>JANAVB010034417.1:8303666-8663666 GCA_029216955.1 Iris pallida
GCGTGTGTGGGACGAATTTGATGTGTATCCGTCGAATTTACCATATCGGCCTTTTTGCAAATTTGTCAATTACTTTGTGCACGTTCGTCATACAAGACGAAACATGTGCCAACAGGACCGTATCATTTTTCTGATCCTGTATGACAAGTTTGGTCCGAATCTGAGAAGGTCGACCGGAACGCTATTTTGGCGGGCCCACGATCCGATCCAACGAGCGAATTTGTGCACAGCCCACCGGAATCCAAATTTGGACATATGGTTGGATTCGTCTCATCAAATCGCACCTGTAGACATATAGTTTGATGACTTTAGAGACCGTAAGTTCTGGTACACTTTTCGGTACAAAGCGGATCCAACGGCGGATACCGTTTTGGCCCAAAATTACCGTTTTGCCCCTATGTCAAGAATTGGACTTATGGGTAGGCTGTTCTAGCTAATTTGACTATTCTAAGAATGTTAGTAATATTTTTTTTAGAATTAGGAGACTGTTGTAAGAGTTGACCATTTGTGGCTCATTTGAGTGATTGGTAGTGTCATTTTTCTCAGCTCAGGACCTCAGGCAAGTACATTCTCTGATAGTTTTCATTTTTTTGATATATATTATATCCGATTTACTTGTAGGGTTATACTTGATTCTTGATACGAGAATACACGGACTAGTATACGTGAATTTCGTCATGAGATGTCATTCCTGGTTTACCTGGTATATAAGTACATTGTTCGATATTGTTTCATGTACTTGTATAGACACCGATTTGGGAGTGGACTGGCCCCCTGCTCTTCAAATCCCATGTTATGATGTGTCATGTCTGGAATCATTGTACTACTCGGGGATGGAGAGTTATTAGAGGTTATGTGATCATTATCCCTACTTGTGTATAGCTCCACCCTCACCACACGTAGGGTATAGCATGACCCTATACTACTTGGGCATAGCTTTCCATTTTGTCCGGCCTGATCCCTTTACTATTATACTACCTGTGCATAGCTGGTCAAATGGAATAGCCTGATCTTGACCCAAGCCGATCATATAACGCTCTAATATCTCATGGCACTTTTTTTTTATGATTACATCATACCTCAGATTACTTTCCACTGTTTATATTCTAATTTTATCTTATATCTCACACATGACATGATATCCATTTCTCTTGTACTGTTTTACTTTCAGTCTTGATATTTCATCTTATATTTTATTATAATTGTCACTTATAGTATTTGTCAATTCACATGGAACTGCTGTTAGCATTTGTACTTACTCATATCCTGACAGGATAACCCCTATTGTTTTTTAGAGGATTTAGATGCAAACTGCCCGACCTACTACGGGTTTGGCATAGATGGAGCCTACGGCCAGGACCAGCCTGTGGACCCGGTCCTCATAGAGGACGCACAGCCTGTAGTGACTTAGTTTAGCTAGATTTTGTCTGGATTATATTCCAGCTTGATACTTTGAGACTTGTAGTATTTACTTGGGATCTTGTGTTATGTCTTTATATTCTAAACTTGTGATTGTGGCTCAGCACTATTTCAGAATATTTACTTCATCTTTATCCTTATGTTTATCACCGTGCTTATCTTCCTTAGATTATGTGATTGAGTGGTCATTATATATTCCTCTGTACGGAGATGACAGGTATTATTGTGTCTTAGATTCTATATATTCTAGATAACCTTTATAGCGTTCTACCGTCGATACTGCAGCGTAGGCTAGACGTACCCACGTGCTCGTGCCCCTAAACAGGGTACAGATTATGACACATTTTTATGGTGGCCCATGCAGGTCAGTGTCGCTACTAGTGCGATTTCGTAATGGTACTCGACTTAGAGTACTAATTACGAGCATGTCGTTAGGATATAGTTCTAGGTTATGATAGGAGTTACTCAATCACATATTAGAAAAATTTTGATCTTTTGATTATCATGACAACTCTCCTTGCATTTCGAAATAAATTATCCTTTCATAACGATATCTTATCATGTGTCATATTGATCTCTTTGCTTAGGACTTTTGAGAGATTCCTGTGACGACCCTTAGGAATCTTGTTTTGAATATCAATTTGAAATTATTTCCTCTTGTTTTTGTTAACCCTTGCTCCTTGTTATTGAATTTGATATTGATGGATCATCGTTGATTTTGATTGTCATATCAAGATGAATTTTATGGCCCGTGTTACGGTATCTTTTGATAACATATGTTGATGGAATAACAAGGATGGTAAAACGTCTACTTGGTTATGGAACCTGGTGTTTATCGCAGCTATATTAGCCTGTGTGGCAAAAATATATGGACCTGACTTCAGATGTACATATCTTAGTTATGAGATTTAGGATTTCTCGTAACCATACTAGTCGGTGTGGCAAGGATCCCAGACGACATGATTATAGAGGTGCATACCTAGTTATGGAATCTACCGTTTGTCGTAGCCTTGCTTACTGGCATGGCGAGGATTCTGAGTATCATGATTTTAGACAGACGCGTATGATTATCAGATTATATTTTAATAAGCGTCGTAACATATCATCTCTATCATTTCACTTCTGTTATTATAGATTCTATTCCATCATCAATTAGCTTAGGAGTAGGGATAGTTTCAGTTATTTAGTTCAGGTCCTTGTAGAGTCTCATTTCATTATAGGTTCTTCGTACTATGATGGCTTGGTGACTTGCAATTAGTTTGTGTCCTTGAGTATTGTGTTAATGGTTTAGAGTATGGTTAGGAAGTAATTGTATATGATTTTGAAAATTAAATATAGATAAAAACTCTAGAGTGATTAATAAGTGTTAAGGTAGGAGTTGCACCAGGTTCCAGAATAAGGGAGTACCCTAGTAGCAATAGCTAGAGTATCTCAAGTGTTCTAGAAGTTTATGCAGCAACAGTTTAGTGACTAGTTGGAGGAGAGACATGAGCAACCTAGTACAGAGGTACCGTCCAAGTATCATATAGAGGAGTTAGTGACTTGTGTAGACAGTATCAAGACTTGGTAGACACCATAGAGTGCATGATTAAGCAATGTTAGGTGGTAGAGGGACTGAGGCAGACAAAGAAGATAGTACCTTGTAAGGTGTGGTATATTATTCTAGATAGTGTGTGTCAGTGAGTTGAGTATGCCCATGGCCTGGAACCATAGTGTACTGGTAGTATTATAAGAGGTAAACCGCTGGGAGAGATAGAGTTTGAGACGTGAGCATTTGCGGATTGTGCTAGAGACTCTCAGAAAGGAGCAGCTGTATGGGAAGCTATCGAAGTGTGAGTTTTTCCTGGACAAGGTAGAGTTCTTGGGTCATGTTGTGATGGAGCATGGGGTCTCAGTGGACCCGAAGAAGGTTTCAGTAGTTTAGTCCTGGTCCACGCCGAACTCAGTTGCAGAGATTCGGAGCTTTTTGGGTCTGGCAGACTATTATCGAAAGTTCATTCAAGACTTCTCTCAGATTACAGAGCCGATGACTAGACTCACAAGAAAAGACGTGGAGTTCGTCTGGACCGAGGAGTGTCAGGCTGCATTTGATGAGCTGAAGAAGAGGTTGACTACAGCTCATATCTTGACGTTGTCATCTGGGACTGGTGGTTTCATGATCTACAGTGACGCTTCTGGAAAGGGCTTGGGTTGTGTTCTTCAGCAGCACGGGAAGGTGATTACCTATGCATCTAGGCAGTTACGTCCTCATGAGAAGAACTACCCTATCCATTGTCTGGAGTTGGCAGCTGTTATCTTTGCTTTGAAGCTGTGGAAGCGCTGCTTGTACGGAGAACGAGTTAAGATCTTCACGGATCACAAGAGCTTGAAGTACGTGTTCATCCAAAAGGAATTAAATATGAGACAGAGGCGCCGTCTTGAGCTGATGAAGGATATCTCTTTGTAGTACCATCCAGGGAAGGCTAATGTAGTTGCAGATGCCTTGAGCAGGTATCCAGTAGCTATATATTTGACAGCAGATCGTCATCTATTGGCCGATCTGGATAGTTTGGGTATCGAGGTTGTTTGCCATTAAAATTTTTGATTGCAAATTTCAATTACCAACAGAACAGTGTTATAATGTAGGACTTAGATATAGTCCTAGGAGAACACTTTTGTTTATCTGGGTCCCTGTGTCGATGGAGCGAGTGGTAATGCATTGACTCCATTGACAATCTGACGACGGTTCTCGGTTCTCTGAAGGTCTGAGTTGCTCTGGGTGCTGGAGTTTATGGAGAGGAAGAAGACATTGAGTGTCTCTTCCGATCTCTGGGAGTAAACTCTGATGCTTTGGTTGACTGTGCGTCTTGATCTCTGACAGTCTGTGTGTGTGAGAGGGAATGATCCTTCTATTTATAAGCAGCAGGTTGGTTGCTCATACACGCATATGTAGGATGCGCTTGTTTGTGGGGATACCACGTGGTGATTGCTGATGGAGGCGCATAGGCGGCACACTCGGAATAAGGAGTTGAACACTTCTTGTTGCATTTGTGGGCTGCGGCAGAGCTGACACGTAGCAATGGAGAAGATCTTTCGGTTGCTGAGATCTTGGGTGATTAGTACCCCTTTATCGGCTGAACTGAGTCAAAAGACACGTGGCGCGTATCCGTAGCTCAAAGACCTCGAATTTAGTGGAGATTAATCTGACAGGATGTGCCTAGGATTGGGCGCATGAGTAGACTTTGGCTTGTAACCTTTAGGGGTCATGAACCAGTCTGGGCGCATGGCTTTTGAGGCGTATGCGGGGCTTCAGTAGTGACTTGACCTCTGTCTTTAGGGATCAGAAAAAATTTTGAGGCGCATGGCTTTTGAGGCGCATGCAGAGATTTGGAGGCGCATGGCTGCGGAGGCACATACGAAATTATTGGGCGGCCACGTGGCTTATAACCGCCGGAGGAAAGTAATGATGATGCTGATGTCAGCGACGCTTCGTCTTCTGAAAAAGCTGCTAACTGTTCAGTCCTCGGGGGACGTGCTGCCAACTCTGTCACTTGAGCATTAATTGCTTGATGGGTGACGAGCCGAAATGGGCGTATGGGTTCATGCGTGTTTAGGATGTACGGATCTGTGCTTTGTTAGGTGCATCCATACGGGGTGCTTTGGAACGGGCGCATCTGTACGATGCACGGTGTCTGGCCGGCGCATCTGTTTGTATGATGTACCTTTATTGGTCCGACTGTTGCGTTCTTCGAGTGCTTTAAATAGCCGTTTTTGACTTCGCCGAATTTGAAGTGTCATGTTCATCACCATAAATGCAAATTCATTGCACAGGATTCGGGGAGCCAGCCACTTAGCGCATGGGTTTGATTTGCCCGACCTATAAATAGTGGCAAGGAAAGAGTTTGCTTCTCGTTCTCTCACGTCCTTCCGAAATGAACATGTTTGCTCGAGCACATTCTGTTGACGAGATGTACCCGAGGGTGAAGATGCGACGACTTATCTTCGTTCATGTACTTGAAGGTGACTGTTACATCCAAAAGTCGGAGTCGAGGGCTTTTGAGGCAGGCGGAAGGTGCCTATTGCATCCAAAGATCGGGAATCTCGAGCCTCGTCTCCGTTATGCTGGAAGAGCCGCAGATCGGAATTGTGGTGCCCCGATCATCTTCTTTGGGCTTTGGAGAGCTCATCCTCCAGCTAGAGTGGGTGTTGCCCATTCTGGTTGTGTTGAAAGCCTCCTTTTGCCGCGGATCGATTGTGGTGCTCTCCTTTTCCTTTGGAGAGCTCTTCCTCCCGCTAGGGTGGGGTTGATCGCCCACCCTTGTTCTGCTCAATAAATGCTTCATTAGTCGAAGCACTCGATCGGGTCGAAGTGGAGCGCATATGCTGAGACTTCACGATGTGCAAGACTGAGACGCTAAAGGGATGCACATAACTGAGCTGGTGAAGGTATGCGCCTGACTGAGAAGCTGAAGGTATGTGCCTGACTGAGACGCTTAAGAGACACGCCTGACGGAGATGCTGAAGAGATGCGTCCGGCTGAGAGCGCATGGCGGTTGTTGTGCCTAACTGTAGACTTAGGGTCTTTCTTTGTAGTTGTAAAGCCCTTTTAGACATGTAATAGACTTTTGTATAAAATAAAAAATCTTCTTTTGATGTCTATGCTTTTATTGTTACTATGCCAAGTACTTCATCTGAGCTCCCTGGCGCGTGTAATGTTAGGCACATAGGATTTCTGGTCCTGAAATTCTATGCTTCTACAAGACCCCCTTCAAAGTTTTCAAAACTTTTCATCAAGTTTTGGAATACTTTGAATAAGAAGCATGGTGGTGTCTTCTCTGGGGCGCAAGACTGTCTAGGGCGCATGACTGTTCTGGGGCGCATGCTCCTCTCAGTTTTAAATGCCAAATGATAACGCTTCGGGATAAATGAAAAGATTAATGATGATCTTTTGGATTATCCACGGTTAATACTTCACAGAACCTTAAGTGGTGGTTGACGTCACCCAAGCCTATAAATAGGCGTCTGATGGAGAGAGAGAGGGAGAGAGTTCTTCCTCTCTTTGCTTTCTTCTTCTTTAGAGTTCTTCTTCCAAAAAAACCCTAATCTCATTTTCACGAAATGGCTCCCAAGACTCCTCGCGGTGGTGCTGGTCGAGGACGAAGCAAAGGGAAAGAGCCCGTGGAGTTTGATGAGGAGGATTCTTTCATCGTTTCCATGGCTCCCGCCGACGTCCGGCCAGTGGTGACGGGTGAGTGCTTTCTGACATTTTTAGACGAGTTTGGTGCCCACACGGATGAGTTGCAACCTGTTGCTGTGCCCTAACTCCTTGTTGTCAACGCGCATGGACTTTTGTCCTGATTATGCGCCGAGGCTATCCCGCTAACACGCATGGACTTCTGTCCTGATTATGCGTCGAGGCTTTACTGCTGACGCGTATGGACTTCTGTCCTGATTATGCGCCGAGGCTATCCCGCTGATGCGCATGGACTTCTGTCCTGATTATGCGCCGAGGCTTTACTGCTGACGCACATGGACTTCTGTCCTGATTATGCGTTGAGGCTTCAATGCATATGGGCCTTTTTTGGGCCCTGATGATGCGCAGAAGCTTCGAACATGCCCCAAATATTTTGTCCTTCTCTTAAGCCTTTTTCTCTTCTTGTTGCCTGATATTTGTTTTGTGTTAGTGTCAATGACAATCCCCTTGCTGAACGAAGTCCATTTGGATGTTTCCCTCTGCCAAATGGGGATTGACTTCAATGAGGAGATTGTTAATCCAGCGAAGGCTTCTATCATGCAGGACCAGCCTCCCGAGAGGATGTTGCAAATTCGGGATCAGTCGCCTGTTTTTCTCCAAAACATGATGGAGAGTGGCAGACTAAAATCAGCTGAATTCGAGAACGTGACTTTTTTGAAGCCTGCCTTTCTGTTCGGTGACCGCTTGACCACTGTTGAGACAAAGATATTGAAGATTAAAGAGGACTGGTTCTTATCGGCGAAGGGCGTGGCCCTGTACATGCGGCAGTCTGAGCGTCAATTGTCGCTGACGGCTTTACCGTTTGGCTTCCAAAAGGAGGATGCCATAGGAGCTTACTCCTTCTCAAGGAGGGGCAGTGGGAGGTACCCTTCGTATTGATGTTACTTCGAATCAAAGGGATACCTTGGCCTCCTCACGATCATGGACCTCGTACCATTGCCGAACTTTGCGGCCTGGGAGCCTCTACAGTATTGTTCCTCCTGATACCTTCGCCTTTGGGGCTTCAACTTTTGTAAGTCGAATGCTGATATCACAGATCACGTATCCGAAAGGAGGTTTTCGAATTAAGGGGTGGTGTCATCACGTGTTGAAGTAGGATGAGTTGACCCTCTGGGTTCTGTCAAAGTTCAAAACTGAGCTCAAAGCGATTGGGCTGACTGTCGCTCTTTGTGCCACGCAGGGGGCGTAGATATCAACAAGCCCATGTTCCTTGCGCTCCTGGAGATGTTCAACTCCCAGACTGGCACCTTCTTTACTCCAGTGGGGGAGCTGGGGTTGGCCCTGCACGAGATGTATGTGGTTTCCAAACGTTCCTGGGGTTCGGAACCGTACGAGGAATATTTCTCGACGAATGAAGAGATCCAAGTCCTAGAAAAAAAAAGGACAAGAAGATGATGGCTGTTTTCAAGGAGGTGGCGAGCCACCATTATCTGCTACAACGGAAGGATAGGGGCGGGTCGCAGCCCCATGTGACTACTTGGAGGGACTATATCTTCAAGCAGGACTCGACAAACCCTTGCAAGATTCGATTTGTGACTCTGCAGGGACTGCCTCATGTGGAGGTGACCTCTGAAGTGGGCCGACTAGAAGAGAAGGTTCCTCATTCAAACGAGAGTGGCGCCGATGTATACAGTTGCTTCTGGCATTATGTACACCGGATGTCTCCCAGGGCCGTGTTAGCCGCATACTTGATGATATGGCTCCAGGACTATGTGTTCTCGAGCGCTCTGGATCTGTAGAAAGAGTGAGCAGAAATTTCATCTTGCCAACGGTAAAGCTGGTTTTGGGTCACCCTCTGGCCCTCCTTCCCGCGATGGTGTGTAACCTGTTGCGGGGTTTGAGGACTTTTACTGACGATGTGATCCATAGGAGGGGTAGGAACGACAACTTTCCCCGAGCTGAGCTACCATTCCATTATCTGATGGGATGGCTGATTCTGCATCATTCGAACGTGATGAGCTCCGGCCCCGAAGACGATCATGTTGTAGGTGACGCCTTTATCCGTCGCTTCTATAAAAGGAAGTGGCTGCATACTGGTGTCCCTGTTTGTAGAAGGGTCTTGTCTTATCTTCAGGGGTGGGAGATCACCAAGATCAACCCCATCTTCAGAGACTTCAAACCCGACCAAGAGTTGGAAGACTCTGGCGAGGATACGATCGCCCTGCCGATATAGGGGTTTCGCTGGTTACAGAGCATTCGGCCTTCCCATCTGGTCTACCGCAACAAGAATAAGTGCTATCTAGAGCCATATCTGTCGAGCCAATTTGCACGTTAGTTTGGTTATACCCAGCTGATGTTAAGGAACCCCAGTAACAGTCTGGGGTTTATTGGAAGTTTACTGGATGGAGCTCGGGGTTGGCAATATTACAATGTCAGATGCACCGGAGTCCGTTTTACCATGCCAGTTCATAATCCTCGACCACAGATCTTGTATTCGGCTGTCATGTTGTATTGTGCCATGAACGCTGCGTCCTGTGAGTACAAAAGGAAAACTAGTTTCATCATTGGCACACAATTAGAGGCGACAACCAACATATTGGCGGTGGCTCGATCATATCGCCCACCAGAGGTTGCAGGTTATAGGTCAGCTGCTGTAGCATCAACGGGGGGTAACCAGGAAGAGACCCCAGCTGGAAAGAGGCGGGCTGACGCAGAAGCCGGTTTGTCTGTACCGAAGAGGCCAAGGAAAGCTACGACTCCGAAGACAGGAGCTCCGGAGGTGGCACCTGTCGTAGCAACAGGATCGGCTCCCGTGGAGGTAAAGACGTCCCATATAGTCTGGTTTTACTCTTTGATTTTTGTGACTCATGTCTCCTTTTGTAGGCGGTACTGAAGAAGAAGTCCCGGGCTTCGAAACCAGGTTTGGTTAAACCGAAGGAGGGAGCGAGCTCTTCTGACGAGCGTGTTCCTCCGATTACCGCATCTCCTAGGGAGGAGAGTATTGATGATGCCATTTGTGTGGGGACTTTGGTGTCTCCAGTTGGTGTTGAGGGGGAAGCTGGTGGTGCAGCCGTCCCCAGGATAGTCCAAGCTGATGTAGGGATCTCTAATGTCGAGGTCCCAGTAGAAGTTGTGCCTCCGGAAGAGGAGGAAGAGTAGAGTTCGTCTTCTTCTGATGACGTTCCTCCAGATATTGCTAAGCCTGCCGTAGGGACAGCAGGCGTGATTGAAACAAAGGAGAGGATTGATTCCTCCCCTCGTCATGATGAAGAAAGGTCGGCTATTTCATTGCCGAGCCCTACCCCGGACCCAGCTGCAGAAGCCGAGTTGGCTGTCGCCCTGAGGTAGCAGCAGACTTTAATCCCGCGAAGGGATTTGATAAGGGAGGGGAGACTCGTCTGCCAAGCCCCACCCCAGAGAAAGTGCCCGGCCAGGAGACGGGTGCTGATCCCGCTAGCTCGCCAGAGGAGAAAGGTTCTGTGCTAGTTACAGATCGTGCCTCGGAGGTGGAGAAGGCAACTCCGGATGTTGGTGGTCCCTCCGAGACGTGAAAGGGCAAGGACCTGGTGGTGTAGAAACCCTCTGTTGCTTCTTCGAATTGGGGAACGATATCGACACCCCACCTAGCTCCTTTTGCCCTCTTGGTACCTCGGGCTAGTAGGGCAGTTCAAGTCTCTGACGAGGGAGGGTCCACGGAAGTAGAGGTTCCGGCCTTACAGATTGAAGTCGGCGGGTCTTCTTCCGGTCCGCCGTCTAGAGCAGCTCCTCCAACTCCTGCTATGATGCCGCAAGTGCTGGCGGATGCGGATGAGTACGTGAAGTTTATCATTGAGGCAGTGTACAAGATGCTGCAGAGAGGCGTATCGACAGTGATGAATGCCAATGGAAGTTTTGCGATGGCAAAAACCATGGCGCTCCCTCACATTGGTCTGATACGTTCCCACCAGGGCCATGACCATATGGCCGAGATTCTGGAGGCATCGGTGGCCGAGCTCGACCAGCTGCTTTTCGAGTTTTATAGTATCCAGTGAAATGATCTCTCCGCTCTGATAGAAGCAGAAAAGGAGAAGTTGATCGCTGAAACTAAGTCATCTTATCAGACCACCGTGGCTGTCTGGGAACGCGAGGTGGTCGAAGCTGAGACTGCGGTGGAGAGGCTATCTCAGTCAACGCAGGAGAAGGTGGAGTTACGAGCTGCGTTGGACGCTAGTATAGCGGAGGTTAACGCCAAGATTCGCCTTCTTGAAGACCAGCGGGCCCAACTCTTGTTAGATGCTGAGCGAGTCCTGGCTGAACATGTAGCATCTAAGGAGGAGGAAGCAGCTTTCACCCGCCAAGCTCTTTCCTTAGCCCAGCAGCGGCAACAGCTGGACGAGAAGTATAAGGATGACACTTCCCCTGAGGCCATAGAAATGATGCGTCAAGAAGTTGAACGCTGAGTCTTGGCGACCACAGAGACTCGGACGGAAGACTTGAAGCGTCGGATCGAAGAGCTTTCAGCCAATCCCGGTGATGCTTAAGGATTGTAGCCACTTTTTTTATTATTTTGTGTAATTTGCAACTCCTGCTGGGGATGTAATCCTTTACTTTTAAATAAAGAATAAAGAGTTTTGTGGTGTTCGTTTTTGCTGTCATAAACTTGATGATTAGTGTGGACCTATTATCTTTTGCGCACCTTGGTCGTTAGGTACAGATAATAAGTTTGAAAGAACCGATATATTTGCTCAGAGGTAATGTGGACGTGGCAAATATGGGGTTCGAATGATGGAATCTTCCTACTCAGAGGTGTTATGGACGTGGTAGGAATGACTCTGGAGGGATATGCGAAACTACTCAGAGGTAATATGGACATGGAAGTTCTGCGATCAATGTACGGCAACGCAGGGGTTGTCTGTACGGGATGTTTACCCCAGAGGAAGTGCCCGGCCAGGAGATGGGTGCTGATCCCACTAGCTCGCCAGTGGAGGAAGGTTTTGTGCTAGTTATAGATCGTGCCTCGGAGGTGGAGAAGGCAACTCCGGATGTTAGTGGTCCCTCTGAGACAGGAAAGGGCAAGGACCTGGTGGTGCAGGAACCCTCTGTTGCTTCTTCGACTTGGGGAACGATATCGACACCCCACCTAGCTCCTTTTGCCCTCTTGGTACCTCGGGCTAGTAGCGGAGTTCAAGTCTCTGACGAGGGAGGGTCCGCGGAAGTTGAGGTTCCGGCCTTACAGATTGAAGTCGGCGGGTCTTCTTCCGGTCCGCCGTTTAGAGCAGCTCCTCCAACTCCTGCTATGACGCTGCAAGTGCTGGCGGATACGGATGAGTACGTAAAGTTTATCATTGAGGCGGTGTACAAGATGCTGCAGAGGGGCGTATCGACAGTGATGAATTCCAACGGGAGTTTTGCGATGGCAAAAACCATGGCACTCCCTCACATTGGTCTGATACGTTCCTACCAGGGCCATGACCATATGGCCGAGATTCTGGAAGCATCGGCGGCCGAGTTCGACCAGCTTCTTTTCGAGTTTCAGAGTATCCAGCGAAATGATATCTCCGCTCTGATAGAAGCAGAAAAGGAGAAGTTGATCGCTGAAACTGAGTCATCTTATCAGGCCACCGTAGCTGTCTGGGAACGCGAGGTGGCCGAAGCTGAGGCTACGGTGGAGAGGTTATCTCAGTCAACAGCAGGAGAAGATGGAGTTACAAGCGGCGTTGGATGCTAGTATAGCGGAGGTTAACGCCAAGATTCGCCTCCTTGAAGACCAGTGGGCCCAACTCTTGTTAGATGCTGAGCGAGTCCATGCTGAATATGTAGCACCTAAGGAGGAGGAAGCAGCTTTCACCCGCCAAGCTCTTTCCTCGGCCCAGCAGCGGCAACAGCTGGACGAGAAGTATAAGGATGACACTTCCCCTGATTTTATTGAAATGATGCATCAAGAAGTTAAACGCCGAGTCCTGGCGACCGCAGAGACTCGGGCGGAAGACTTGAAGCGTCGGATCGAAGAGCTTTCAGCCAATCCCGGTGATGCTTAGGGATTGTAGCCTCTTTTTTTTGTTATTTTGTGTAATTTGCAACTCCTGCTGGGGATGTAATCCTTTACTTTTAAATAAAGAATAAAGAGTTTTGTGTTGTGTTCATTCTTGCTGTCGTGAACTTGATGATTAGTATGGACCTATTATCTTTTGTGCACCTTGGTCGTTAGGTACAGATAATAAGTTTGAGAGAACCGATATGTTTGCTCAGAGGTATTGTGGACGTGGCAAATATGGGGTTCGAATGATGGAATCTTCCTACTCAGAGGTGTTATGGACGTGGTAGGAATGACTCTGGGGGGATACGCAAAACTACTCAGAGGTAATGTGGACATGGAAGTTCTGCGATCAATGTACGACAACGCAGGGGTTGTCTGTACGGGATGTTTACCCCAGAGGAAGTGTCCGGCCAGGAGACGGGTGCTGATCCCGCTAGCTCGCCAGAGGAGGAAGGTTCTATGCTAGTTACAGATCGTGCCTCGGAGGTGGAGAAGGCAACTCCGGATGTTGGTGGTCCCTCCGAGACGGGAAAGGGCAAGGATCTGGTGGTGCAGGAACCCTCTGTTGCTTCTTCGACTTGGGGAACAATATCGACACCCCACCTAGCTCCTTCTGCCCTCTTGGAACCTCGGGCTAGTAGCGAAGTTCAAGTCTCTGACGAGGGAGGGTCCGCGGAAGTTGAGGTTCCGGCCTTGCAGATTGAAGTCGGCGGGTCTTCTTCCGGTCCGCCGTCTAGAGCAGCTTCTCCAACTCCTGCTATGATGCCGCAAGTGCTGACGGATGCGGATGAGTACGTGAAGTTTATCATTGAGGTGGTGTATGAGATGCTGCAGAGGGACGTATCGACAGTAATAAATGCCAATGGGAGTTTTGCGATGGCAAAATCCATAGCGCTCCCTCACATTGGTCTGATACGTTTCCACCAGGGCCATGACCATATGGCCAAGATTCTGGAGGCATCGGTGGCCGAGCTTGACCAACTGCTTTTCGAGTTTTAGAGTATCCAGCAAAATAATATCTCTGCTTTGATAGAAGCAGAAAAGGAGAAGTTGATCGCTGAAACTGAGTCATCTTATCAGGCCACCGTGGCTGTCTGGGAACGCGAGGTGGCCGAAGCTGAGGCTGCGGTGGAGAGGCTATCTCAGTCAATGCAGGAGAAGGTGGAGTTGCGAGCTGTGTTGGACGCTAGTATAGCGGAGGTTAACGCTAAGATTCGCCTCCTTGAAGACCAGTGGGCCCAACTCTTGTTAGATGCTGAGCGAGTCCAGGCTGAACATGTAGCATCTAAGGAGGAGGAAGCAGCTTTCACCCGCCAAGCTCTTTCCTTTGCCCAGCAGCGGAAACAGCTGGACGAGAAGTATGAGGATGGCACTTCCCCAGAGGCCATAGAAATGATGCGTCAAGAAGCCAAACGCCGAGTCCTGGCGACCGCAGAGACTCGGGCGGAAGACTTGAAGCATCGGATCGAAGAGCTTTCAGCCAATCACGGTGATGCTTAGGGATTGTAGCCTCTCCTTTTTTTGGTTTTTTTGTGTAATTTGCTACTCCTGCTGGGGATGTAATCTTTTACTTTTAAATAAAGAATAAAGAGTTTTATGGTGTGTTTATTCTTGCTGTCATCAACTTGATGATTTGTGTGGACCTATTATCTTTAGCGCACCTTAGTCGTTAGGTACAGATAATAAGTTTGAGAGAACCGACATATTTGCTCAGAGGTAATGTGGACGTGGCAAATATGGGGTTCGAATGATGGAATCATCCTACTCAGAGGTGTTATGGACATGGTAGGAATGACTCTGGGGGGATACGCGGAACTACTCAGAGGTAATGTGGACATGGAAGTTCTGCGATCAATGTACGGTAACGCAGGGGTTGTCTGTACGGGATGTTTACTCAGAGGTAATGTGGACGTGGTAAACATGATGGGTAGCACAGTCTTACGGAGCGTAAGATTCCGTTTTGTACGGCCTAGAGGAGCAACTCAGAGGTAATGTGGACGTGGTTGTCCTTCTACTAAAGATAGAATGCAATGGAACAATTGGGTTTCAAAAGCATAGGATTTTTGTGAAAGGAAGGTGTATGTGAGCTCTGATGATCAGGTCAACTGACTCCCTTGCTAGGTAGAGGTGGAAGTACATATCTGAAAGATGTCAAGAGTAGTACTTCTTTAGGAACTTGCCGTTGATGGGCACCATGAGCAAGTCTCCGTTTGATCGGGCGAGGCGGTAAGCCCCGTTTGAGTATACCGTCTCTATGATGAAAGGTCCCTCCCATTTGGGCTCGAACTTTCCTGGTGTTTTGTGTGTCAACACCATCAGCCTCCTGACTGCCAGAACCAGATCGCCTACTTGGAAAGTCCTCTGCTTGACCTTCTTATTGAAAGCTTGTGATATACGGGCTTAATAGAGTTCGATGCGCTGTTGAGCTAGGAGACGTTTTTCGTCAAGTGCCTCCAATTCTCGAAGACGGCAACATTTTGTCTTCTTCTGTGAGTTGATTTGTGATCGCTATACGGAGTGAGGGTATCTGGATATCGAGAGGCAGTACCGCTTCACTTTCGTAGACCAAGGAGAATGGTGTATTGTCCGTCGGGGTCCGTACCGTTGTGCGGCAGGCCCAAAGGCATTCGCCGAGCTTTTTGTCCCAGTCGCATTTGTTGGATGACGCGACCTTTTTGAGTAGTCTGACGATAGTCTTGTTAAATGCCTCGGCCAATCCGTTTGCTGCCGAATTGTAGGCGGTTGATGCCACATTCTGAATGTAATTCTTGTCACAGAATCTGCTAAAAACATGGCTGATGAACTGAGGACCATTATCGTAGACAATCCTCCGAGGTACCCCAAAATGGTAGATGACATGATGCTTGATGAAGCTGATCACCCTAGAACTCTTCACTTCTGCCAGTGGAACTGCTTCTGTCCATTTGGAGAAGTAGTCAGTGATAACAAGGATGAAGCAGTGTCCCTTCGATGAAGGAGGGGTGATAAGTCCCACAATATCCATGCCCCATGCTTCAAAGGGCCAGGAGGTGACCGTAGGATGTAGTGGTTCCGACTGTGTATGAATGAAGTCGACATGAAGCTGGCAAGCATGGAACTTTTTGGCATAGTCGACATCGTCGGCTTCCATGGTTGGCCAGTACTAACCCATGCGTCGCAGTCGGTCCTGCAACTTAGGCCCAGGTTGGTGAGCGCCGCAAGTTCCGTCATGAGCTTCTCGAAGGGCTTCGGCTGCTTCTTCGTTGGACAGGCATCGAAGAAGAAGTCCATCGTTGGAGCGTCGATACAGTATTTTAGTAGCTGTATCGTAATAGAAACGAAGGGAACGCCTCCTGACTGAGACGGCTTCCTTTGGGTCTTCTGGGAGAATTCCGTAGACGGCAAAGTCGATAAACGAGAACCTCCAATCTCGGACGTTAACACCAGCACTTGTTGACATGGCATGGGCCATTTGTGAGCATAGGTTGTTTTAGGACAGACCAAGTCTCGACCAACTACCGTGACGTAGTGTTGAGTCCCGAGGGGTACTGCCAATGAGGCTGCGAGGCCAGCCAGAGCGTCAGCCTCCTGGTTTTGTAACCGAGGTACATGTTCTATAAAGAACTTGGTGAAGGTTGAAATAATATTCAATGCAACTTCATGGTAAGGAACCAGATCTTCATGGAGAACCTCGTATTGCCCTCTGATCTGGTTAACGACGAGTTTTGAGTCGCCGTAGGCATCCAGATGATCCATACCCGCCTATTGCGCCAGCTGGAGTCCCATGATTAGAGCGTTGTACTCGACAACACTGTTGGAGCACGGCTTCGAAAGGGAGTAAGCATGCTGGATGACCAGCTAATCGGGGGAGACTAAGACTACCTCCACTCCGGCGATGATTTGGCCTTTGGGGCCTGTTCTTGAAGCGCCATCGAAAAACATCCGCCAGATGGAGCTTTCTTCGGTGACGTTTGATTCTTGGACCTCATCCGGGATGTCTTCATAGAGTCTGGAGGACTCTGGGATGGGGTGTGCAGCTAAAAAGTCGGCCAGAGCTTGACTCTTGACGGTTTGTTATGGAACGAACACCATGTTGTATGGCGTCAACAGGATCGCCCATGTAGCTAGTCGGGAGTTCAATGATCCTGGCTTCGTCATGAGAACCCTCAGCGGATTGACTCGAGAGATGACATGAATTGTCTGGCCCGAGACATAATGGCGAGTCTTTTGGATGGCGAACAGCAAAGCCAGACACTCCTTTTCTACGGGGTTGTACCGGTGTTCGGCCCCGATCAGTGTCCTGCTAAGGTAGTAGATAGCTTGCTCATAGCTCGTATCGTTGTTCTGAGCCAGCAGAGCGCCGAGGGAATGATCCATGGCACGGACATAGAGGAGAAATGGTTTGCCGGCGACGGGTGCCACCAGGACTGGCGGGCTCGTCAAGTAAGCCTTGATATCATCGAAATATTTCTGGCATTCTTCTGTCCAGACGTAGGAGACTCCCTTCTTCATGAGTTGAGTGAAGGGTTGGCATTTTTCGAAAAGGTTTGCTATAAACCTTCAGATGTATGCAAGACGCCCTTGCAAGCCTCGAAGTTCTCAGAGATTCTTCGGAGGGTCCATGTCAAGGATGGCTTTGGTCTTCTCGGGATCGACATGAATGCCTTTCACCGTGATAATGAAGCCCAAAAACTTTTTGCTAGAAACCCCAAGGAAGGATTTAGCAGGGTTCATCTTGAGTTGATGCGCTCGCATGAGATCGAAGACTTTCTTTAGGTCTTGTAGGTGATCACCTTTGAGACGACTCTAGACAGCGATATCATCAACATAGCATTCGACTGTTTTGCAAAGATGTTGGCAGAAGATGGTACTCATAGCTCGTTGGTATGTAGCATCAGCGTTCTTCAAGCCGAAGGGCATTACTGTGTAGCAGAAAACCCCCTTCGGAGTCCTGAATGACGTGTGTTTTGCGTCATCGGGAAACATCTTGATCTGGTTGTAGCCCGAATAGTCGTCCATAAAAGAAATATGTTCGAAGCAACATGTATTATCGATCATTACATCGGTGATCGAAAGCGAGAATTCGTCTTTCGGGCAAGCAACATTGAGATCTCTGAAGTCGATGCAGACCCGTATCTTTCTATTCTTTTTGGTGACAGAGACGACGTTGGCCACCCAATCCGGGTGTTGTTCTTCACGGATAAACCTGCTGGTCAGAAGTTTGTCTACCTCTTGATCGGTAGCGTTCATGATGTCAGGACAAAAATGTTGCTGTTGTTGCTTTATAGGCTTGGCATCAGATAAGATGTTAAGCCTATGCATCGCGATCTAGGGATCAAGTCCCGGCATATCTTCGTAGATCCAGGCGAAGACATCGATATATTCTTTAGCCAGTCGGACTAAAGATTTCCAGTCTGGTCCCTTTAGACTCTTGCTGATGAAGATGGGTTTGGAAGAAGATCCATCCCCAGGGTCGATCTGCTCGACTTCGTCTTCGGTAGGGGGTTCGCGTAATTCAAAACGAGACTCCCACTGCGCTCCTAGGCGTTGAGCCCAAGGTTCTTCCTCGAAGAATTCTGGTGTTTGGTCTTCACCTTCATCTTCTTGAGATTGTGCAGATGCCATGTTGACTAATAGCACCTTTTTGAAGACTGATCCGATACTGGTATCAGAATCCCAGGTTGATGCTTCGGACAAATGAGAACGTTCTACTTCTTCTGCCTCCGAACTCTCTGAAGTTGCCGGTGGCGTGACATAGCCCACCCCCGTCGAATATGATGATAGTAGTCATGCGGCTTTCCTTTAGGTGTTGGGAGCCGGAGAGGAAGACGTCGACCCTTGCCATAGTTCAGGCCGTTGTTGCTTTTTAGATCCTAACCCATCTTCTGGATGAGGTACTTTGCCATTTCCGTGTACCGATAGACTTGTATTCTGTCGGTATCTGGTTTTGGCTCGAGTGGCGGGAGGTCTTGATGACGCTCGACTTTGCCAAAGATGATGGATTCTTCGTCTCGATTCCGCGGTGGGACTACGAAACTGACCCCTTGGGACGGGACTACTCAATTTACATGATTGACGGTCGTTATTTGTGTTTGCAATGACCGTAGAGCGTTATCTAATGTATACATAGCATTCCAATGTGGAAGATTAGAATAATTAAAAGACACTCTATTATTGATGAAATACGAGATTTTATCCCGCGGGATTATATTATCCAGAGAGGGTGCATCTACATCAGCAGATATGTATTCCTCTACCTCATCATCTGTGAGTACTGGGGTTGGTTCGGGAGAGTCCACCGTAGCTTTGACCTTGGGGTCCGAGAGGGCTATGTGGGCCTTCTCCAATAGCTTCGATGAGACGGATGATTGCGGAGGCCTGCCTTTAAGACGCACCTTCAAAGGTGCCTCAACTGCGCCTTCAGTGATTGGTGCATTCCCCTGTAGTTTTGCCACGAGGGGAGCCGATGTTTGAGGCGGCTTTCCCTTGAGCCGTATCTTCAAGGAAGCTTTAGTAGGTGTTCTACCTAGAGAAGTTGGTGCTTTTCCAGGTAGCTTGATGGTCATGGGAGGCAGCATCTGAGGCGGTTTCCCTTTGAGTCAAATTTTCAAAGGAGCATCAGGAATCATCTCTGGCTCCATGTCCGGCTCTGCTGCCATTTCTGCTTCATCGTCAACATCATTGGCTTCCCCTTCGTCGGACGACTTGTACAGGGTAGAATCAGTAAAGTAGGCTTCGACCCCCTTGAAAGGGTCAATGTTCGCAAACTCTGTCCGGATGATGTCGTTGGTGGATACGTACTTTATACATTGGTGGAGTGTAGATGGCACCACCATATACTCATGCAGCCACGGACGACCCAGTAGGAGGTTGTAGTTTACGTCAGCATCCATGACATAGAAAGTCACCTCGGTTCGGAGGTTACCGATATGACACTTCAGCCGTATTTTGCCCAGCGGCTCGCTTTTTCTAGCATTGAAGCCGCTGATTGTAGTGTTGGAAGGCGCCAAACGGTACATTGGAATCCCCAGTGTTGAGAGTAGCATCTTCGGGATGATGCTGAGGGAAGACCCTGGATCAATCTAAATCCGCTTCACCTTAACGGAACTGACATACCCTGTATAATACAGTTACCTGTTGTATCGGTTGTGTTTGAGCAGCATGTCTTGTTGGGTGAAGGTTATGTTGGGGATAACTTCATCCGCACAATGGCAGTGCACACATGTGGTCGGGGTATCCTCAGGCTGCTTGACCTGACTGATGAAGGATTCAGCATCCTTCAGGGCTTCACAGAGAGCTTCATGGGTGTCCATAGAAAGACGAAGAATCTCAAACAGAGATAGGCGGGCAGGAGTACTGGCCAGTTGTGCCAGTATGTCAAAGTTATGGGGCTTGTCTAGCCTCGAAGCATTCTCCTTTCGTAAAGGCTTATCGAAACGGGCCTCTACATGCTTCTGTTTATTGGCTGCTGGAGGCCTGGATGGGCCCTCTTCCTGGGCAGCAGGGACGGTACAAGAAGGCACCACCTCGACGGCAGCTTCGTCCGGTTGGACGTTCTGATGTGAACGCGTCTGTACAGGAAGTGCCTCTTCCGCAGAGGAAGAGACCATGCGGCAAGACTTGATCTTCCTACCCTTGGTTTTAGAGGCAGAGCGTACCTCCAGTTGAGTAACCTCGAAGATGAGATCGGGAGAAACCCATAAGATCTCTCCCCGAGATGTGGTGAGTGGGATGAGTCCACTCACGTTGTCACGAGTAAGTGGTAGCTTAACGACCTCCATTGTCGCCTTCGGGATGGGGAAGACGCCATCTTGTGTTGTGGTTAGCGGCAAGGTGCCAAATTAGAGTGACACCAGGTTGGCCGAGACCGTTTTCTCTACGTAGTCGATGAAGATGACATCCGCATTGATCATGCGCTGGATGTACTTCTTGAGGATGTAGCAGTCCTTAGTTGGATGTCCGATAAACTGATGGTAGTGATAGTACCTCGGATTGTCCACTCTCCCAACCTCGTCGGAACGCTTCGGGTCCGGCAACTTGATCTTGTCACCCTGCTTCACTATCTCGAGGAGTTGCAGGGTGTCTTCATCGTTGAAAGAATAAACCTCCTTTGGCCTTTGTGCAAGTGGAGGCTTCTGGGTAGGTGATGATGCACCTTTGGAGGCATTGACAGTCAATGGCTGCTTTCCTTTTGTCTCTCATCCAGGGTTGTTGGCTGCAGGCCATTTTCCCTTGTCCTCAAAGGCAGGAAAACTGACTCCCAGAAGACGAGCATTGGATGCCTTCT
The DNA here is from genome assembly GCA_029216955.1 of Iris pallida. NCBI lineage: Eukaryota > Viridiplantae > Streptophyta > Magnoliopsida > Asparagales > Iridaceae > Iris > Iris pallida. The sequence goes on from JANAVB010034417.1 coordinate 8,324,541, forward strand.
TTTCTGCTGCTCCGGCCTCGATGATCAAGGAACTCCAGTCGGGAGGAGGAGTGGAGTTGAGCCAGAGTTTGATCGCAGGTAGCATGTTCATGCTGCAGGAGGAGAGGAGTGCATGTTCTGGCATACCCGGGGGCAGTCTGAAGTAGGCTTGTCGGAACCGTTCGATGAATGCTAGAACTGTTTCCTTCTCCTTCTGACGTATCTCTAAGAGGGATGCCATTGTCATGTCCTTTCCTCCGTCGTAGAAACGATCGAGGAAGAGATGTGTCAAGTCGTCGAAGGAAGATATGGAGTTGTCGGGGAGACTGCAGTACCACTTGTAGGCTACTCCTTTCAGTGCCCCGACAAATATGCTGGTGAGTAGTGCGTCTTCCTTCGGGAGATGTCCCGTTTGAGACTGGAAGTACGTTAGATAGCGGCATGGAGAGTCCTTTCCGTCGTATGGCATCAAAGTTTGCGGTTTATACTTGGGAGGATAAACTACTTTGTTCTATTCGAGGGGATATGGTTGGGGGATCCCCATCTTCTGGGGCTTCTCCTGTCTGTTCTTCGACTCGAAGCGCTCTCGTAAGTCCCTGATCATCACCATCACGTCTTCTATGGAGCTGGGAGTCGGAGATAGTGGTACAGCCTGGAGTTGAGCATTTGACAGCACCGACGTCCGAAGTGCCTCGCGGTGGTCTGTATCCAAGGGTACCCGTTGAAGGGGTACACTTGATTCTCCATTGGCTCCTGGGTCAGGACCGGTAGACGGCGCCCTAGCCAAAGCTGACCGTATCTCAAACACTGCTTGAGTCAGTGTTTGCATGGAGGCAGAGAGGGTTTTGATTCCTCCCTCCAAGGTATCCATGCGCTGGATGAGATCTGCAGGCGGCGCATCTGACTCCGCATCACCAGCTCCCGTCATGTACACCGTCATGACACGACTGGAAGTAGATGGATCGGTTGAGGCTTCGCTTTCGGCCTCGCTTTCTTGTAGAAGAGGAACTTCCCCCGGAGCTTCATCTTGGCTACCCCCAGCTATGTTCAGGGGGACACCTTCGTCTTCGGGAGAAGTATCAGCAAGGGCCTGACTACCCCCAGTTCTGTCTTAGAGGACTTCTTCGTCTTCGAGACGCAGATCCACAGGGGCTTGAGTACCCCCAGCTACGTTCGAGAGGCTGACTTCGTCTCCAGGTTAAAGATCCACAGGGGCTTGGCTACCCCCGGCTATGTCCGAGAGGCTGACTTCGTCTCCAGGATGAAGATCCATAGGGACTTGGCTACCCCCAGCTTCCTCTGATATCTTCTTTCTCCCCCGAGTGCCCTCAAACACTCCTGAGGATGGGACAATCGTCTTGGTCTTCCTCGGCCGGCTCTTGGATGAGGACAAAGTCGAGGAGCTGTCAGTAGCCTTCCGAATTGACGGGAAGTTGGAGACTACGTTGCAAGAAGCAACCTGTAGTTCTGGCTCCACTTCAGTTGACACCTTCTTCCCGAGGCGACGTAGGAGAGGTGTTGATGATTGTAGCCACTGGAACACCGACTGCCTTGATGGTGGGACTGTTGTTTTACAACAACAGTTGATGGTGACTACAGCACAGGTGTGCCCTGTGAGGGGCGTATTGTGCTTGTCAGTCGACTCTCCTGATCGGCGCTTGTGACGGATCACATTACGCAAATCATTGGGGGAGAGTGCCACCTTCGTACCCCCATCAGGCGCATGGCAAGGCCAAGCGTCGGGGTGGTCAAGTGAATGCTGTGCCCCCTGATCCAACGCAAAACATGCGCTCATATCAGTAGTGGGGGTATAATATTTAAAGTGACTTGAACGAGCCTCAGACGTACAACCTATGGAGGCGCGGAAGTTCAAAACCACAGGATTTGCCTTGCTCGACTTGGTTAAGAACGCAGCAGATACGCCCAAGTGAGACAAGGACTCTGAAGGTCGGCTCGTTTCTGGCGCTGAAGAACCCGAGTCGACCTTATACAGCTTACCATCAGCAGCGCGCATGATTGTGAGCGCATGCTTCTGGTTTTCTGTCGGCATAGCACGTTTGTGGCGCATGGCCCATGCTGCCTTTGACTTCTTCGTACCAGCCCGCTGGGGTACATAGTACTCAGAATCCAAATTCTTTTCGCCACAACAGTGAGTGAGTCTGTCAAAGACAGATGCCTTCTTTGGCGCATCAGAGTTAATGCGCAGGGCGTTGGCTGTGCCCCTGCTTCGTCGACGCATCTTCTTCGTCTAAGAGGAAGATGGTTGGGGAATGTGGTCGGCCCCACATTTCCTCGAGAAATGTGATACGGCGGTAGGCGCATCTTGGCTGCTGAGGACGTCAGCAGGAATGGTAGGCTGCATCGGTGCATCCCCTTCGATAGTGGTGCCAGAGGCGTCAACCTTGCACACCCAGACTTGGCGAGTTTTCTCCGGCTTCGGCAGCCGCTTCGAAGGACTCGTACTGCCTCCATAGATGAACTCTTCATGCGCCTATTGATTGAGGCGTACGACCAGCATCTTATGGGAAGAGCCCACCTTCACGTCGTCGGATTGCGACACAGCTTCCTCGGTGGAGGAGAAAGAGGCCCCCAGCAGAGTCGCCAGCTTATTTGCCATTAAAATCTTTTGATTGCAAATTTCAATTACAAACAGAACAGTGTTACAATGTAGGACTTAGATGTAGTCCTAGGAGAACACTTTTGTTTATCTAGGTCCCTGTGTCGATGGAGCGAGTGGTAATGCGTTGACTCCGTTGACGATCTGACGACGGTTATCGGTTCTCTGAAGGTCTGAGTTGCCCTGGGTGCTGGAGTTTGCCGAGAGGAAGAAGACGTTGAGTGTCTCTTTCGATCTTTGGAAGTAAACTCTGATGCTTTGGTTGACTGTGCGTCTTGATCTCTGACAGTGTGTGTGTGTGTGAGAGGGAATGATCCTTCTATTTATAAGCGACAGGTTGGCTGCTCATACGGGCATATGTAGGATGCGCCTGTTTGTGGGGATGCCACGTGGTGATTATTGATGGAGGCGCATGGGCAGGCACACTCGGATTGAGGAGTTGAACTCTTTTTGTTGTATTTATGGGCTGCGGCAGAGCTGACACGTAGCAATGGAGAAGATCTTTCGGTTGCTGAGATCTTGGGTGATTAGCACCCCTTCATCGGCTGAACTGAGTCAAAAGACACATGGCACATATCCGTAGCTCAAAGATCTCAGATTTGGTGGAGTATAATCTGACAGGATGCGCCTAGGATTGGGCGCATGAGTAGACTTTGGCTTGTAACCTTTAGGAGTCACGAACCAGTCTAGGCACATGGCTTTTGAGGCACATACGGGGCTTCAGTCGTGACTTGACCTCTGTCTTTAGGGATCAGAAAAAAGTCTGAGGCGTATGGCTTTTGAGGCGCATGCAGAGATTTGGAGGCGCATGGCTACGAAGGTGCATGCAAAATGGTTGGACGGCCACGTGGCTTATAACCGCCGGAGGAAAGTAATGATGATGCTGATGTCAGCGACGCTTCATCTTCAGAAAAAGCTGCTAACTGTTCAGTACTCGAGGGACGTGCTGCCAACTCTGTCATTTGAGCATTAATTGCTTGATGGGTGACGAGCCGAAATGGGCGCATGGGTCTATGCATGTTTAGGACGCATGGATCTGTGCTTTGTTGGGCGCATACATACGGGGCACTTTGGAACGGGCGCGTCTGTACGATGCACGGTGTCTGGCCGGCGCATCCGTTTGCATGACGTGCCTTTATTGGTTCGACTGTTGCGTTCTTCAAGTGCTTTAAATAGTTGTTTTTGACTTGGCCGAATTCGAAGTGTCAGTTTCATCACCATAAATACAAATTCATTGCACGGGATTCGGAGAGCCAGCCACTTGGCGCATGGGTTTGATTTGTCCGGCGTATAAAGAGTGGCAAGGAGAGAGTTTGCTTCTCGTTCTCTCACGTCCTCCCGAAATAAACATGTTTGCTCGAGCACATTCTGTTGACGAGATGTTTCCGAGGGTGAAGATGTGATGACTTGTCTTCGTTCATGCACTTGAAGGTGACTGTTACATCCAAAAGTCGAAGTCGAGGGCTTCTGAGGCAGGCGGAAGGTGCCTATTGCATGCAAAGATCGGGATGCTCGAGCCTCGTCTTCATTATACTGGAAGAGTCGCAGATCAAAATTGTGGTGCCCCTATCATCTTTCATGGGCTTTGGAGAGCTCCTCCTCCTGCTAGAGTGGGTGTTGTCCATTCTGGTTGTGTTGAAAGCCTCCTTTTGTCGCGGATCGATTGTGGTGCTCTCATCTTCCTTTGGAGAGCTCTTCCTCCCGCTAGGGTAGGGATGATCGCCCACTCTTGTTCTGCTCAATAAATGCTTTATTATTCGAAGCACTCGATCGGGTTGAAGTGGAGCTTATATGCTGAGACTTCATGATGCGTATGACTGAGACGGTGAAGGGATGCACATAACTGAGCTGCAGAAGGTATGCGCCTGACTGAGACGCTGAAGGTATGTGCCTGACTGAGATACTGAAGAGACGCGCCTGACTAAGACGCTGAAGAGATGCGCCTGGCTGAGAGCGCATGGCGGTTGCTGCGCCTAACTGTAGACTTAGGGTCTTTCTTTGTAGTTGTAAAGCCCTTTTTAGACATGTAATAGACTTTTGTATAAAATAAAAAAATCTTCTTATGATGTCTATACTTCTGTTGTTTACTATGCCAAGTACTTCATCTGAGCTCCCTGGCACGTGTAATGTTAGGCGCATAGGATTTTTGGTCCTAAAATTCCATGCTTCTACAGAGGTGATCATTCCGGGCATAGAGGTTCAGATGTAGGGTTTACAGATTCAGTCTGCGTTGATGGACAGAGTCAGATCAGCACAGTTTGATGATGTGGCCCTAAGGAGCATTAGGGAGCAGGTATAGGCAGGATTGTTAGACGATTTCTCTATAGCCGAAGATGGGTCGTCGAGGCACGGTACTAGATTGTGCATTCCGAGTAGAGAGCTTCGGAAGGAGATTCTGCAGGAAGCGCATCATTCTCAGTACGCTATGCATCCTGGAGCCAACAAGATGTACGGAGATCTGAGGAGCACGTATGGTGGTACGGCATTAAGCGAGAGGTAGCTCAGTTTGTATCTCGATGCTTAGAGTGCCAGCAGGTAAAAGCCGAGAGACAGAGGCCAGGTGGTCAGCTTCAGCCACTACCCATTCCAGAGTGGAAGTAGGAGAACGTCACTATGGACTTTGTATCTGGACTTCTACGATCTCTAGGAGGAAAAGACGCAATTTGGGTCATCATTGATAGATTGACCAAATCGGCCCACTTTTTGCCTTTTAAGGTGGGACTGTCTACGGAGAAGCTGGTAGAGATATATGTGCGGTAGATAGTCAAATTGCATGGAGTTTAGGTGAGCATAGTCTCGGATCGGGATAGTCGTTTTACTTCCCACTTTTGGAGGAGTTTGTATACTAGCTTGGGCACCCAGCTCAAGTTCAGCACTGCGTATCACCCCCAGACGGACAGACAGTCAGAGAGTACCATCCAGACACTCGAGGATATGCTTCGCACTTGTGTGTTAGACTTTAGGAGATCTTGGGAGGACCATCTTACTTGTTAGAGTTTGCTTACAACAACAGCTATCAGGCCAGTATAGAGATGTCACCATTTGAGGCTCTATACAGACGAAGATGTCGCACTCCTTTGTTATGGGACGATGTCGGCGAGAGAGTTTTGCTTGGCCTGGAGATGGTGGTTGATGCAGTAGAGAAGGTTAGGTTGATCAGTGATAGACTTCGGGTGGCTCAAGATAGACAGCGGCATTGGGCCAATAGCCACCGGAGACCGTTAGAGTTCGAGGTTGGCGATATGGTATTCCTGAGGATTTCTCCGACACAAGGCACGATTTGTTTTGGCCGATGCGGGAAGCTTAGTCCACGCTTCATCGAACATTTCACTATTCTTGGAAGGGTCGGTGCAGTGGCCTATCGACTAGACTTGCCGCCTACGGTCGAGGGAGTTCACAACGTGTTCCATGTGTCGCAGTTGAGACGGTACGTGGCAGATCCTAGCCATGTATTGGATCACTCAGAGTTAGAGGTGGGGCCTACTCTCCGCTATCCAGAGCAGCCTGTAGAGATTCTGGATCGTCGGAAGAAGGTGCTCCGGAACCAAGTTATACCCTTGGGCCTCGTTTGGTTCGCGGAATGGAAGACAAAGGAAATCAATTCCTTATCATTTCCTTTCCTTTGGGAAACTTTAATTCCTATTGATTTTCCTTTCCGATGTTTGGCAATGACCAAGGAATTTGGAAAGGAAAGTGAATACTTCGATGTGGGAAAGTGATTCCTTCTTTGGATGGATGGAATCACTTTTCCCCCTAATTTCCCTTCCATTGGGAACCACTTTCCTTTCCTCCTCAATTCCTTGTGCACCCAAACATAGGAAAGTAATCACTTTCCTTTCCCAATCGGGAGATTCTACGAACCAAACGAGGCCTTGGTTCATGTCGCATAGAGGCATCACTCTCCAGGTGAGTCTACCTGGGAGAGAGAGAACGAAATGCGAGAGCGTTGCCCTTATCTCTTCGAGCCTTGAGGTATTTTTTTCTCTTTATTCTTGCTAGTGTTATTGTGCTAGTTTGCTCTAATTTCGAGGACGAAATTTTTTTTAGGAGGGTAGATTTGTCACCCCCACTTTCCTGAATAGGACTAATATAGTCATTTATATTATTTTATTATTTTAATATTATTTAAATTATTAATGTTAGTGTCTTTACATTATTAGTTAAATAGGTATTTTGTTGATATAGATGTATATATGTTCAATAAGTTTTTATTATAAAACTTTTAATATATTAAATAAATATGTATATGGAATATTTATTTTAATTTTAGAAATAATTTTAGAATTGTTTGGTATTTATTTCATTTTATGATATATATATATATATATATGAGGAAAATGTACCTAAGGTCGACCTTAGGTAAGTTACCTAAGGTCGACCTCATTTTCCTCACTTTACAACATTTTTTTCTTGAATTTTTTTATGGGATTCATCTACACCTTATTGATTGGCAACATACCAAATTTCAAGAAAAAATAATATTGTTTAGCCCCCTATCAATAAGGTGCAAAATCGACGGTGTAGCAGCAAAGTTTTAGACCGTCGATTTTGCAAGGGATAGATAGGGGGCTAAACAATATTATTTTTTCTTAAAATTTGGTATGTTGCCAATCAATAAGGTGTAGATGAATCCCATAAAAAAAATTCAAGAAAAAAATGTTGTAAAGTGAGGAAAATGAGGTCAACCTTAGGTAACTTACCTAAGGTCGACCTTAGGTACATTTTCCTCTATATATATTTTTTTTCCTATATATATATATATATATATATATATATATATATATATATATATATATATATATATATATATATATATATATATATATTTCCTCTATATATATATATATATATATATATATATATATATATATATATATATATATATATATATATATATATATATATATATATATATATATATATATATATATATATATATATATATATATATATATATATATATATATATATATATATTTATAAAGAAGGGAAAAAGAAATTTTAAATAAAAATAATAGGTGGTTGGTTTTTATATAATAAATAATTATATAAAAAAAATTATGTGTTTGTATGTATGTATGTATGTATGTATGTATGTATGTGTGTGTGTATATATATATATATATATATATATATATATATATATATATATATATATATATATATATATATATATATATATATATATATATATATAAATAAATAAATAAAAAATATATATATATATATATACATATATATATATATATATATATATTTTTTATATATATATATACATATATATATATTATATATATATATATATATATATATATATATATATATATATATATATATATATATATATATATATATATATATATAAGGAATAAAGAAAGAAAATATATAAGGAATAAAGAAAGAAAGAAAAAATAATAAAAATATATATATATAAGGAATAAAGAAAGAAAGAAAAAATAATCAAACTCACACACACACGCGAGCAGCAGGCCAAGCCCATGAAGTGGGGGGCATATTAACACAGCACCAGACCCCCTATTCTTCGTATGCATATATAGATCGAAAGGGAGAGGGTGATCCTTTGACGAAAACCTAAGCCTAGCCACCAACACCAGGACCCCGACCATTCCGACGACCCAGCGCGACCACCACGACCGTCGGAGCCGCCGTCGGTGGCCGGAACATGTGCGCGCACACGCGTGTTTGACAGCTGCCGTGAGCACCGCGGAGCCGACTTCGGAGCGATGTTTCGCCGCGCTCGTTCGATCAATTTCTGAGATGTTTCTTCCGGTATTATCCTAACCTATACACATTTTATTCCCTTCAAATAGTTTGTGCCGATTCGCATCATGTGTGATGAAAAATGAGTTCCAAAATCGAGGAAAAAAACTCGATTTTTTGGATTTAGAAACTGTCCCGAAATGTCAACTTGGCAGAAGATTTGCGACCAGAATATCACAAACCATGGAAAACCTTCTGAAGAGACTTGTAGGCAACATATGGGAGCTCAAAACCCTTCTTTTAGATTTAATTTTTATGTATTATACAAAAAGTTATTGGTTTGTGCAGATTGAAAAAAAACTGGTTTTTAAAACTGAATTTTTAGAAAAATTGTCCCGATACGACGTTCGTTCCGTCAATCCGGGCGACATGGTCGTAAACTAAAAGCATCGAAAGGTACGTATAGACTTCGTGGACGTGTGGGCTTTGACAGAATTCAAATTGGTCGCGTGTGCACGACGAATTTGATGTGTATTCGTCAAAATTCACCGTATCGGCCTTTTTATAAAGTTGTCAATTACTTTGTGCACGTTCATCATATCGTGACGAAACTTACGCCAACAGGAACATATCATTTTTCTGGTCATGTATGCCAAGTTTGGTCCGAATCTGAGAAGGTCGACCGGAACGCTATTTTGGCGGGCCCACGACCGGATCCAACGAGCGAATTTGTGTACGGCCCACCGGAATCGAACTTTGGACATACGGTTGGATTCGTCTCGTCAAACCAGACCTGTAGACTTGTAGTTTGATGACTTCAGAGATCGTAGGTTCTGGCACGCTTTTCAGTACAAAGGGGTCCAATGACGGACACCGTTTTGGCCCTAAATTAGCGTTTTGCCCCTATGTCCAGAATTGGACTTATGGATAGGCTATGCTAGCTAATTTGACTATTCTGAGAATGTTAGTAATGTTTGTTTCAGCATTAGGAGACTATTGTGCGAGTTGACCGTTTGTGGCTCATTTGAGTGATTAGTAGTATCATTTTTCTCAGCTCAGGACCTCAGACAAGTATATTCTCTGATAGTTTTCATTGCTTTGATATCTACTATATCCAATTCAATTGTAGTGTTATACTTGATTCTCGAAACGATGATACACGAACTAGTATACATGAATCTCGACATGAGATATCATTTCTGGTTTACCTGGTATATGAGTACATTGTTCGATATTGTTTCTTGTACTTGTATAGACACTGATTTGGGGGTGGGCTGGCCCCTGCTCTTCAAATCCCATGTTATGATGTGTCATGTCTAAAATTATTATACTACTCAGGGATGGGGAGTTATTAGAGGTTATGTGATCATTACCCCTACTTGTTTATTACTTGTGCATAGCTCCACCCTCACCACACGTAGGGTGTAGCCTGACCTTATACTACTTGTGCATAGCTTTCCATTTTAGTCGGCCTGATCCCTTTACTATTATACTACATGTGCATAGCGGTCAAATGGAAAAGCCTGATCTTGACCCGAGCCGATCACATAACGCTCTAATATCTCATGGTACTTTCTTTTTATGTTTACATCATACCTCAGATTACTTTCTACTGTTTATATTCCAGTTTTATCTTATATCTCACACATGACATGATATCCAGTTCTCTTGTACTGTTTTACTTTCAGTCTTGATATTTTATATTATATTTCATTATAATTGTCTCTTATAGTATTTATCAATTCACATGGAACTGCTGTTAGTATTTATACTTTCTCATATCCTGACAAGATAACCCCCGTTGTTTTAAAGTGGATTTAGATGCAGACTGCCCGACCTACTACGAGTTTGGCATAGATGGAGCCTACGGCCATGACCAGCCTGTGGAACCGATGCTCATAGTGGACGCACAGCCTGTAGTGACTTAGTTTAGCTAGATTTTGTCTGGATTATATTCCAGCTTGATACTTTGAGACTTGTAGTATTTACTTGGGATCTTGTGTTATGTCTTTAAATTTTGAACTTGTGATTGTGCCTCAGCACTATTTTGGACTATTTACTTCATCTTTATTCTTATCTTTATCACCGTGCTTATCTTCCTTAGATTATGTGATTGAGTGGTGATTATATATTCCTCCGTACGAAGATGACAGGTTATATTATTGTATCTTAGATTCTATATATTCTAGATGACCTTAACAGCGTTCTACCGTCGATACTGCGATGTAGGCTGGACGTACCCAGCTCGTGCCCCTAAACAAGGTGCGGGTCATGACAGTGTTCTCAGGAGCTTCATGGCATCGTAACTGCGTCAGAGCGACATTTTCACCCAATCAGTACAGACAGCCTTGGAGAGGGGTGGTGCTCAGGTCTATAATTCTACGAGCAGCTTCAGGCATCTTCATCCCCCGTACTTCTATGGTACAGAGGATGAGATTACGTCCGATGCTTGGGTTTAGAATACTGAGGCCATTCTGGAGGCGACAGGGGTTCCCCCTAGGAAGCGTGTGGCAGTTGTCAGGCTTCAGCTTTTAGATTTGGCCCGCGACTAGTGGGCGACTCATGAGGTGTCTCTAGTAGTGCCGGTAGCTTGGGCATATTTTAGCGAGAGGTTTCAGACTTGCTATTTTGAAGTGGTGTCGCGTTATGATCTACAGCAGAGGTTTATCGGTCTTCGGCAGATGAGCAGAACCGTCGATGGCTATGCAGCAGAATTCAGCAAACTCAGCCGGTTTGCCCCTTCCTTGGTGGCGACCGAGTTGGACCGGGCGAGGAGGTTCCAGCAGGGATTTCATCTGGAGATCATTCTGGTAGTTAAGCAACATGAGTTCCAGACTTTTAATGCAGTGATGAGGGCGGCGAAGAGGCATGAATATACCTCACAGAGGATCATTAATAGAGTCGGAGGCCAGAAGAGGTCTCATGTTCAGAGGGGATCTTCTTCCCAGTCGTCAGCACCAGCACCAGCAGGCAGGATATTGGAGATTGGATCACCTAGTGGAGCAGTTCCAGCATCTTCCTTTCAGCAGTCATCTCAGTCATATCCTCATCAGCAGATATCGTCTTCATCTATTGGATGTTCTCATTGCGGGAAGCCTGTGCACATTTTTTCTGAGTTTTGTAGGGCACATGGGTTGTGCTTGGTGTGTTGAGCTTCAGACCTTATGATAGGATCTAGTCCACGGAGGGCTAGTTCTTTCTCAGTACATCCAGTATCACCGGCTACCTCGACAGTCCAGTAGTATATGGCTCATGTACCAGTTCAACAGCAGCAGGTCAGAGCAACAGTTCTGAGGCAGGTGCAGGCAGAGTTTGGTATCTTAGAGCAGGTTTTGGCCGAGGGCGGTTATGTTGTAGGTGTTGTCCTATTCTTCTTCCACTCTTATTTATTTCTTGGGTTACGCATATTTGGCGAGTTTTTTGTCTCACTCTTCTATCTTCGTATCTCGAGATACATGATATTTATCACATGTCTCAACTACGAAGATACGTCCTGGGTAGAGTCATGTCTTGGACTAAGTCATTGGTACCAAATTACTTTGAGACTTGACCCCTATCTATTTTTGGAGTCAGCGTAGGCCAGCGAGGCAAGTCAATACTCAACTGACTCAGGAGACATATTTATTCATATGCCTCCAGCCCTTCTTGATTGTGGTCGTGTTATTGCTTACGCATTTACTTATATTACTGTTGTCTTTATTTTACCAATATGCCATGCTTTTTTTTTATTGTTATAATTTTTCAGCTCTTTTGTTTGGTTTTTTTGTTTGACTAGATTTAGGAAATTCCGAGGATGAAATTTTTTTTAGATGTGGAGAGTTGTGAGACTCGTCTCACAGTATCAGTATTTATATACGGATACGTATTTTGTAGTATATTTTGTATTTTCTTGGTTTTCTTAATGCTTTAAAAAAAATTCCAACTTATAGATTTTCTCCTTGGTCGGCATGCCGCCAGTATACCAGTGTATACCGACGGCATACCGTCCGGACAAATTTTCCATATTTTAGATATTTTCGATTTCAAATATTTTCATGAATAGTATTTCCGATATTTTCGTAAATGGGGTTTTGGATATTTTGATGAATAGTGTTTAGATATTTTCGTGAATAGTGTAGATGCACCCTATTACCTATTGAATATTTGGTTTTGTTTGGATTGCCACGATTGACTTAGATTTTGACGCGGATCACGATCCAATGGTCATGATTAATTTCTCCTTCTATATATACACTTTCACTTTCTCTCTCCTCCATCTTTTCATTCTCTTTATTTCTTCTTCTCTTCTCTCCCCTTGGAGCTTGCCAAGAGCTTAGCCTTGAGGCCTTAGATGTGGTGTCTAACCCCCCTAGGAGGAGGACTAGAAGATTAGGCTTAGTTGCTAGAGAACCTAGGTAAGTACATCTTGCCAAATTCTTGAACCATAATATTTGTTTGTCATTTTTGTTTTCCTTGGAGTTAAATGCTTAGAATTGTTCTAAACTCATTTTGTTAAAAAATATTTTCCTTATGATTCTCGTCTATATACATGTTTCTAAAATTAGTTTTAACTAGGTTTTAATTTTCTGATAAAACCCAATATTGACTTAGTACAAAACTCGGTATCAAGAGTGATACTGGTGTTACCATCATTGATCTTGTCACATATTCATATATGAGGTCCTCACCTTGTTTGTATACCATAGATTTTGAGTTTGATGGGAATCGAAACCCGTTTAAGTATCCCGAGAACCTATTTTCGGAGTATTTTGAGATATTGATCTATCAAATGTTTTGATTTGTGCAAATTAATACTTCCAAGTTGTAGAGAATTCAATTCTATGCGATTTTGACTTTTAAAAATCCGAATTTCAATTTAAAATGAAGTTTTTATGGCCGAAACATGTTTTGGCAAAATTCTGGATTTTGTTGCTGCCTAGTTAATCGGAATTTGACGGAATTCCAATGTATACCGACGGTATGCCGATTATCTTACCAGAAACTTTCTGTCTTTGGCCGGAATACCGCCGGTAAACTACAGTATACCGCTGGTATACTATTTTAGGCTGTTTTTGTCTGTTTTTGTCCGTTTCTGTCCGTTTTTCTCCGTTTTTGATATTTTCTTCGATTGTAATAAACTCCTAACATGATTAGATAACCTTGTATAGTTATAGAATGATTGTACACCCTATATACACTTGACACTCACATGTTCAATTATTATTCTATGACAAGTACTTACTTTTTAATTATTCTTTCTCACATGCCATGATATGTCTTTCCTTTCGATTCTTTCTTATATGCTACGATAGTTGTTGTCACGTCTTCTTCGCTTACTAGATAGTGGCCCATCGTGGTGCACTCATGATATATGTCCTTCTTTGCTTACATGATAGTGCTCTGTCATGGCGCACTCCCTTATTTCTCTATAGTGGCTCGTCGTATCTAGTTCATAGCTTGTAGTTTATTATAATTTCTTGTTGTGGCTTGTTATAATGCACATTCTTGCTTTTTGTCCAGTCTCTCATGTCTAGGATAGATTCTACCGAATGCCATGTCACGCCCCGCTCCCTTAGGAGCGATCGTCCTCGCTAAGGCGTGATGCCGCATGAGCCTAGATTGCGCTCGTGCAAGGCAGGTTCCATAACGGCCGACTTCAGCAGTTGCGACGGGGTCGTCGCATAGAAGTCCCATGCAGAGACATTGAATAATAACAGCGGAAATTTGAATCAAAACACAAGTTATTCAAAGAAGCTCTTTATTGATATTGAAACAAAGATTACAAAGGGCGCAAGGCCAAGATTACAAGTCTCTCAATCTCACTTTTCTCTCATTACAAGTTCACTCTGCTCTCTCTCTCATCTCTCAATACAAGTCTCGAGCCAGCGGATGCTTCGAAAGGCGATGTCCATACATTATGTCCCGTATAAGTCTTGACTCCATGCGGCCGTACGCTTCAAATAACCAAGGGACTCCGTACCTCGACGCATCCAAGCGAGCTCCGCGCCACGAGCTTCTACCAATGCCTGCACATGTAAACTATGTGGGTATCAGTACTCAACTGTACTAGTGGAGTGAGCTCCTCGCCCACCCATACAAAACCAACACGTTAATTTACTTTTGAGCAACGTATCCCTTTTTACGATTGTCTTTCCATTCTTGCCTTAGGATCGATTTTACGACAGACGCCTTGGCATACTTGTGTCTGAGGACCATACCGTGCTTGCAACAACAACGTTAACTCATAATCTGCCTCTAGACCCCTTCTCGTGCCAACAACGTTAACCTATCAAGTCGTGTTTGCCTTACGGCCATAATCAGAGACGCAACTACACGATAGACTCTATTTCCTTGCCTCTAGACCTTTCTCGTGCTTGCATTGTCAACGCACCGACTCATATTTGTCTTTCGTGCCATACTCTATGACGTAACGACTCGGTCGTTCCATGAACTCGATTCGTGCTTCAATATCTCTGAGGCAATTCCTCCTCGCTTAGTCTTGCCTACACTTTAGTTTGGACAACGCAGCCGGGCCTCACATTTTGGGGTCATGTCCAGCAACTCAACATAACTTTACCCAACTTGCCCTACGGCCCTTCTCGACTTAACTTGCAACAGCTCAAGTTTAACTCATGCAACTCTATGCCAACGACTTAACACTCGATGCCGCATCTCGTGCCGAAGCACGCCGCCTTTATTGTAGCCAAATCTTAGGCCCAGACATTGTCTTCTAACTGCATACACATTCAACTCAACGCAGTCCAAAGGCACACACGCGGATTGCCGCCCGTGCCGACACATCTATATGAATGGTCACTGGCATTAACTAGCCATCATGGACATAGCCTGGCAATCGGGACCCTTGTACCTCAGGTAGCGATTCCCGATGCAAATCCCCGAACTACCGGTTGCTTCATACCCAGTTCGGCTATACCGTGATTCTTCCTAGGCCGAGTCGGTCCCGTGGCACCGGGTTGCCGCTCGAAGAAACATCGTCCTTGTCGACAAGTTGTCCATGACCGCGCACCTACGCTAACTTCTAGACTTAACGTAACTGCATGGTCGCATCATCATCATTTAGTTCCTTTGCTTTACTTTTTCCACTTTTTATACTTCTTTTGTAGAGCCCAAACCAGGGTTGCATCGGCGACTGAATCACAGTTCCGACATATTTCCTCTCGGCGAGTAACTGTAACGCCCCAGTCCCAAAATACGTAGGACTAGGAACGTAGACATGCTAGCTGTATTCATACGAAGTATACTCCAATATATGGAAGCCTCGTATGGGTACATAAGCTGTAAAATGCAGTAGAACCATAACTAATCTCATCCACACAAAATAAAGAATAGAATATCTCATATTTTCAACTATGAAATTGTCATTTGGTACATGTAGTTGGGCGGAGACAAATCCACTACCAACTATGAAAAGAAATACATAACAAAAGAAAGAGTTTGGCGAGCGAAGCGAAGCGAAGACGATCAAAGTGCAATCATCCTCGAAGAAGTAGAGATGGTCACGGCTAAAGCTAAAGTACCTGCGAAAGACAAGAGCACACACCTGGAGAGGTAGCCAGGTCCTCAGAGGGACGTAACAAGACACATAATATCTTGCCATATAAACTGAATAAATATTGCTCAAATAAATAAGTCAATTGGATTATAACATGGTCCAATACACACCTATTGAACGAGCGTACCATCCCCCCAACCAAACAAGGACAGGAGATAGTAAACTAATTCACGGCGACGTATCTTTCCATGCTATGAATCTAATGTGGTATCCGGACCCCAGCAAGGTTCAATACCTTCTCATCGAAATAGTAAGTCACACCTACAACCAAATAAGGACAAGGTGTGACGAACTAATCTGCGACAAGTTATTGTTCCAAGACACGGTCAGATACAAGTACCCAAATCAAAGGTACTCGTACCTAACGGATAAGGGTAGCCTAACCAGTCTAAGTGAATGCAGTTTTAAGAACAGTTCATGGTCGCATGACTACCCGGTCAATACCAATGCAGTACCTCAGTAGCGAGTCACAACACCATACACTATTCCTCAGTACCGAGCGAGTCTATAGCATATAGTCTACCTATCGTTCCTCAGTAGCGAGCGAGTCTACGATAGATAGGGTGGTAGTGAACTTCCAATCATGTTCTTCCCGCCCAATGCTAACTCTATAATCGCTAAGTCAAACTAGCATGCAACCTCTATTAGCGGTTATTCCTATCGTACGGCTTGTACGTACTGGTGGACAGCCAATCACGTACTTCCGTGTTCTACATGCGACACACAACTTCGTGGTACAACGTGCCAAGGCCATAAATGCAACACACAAAGGTGGTCCCTTAAATCTAGGTTTAATGTGTAAGAAAAATAATACATAGCAGAATATAAATGAACAGTAAGTTCTAACAGGTTATGCCATGTATCACAGTTTTTTTGCATAAAGAAAATAATGAACATACATGAAATATGAGCTAAAATAAATGAACAGCAAATGGCAAGGTGTCTTGCCTGGTAGGACGCCTGGTGTACTGCAATGAGCAATGTGGCACGAACTGCGCCTTCGGTGTAACAAGTATGCAAGGTGACCTCTGATGGTGGCACGGACAGTTCCATTGGGTCCCGGACGGTCAAATTAATTAGGGTGGACATAAGGTAGTCTCAAAATTGGCGAAAGAATAGGACTAATGGGGTTGGTCATGGAAAGGAGAAAATCAAAGAAAATGGATAATAAAATATTTAAGATTTTTAGAAACTAATTTATAATACTTGAAATATAATTTATTACTCAAAATATGCCTTCAAATAAATATCCGAAAAATCAAAAGTCGTTTTAAGGCAAAACTATAAGTTTGTAGAAATAATTTTTTTTTGATAGGAAGATATTAGTTAAAATTACTTTAGGTAATTATTTTAAAACCTATATTTAGGATAACTTACTTTTTGTCAAATATTTTTAGTACAAAAAGATAGGTATACATAATGTAATACATATTTAGGGTTTCTAACCCAACCTTTTGAAATTTTAAATGGCCTAAGCCAAATGCTATATTTATAAAATAAATAGTAATAACACTAAATCAATAAATTGATAATAATACTAATAGTAATACTCTTAACATTATAACTTATATACTCATAAGCTAAACTACATGCCAATTCTAATACTATTAATAAAAATTTTATATATAAAAATCACACAACACCATTTTGTACAGTAGCCAACTCTGCTACTGCTGTGATCCACTTTTTAGAATAATAAAAATAATAATAAAAAATAAATAAAAGGAAAAGGAAAAAACGTCAGAACCAAAAAGAAGGGAAGAGAGAGAAAGGACAAATTGGGGACGACAGCTGGTCTCTGGGCTGATCAAGGGGACGATGAAGGAGAGGAGACGAGCGGAGGAGAGAGAGGTGGAGGAAAGAGGGAATCGGAGGGGAAATCGAGGGAGAGAGCGAGCGGAGCGGTGGCTGAGGAAGGAACGGAGGGGGCACGGTGATGGATCGGTGGTTCGCCGGAGAAGGAGACCAGGGCAGTCGGCGGGCAAGTGCGGCCACGGCGACGGCGGTGGCAAGGTTTGGAGCCGGAGAAGAGAGGGAACGGGAGTGGCCGTCCGGCGGAGGAGCGGTCGCGGGTCGGAGGTCAGGGCTGGCCAGATCCGGCGGGTTGGGGCGGAGTCAAGGGAGCGGGAGTCCTAGGTCGGCTGGACGCTGCGGAACTAGCAGCGGTCACTCGAAAACCTCGACAGGCTGCGCCGTGCTCGCGACAAGGGCGGTCCAGATTGGTCGGGCGGAGGTAGGAGGCTACGCGCGAGGAGTTGTTGGGTGGTCTTTGGCGCTGGGCACGGTGGAGGAGTCTGACGGCCGGCGGGAAAGTCCGAGACTCCCCTCGACGCTCGAGTTCGACAGGGAGCTCCTGTCGGTGGAGTCCAGATGTCGCAGTGGGCTGGTCGTCGCGGCGACCCGAGGTAAGGTGGTGGTTTCTATTTTTGGTCATTGGTGCTGGTGGTGGTTCTTTTTGTGTTGGTGGTGCTGGCCGGAAACTCGGCCAGTAGTAGTCGGGATGCTGGTAGAGAGCTGGGGTGGTGACGGTGATGGCCGTGGGTGTGGTCGTAGGGGACGGGGTTGTGTAGGAAGATGACGGGGAGGACAGGAAGAGGGGTTTGGTGATGGTGACATGTTGGCGGTTCGTCGGGGAGATGGCGACGAGAAGTGGAGTTGTGCTGGTGGTTTGGTAGGCAGTGGTGACGGAGATCGGCTTTGGTCGAGGGGTGTTGTCTAGGTCGGGGATAGGTGGCTGCGGATGGGGCTGTCAACAGAAGGCTAGAGTTAGGGTTTAGGATAGGATTGGGTTGGTGGTGTCGAGTTGTCGACACGGAGGAGATGAGCAATGTATATATAATGGAATAAAATATTGAGTGGGGGAAACACGGGCACAGACACGATACACAAATTTTTGTTGTGGAATTTGTGGATGAATAATGTGGAGGAGTACCTGCCTATTTATAGGATGTGGGAATTCCCACTTAGATATGGACTAGGAATATTTTAAACCCCAAAAATAGATAATTCGTAGTTTAATTTAAATCCATTTAAATCCAAATCCAAATCCAAATCCAAATTCCATCCACTTTAAACCTAATTAAATTTTTAGTTTAAAAATTAATGAGATAAATCAAATAACTATTTAAATAAATCCATAATTTCAAATCAAGATTTAAATTGCCACCCTAATTTCGAAATATATTTTTCCAAAAATACTATTAATAATAATTTCGAAAATTACATTTTTATTTAAAAAATAAACTAATAAATAATTACTAATTATATATGTAAGTCCATAAATATACCATTTTATAGAAAAAAAATTATTTATTATTATAGTTGTATAAATGAAAGGCTTTCAAACTTGGAAAATATGGAGCGATAATAAAATAATTATTATGTATATTATTTTAAAACCATAAGAATAGAAACAATTATTTTTCAAATATATGTACGCTCGCACATATTCGCACTCGTCGAGCAATTGTGAAAATAAATTTCGCGCACGACGTACAATACGACTACGCGACGTACAATACAAAAATTTAAATCAGTACCAAATTTAATAAATAAAATAAAATAGTAAAAATTTAGGGGTTTTACATCCTACCCAACTTAAAAGAATTTCGTCCTCGAAATTAAGAATTTGTAGGGGGGGTGAGAAGGCACAACGGTAGATAGAAGGGTTCCTTTAAAGAAGTTTATATGGTCGTAGTCTAGGTTGATGATATGATTAAGAGACTATTGTAATCACTCTTAAATTCAAGTGATTAGAAAGTCAAGATGGTAAATTTAGGGTCGAGGGAAAGGTCGAGTAGTTCAAGGCAAAGATATAGTTATATTATGTGGTAATGGTCATAGTGATTGGACAGTTAGAGAAAGTTCTAGCATAACGTCTTCGTCCTTCTAAAATAGGTGATGGCGAAAGCAATAAGGAGTTCAAAAGGCGATATCATCGAGTACGAATACGTGGTTCAAGGACGACCGTAAAAATTTCAAAAGAATTTGCAAGGCAGTCGTGGATGGAATTCTAGAGGACAAGTTTAATTATGTTCCATCCACGTAGAATAATAGACAAAGGCGAACCAAAGTGCACTCGGTTGATCAGACCATCATGCACCGGTTCTAATTAGACAATATGTTAGTGAGCGCGCTCAATAGCATAAGTCATGAACAAACTCGATAAATGGATGAGTTTGCAAAGGTAGATTATAGTAACGACTTTGGTCAAGGAGGTAAAAACATAGGCACGGGAGACTAAGATTGGAAGAAAGTAGAAAATGGTTCGAATTTCTAAGGGATATAAGTCATGTCATGTGATGGTCTTCATACAGTCATCCTATAGTCTTCTTGTCCAGGTCCTTGGTTGACTAGACGGGTTAGGTCCTCCAGATGCTAGGATCTAAATAAGCTTGCTAATATAGGTCACTAGGTCAAAGGGGTTGCTAGTTCATAAGGTATTCTACCCAACTTAAAGAATTAAACTAAAGGTGTTTTGGGACAACTAACTAGTAGGGTCAATTTCTAGTAAGCACGAAGGAAAGATAAGAATAGGGATGGAAGAAAGCAAGCAAGATGCAATTGATGAGGCAAATGGTAGATAAAATCAAGGAAAGAGGTCAAGTACGTGGATGAGATCCTAAACTTCTAATCCTATACGCCGGCTTGCTTGGTACGGTAAAGTAACCAAACAATTTATCTTTACCTGCATGGGCCACCACAAAAACATGTAACGCCCAGTCCCAAAAATACGTAGGACTAGGAACGTAGACATGCCAGCTGTATTCATACGAAGTATACTCCAATATATGGAAGCCTCGTATAGGTACATAAGCTGTAAAATACAGTAGAACCATAACTAATCTCATCCACACAAAATAAAGAATAGAAGATCTCATATAATCAACTATGAAATTGTCATTTGGTACATGTAGTTGGGCGGAGACAAATCTACTACCAACTATGAAAAGAAATACATAACAAAAGAAAGAGTTTGGTGAGCGAAGCGAAGCGAAGCGAAGCGAAGCGAAGCGAAGACGATCAAAGTGCAATCATCCTCAAAGAAGTAGAGATGGTCACGGCTAAAGCTAAAGCACCTGCGAAAGACAAGAGCACACACATGGAGAGGTAACCAGGTCCTCAGAGGGACGTAACAAGACACATAATATCATGCCATATAAACTGAATAAATATTGCTCAAATAAATAATTCAATTGGATTATAACATGGTCCAATACACACCTATTGAACGAGCGTACCATCCCCCCAACCAAACAAGGACAGGAGATGGTAAACTAATTCACGGCGACGTATCTTTCCATGCTATAAATTCAATGTGGTATCCGGACCCTAGCAAGGTTCAATACCTTCTCATCGAAATAGTAAGTCACACCTACAACCAAACAAGGACAAGGTGTGACGAACTAATCCACGATAAGTTATTGTTCCAAGCCACGGCCAGATACAATTACCCAAACCAAAGGTACTCGTACCTAACGGATAAGGGTAGCCTAACCAGTCTAAGTGAATGCAGTTTTAAGAACAGTTCATGGTCGCATGACTACCCGGTCAATACCAATGCAGTACCTCAGTAGCGAGTCACAATACCATATACTATTCTTCAGTACCGAGCGAGTCTATAGCATATAGTCTACCTATCGTTCCTCAGTAGCGAGCGAGTCTACGAAAGATAGGGTGGTAGTCAACTTCCAATCATGTTCTTCCTGCCCAATGATAACTCTATAACCGCTAAGTCAAACTAGTATGCAACCTCTATTAGAAGTTATTCCTATCGCACGGCTTGTACGTACTGGTGGCCAGCCAATCATGCACTTTCGTGTTCTATATGCGACACACAACTTCGTGGTACAACGTGTCAAGGCCATGAATGCAACACACAAAGGTGGTCCCTTAAATCTAGGTTTAATGTGTAAGAAAAATAATACATAGCAGAATATAAATGAACAGTAAGTTCTAACAGGTTATGCCATGTATCACAGTTTATTTTGCATAAAGAAAATAATAAACATGCATGAAATATGAGCTAAAATAAATGAACAACAAATGTCAAGGTGTCTTGCCTGGTAGGACGCTTGGTGTACTGCAATGAGCAATGTGGCACGAACTGCGCCTTCGGTGTAACAAGTATGCAAGGTGACCTCTGATGGTGGCACGGATAGTTCCATTGGGTCTCGGACGGTCAAATTAATTAGGGTGGACATAGGTAGTCTCAAAATTGACAAAAGAATAGGACTAATGGGGTTGGTCATGGAAAGGAGAAAATCAAAGAAAATGGATAATAAAATATTTAAGATTTTTAGAAACTAATTTATAATACTTGAAATATAATTTATTAGTCAAAATATGCCTTCAAATAAATATCCGAAAAATCAAAAGTCGTTTTAAGGCAAAACTATAAGTTTGTAGAAATAATTTTTTTTGATAGAAGATATTAGTTAAAATTACTTTAGGTAATTATTTTAAAACCTATATTTAGGATAACTTACTTTTTTTCAAATATTTTTAGTACAAAAAGATAGGTATACATAATGTAATACATATTTAGGGTTTCTAACCCAACCTTTTGAAATTTTAAATGGCCTAAGCCAAATGCTATATTTATAAAATAAATAGTAATAACACTAAATCAATAAATTGATAATAATACTAATAGTAATACTCTTAACATTATAACTTATATACTCATAAGCTAAACTACATGTCAATTCTAATACTATTAATAAAAATTTTATATATAAAAATCACACAACACCATTTTGTACAGTAGCCAACTCTGCTACTGCTGTGATCCACTTTTTAGAATAATAAAAATAATAATAAAAAAATAAATAAAAGGAAAAGGAAAAAAAAACGCCAGAACCAAAAAGAAGGAAAGAAAGAGAAAGGACAAATTGGGGGCGACAGCTGGTCTCTGGGCTGATCAAGGGGACGATGAAGGAGAGGAGACGAGCGGAGGAGAGAGAGGTGGAGGAAAGAGGGAATCAGAGAGGAAATCGATGGAGAGAGCGAGCGGAGCGGTGGCTGAGGAAGGAACGGAGGGGGCACGGTGATGGATCGGTAGTTCGCCGGAGAAGGAGACCAGGGCGGTCGACGGGCAAGTACGGCCACGGCGACGGCGGTGGCAAGGTTTGGAGCCGGAGAAGAGAGGGAACAGGAGTGGCGGTCCGGCCGAGGAGCGGTCGCGGGTCGGAGGTCAGGGCTGGCCTGATCCGGTGGGTTGGGGCGGAGTCAAGGGAGTGGGAGTCCTAGGTCGGCTGGACGCTGTGGAACTAGCGGCGGTCACTCAAAAACCTCGACGGGCTGCGCCGTGCGCGCGACAAGGGCGGACCAGATTGGTCGGGCGGAGGTAGGAGGCTACGCACGAGAAGTTGTTGGGTGGTCTTTGGCGCTGGGCACGGTGGAGGAGTCTGACGGCTGGCAGGAAAGTCCGAGACTCCCCTCGACGCTCGAGTTCGACAGGGAGCTCCTGTCGGTGGAGTCCAGATGTCGCGGCGGGCTGGTCGTCGCGACGACCCGAGGTAAGGTGGTGGTTTCTATTTTTGGTCATTGGTGCTGGTGGTGGTTCTTTTTGTGTTGGTGGTGCTGGCCGGAAACTCGTCCAGTAGTAGTCGGGATGCTGGTAGAGAGCTGGGGTGGTGACGGTGATGGCCGTGGGTGTGGTCGCAGGGGATGGGGTTGTGTAGGAAGTCAACGGGGAGGACAGGAAGAGGGGTTTAGTGATGGTGACATGTTGGCGGTTCGTCCGGGAGATGGCGGCGAGAAGTGGAGTTGTGCTGGTGGTTTGGTAGGCGGTGGTGACGGAGATCGGCTTTGGTCGAGGGGTGTTGTCTAGGTCGAGGACAGGTGGCCGGGGATGGGGCTGTCAACAGAAGGCTAGAGTTAGGGTTTAGGATAGGATTGGGTTGGTGGTGTCGGGTTGTCGACACGGAGGAGATGAGCAATGTATATGTAATGGAATAAAATATTGAGTGGGGGAAACACGGGCACAGACACGATACACAAATTTTTGTTGTGGAATTTGTGGATGAATAATGTTGAGGAGTACCTGCCAATTTATAGGATGTGGGAATTCCCACTTAGATATGGACTAGGAATATTTTCAACCCCAAAAATAGATAATTCGTAGTTTAATTTAAATCCATTTAAATCCAAATCCAAATCCAAGTCCAAATTCCATCCAATTTAAACCTAATTAAATTTTTAGTTTAAAAATCAATGAGATAAATCAAATAACTATTTAAATAAATCCATAATTTCAAATCAAGATTTAAATTGCCACCATGATTTCGAAATATATTTTTCCAAAAATACTATTAATAATAATTTTGAAAATTACATTTTTATTTAAAAAATAAACTAATAAATAATTACTAATTATATATGTAAGTCCATAAATATACCATTTTATAGAAAAAAAATTATTTATTATTATAGTTGTATAAATGAAAGGTTTTCAAACTTTGAAAATGTAGAGCAATAATAAAATAATTATTATGTATATTATTTTGAAACCATAAGAATAGAAACAATTATTTTTCAAATATATGTACGCTCGCACATATTCGTACTCGTCGAGTAATTACGAAAATAAATTTCGCGCACGACGTACAATACGACTACACGACGTACAATACAAAAATTTAAATCAGTACCAAATTTAATAAATAAAATAAAATAGTAGAAATTTAGGGGTTTTACACTAACCGTCGCTTAGACTTAACATTCTTTGAACTCTGGGAACGGCTACTGCATAGCCTTCCCACTTAACTTGAACATAACGTGTTCCTTAAGTATTGACAGACCGTGGCTAACTTTCTACTGAACCGTCTGTGGCTCGTGCCTTAAACCAACTCGTGTTCTACGCAACGCTATCGCCCAAGTCATACCTTATATGACGGGCCTTGGGATCGTGGGACTATTTAACTTGACAACCGCAGAAAGAGCGGGACAGCACTTGGAATGACTTAGGTCGACCGGCATAACTTCGCCTAACTTACTCAAGCCTATAACTTAACCTGAGGGACGAGCAAAGGCTATGCCAAGCCTTGCGCAGTGGAAGCGTGCATGCTTCATCGAGCATTTATGCGGGCGACGCCTATGACTTAGGCTAATTCAGGGTTTTCTATCAAAGACTAACTTTTCTTCTCCCAAGCCGCGGGACGAAGTACCGAGTGTCATTTTCAAAGCACGCCGTGCACCAACTCTAAGCTGACCATTGGACCTTTCCATATTCTAACTCATTTTGACCTGTCGGGATTATTTCCTTAGCTATGTGGATTCGTAGCTTTTACATTAGCCTATTTGTGCAAGTTGAAAACATGCGAGTTATTATGTGAAGGCTAAGATGAGGCAAGTTCACCGAAACTACCCCACCTGAGCGACCAGTCGCCTCGACCGAACGAGGTATTTAAGTCGCCGTTGTAAGGCTAAGTCCGAACGCCGTCGGCGTTTCGATTCCTCCGATTGACTGAGCGGAACGGGGCACTACATCATACACCACTCAAAAAAAGTTTCGTCCTCGAAACTAACTGAGTACACTTATCAACTTATAACTTTGTTCTACATTCAAGGACTCTCGCATACACTACTCCTATACGTTCTCTCAATCCGAGCCACGCTCGTGCTTATCGCTAACTTAGTCCTAAGGCACACCAACCGATCAACCAACATTCAAACTCATCTCAATTCAATGATCATCAACATTTCTTCGAAACTCACGATCTCAAAATCCTCGACACTTTCCCGTTCCTCAAGTCTCACTTGATTCAACGTATCACTTAATTGGATCGTACACATATTCCAGGCGTCTCCAAAATACATACATTTCAACAAAGCCTCATGATAGAGAATCTGCCATCACCACTCGAGTCGGATCTATAGAAGCATGGAAAAGAATAAAGAAAGGTCCCTACGGCTCAGAGAGCCCATGCGGTTCAGAGGTCCATGCGGCTCAAGAGTCCATGCGGCCAGAACATCTTATGCGGCCCAGAGAGGAGCCACGTGGCCTTCAACAGCTCCTCCCTTCATCTTTTGATGCATTTAATGCCCTGACGGCTGACAGCTCTGACGTAAAGGCGCAATAATGACTGACATAAATGAGCGTTCTTAGGGAAGATGAGGAGATCTTCTTACAGCTGGCAGAATCCACCGAGCCCCGAGGCATGCGGCTGCTGTAGTTATGCAGCTGCCCACTTCATGCGGCCGCCTACTTCATGCGGCCACCCATCTTCATGCGGCTGCATCCCTTATGCGGCCGCCCGTCAGCATGCGGCTGCCTATCCTCATGCGGCTGACTATCTTTATGCGGCTGTTCATCCCCATGCGGCTGTCCATCTTCATGTGGTCGTTCATCCTCATGCGGGCCACTCATATATGGCTCTGCCAAGATGACCCAGTGGAGACACGTGGCACTTTTTATTACGATTGAGACACATGGCTGTCTTATCTTCCTAAGATTGTGGCGCTAACAAATCCTAACAAAATCAGATTTGCTGCAATCACCATAATTGCCCAAATCGAGCAAATTAGACAAGTGGCAAGCCATCACAAGTCGCAAATATTCATAGTAATCAACATTTATTGCCCACAGAGATTTGATGCAATCACATTAATTGCTCAAATCTATTATATTCAATATGAGCGGCCCAGATTCATTGATCCTTAACCGTCGACTTTTGAGAATGGGTAATCATTGCAAACCCTAATGATGCCCCCCACTCTTATAAATAGCAAGGTGCCATTCCCTTGCAAGAGCACAGAGTGCACAGCACACCCCCCTCGGATCCAGAGAGTCAGAGAAAGAATATACAGAGATCGAGAGGATAGAGGAGCACATACAGAGAGAACAATGAGAGCATTTCTTCATCAATGCCAAGCAGTTCTTCTACAGGGCCAAGGTTGCACCCGATCGTCCAAGGAGTAAGGCAGAGCTGTCGTCGCTTTCCCGAGCCTCTATCGTCACCCTCCAGAATATAAAATAAACAATTGTACTTAGATTGTTGTACCTAGGTTTCTGTCCCTAGGCTTTTTTTGTACAAGCGAGTTTGTATTGTGAGTCTAAGTTCAGTCCTCCTACATAAATTGTTCTATACTTTTACAATCAATGGCAAACACGATGGCGACTCTGCTGGGGACAAACTTCACCACGGCTGAGAAGTTGGTGACGCAATCGGAGGCAGCCAAACTTGGCTCCACGCAACAGAAGATGTTCGTCCTCTTCGACCAATAGGTGTTTGAAGAAATGCTCTCTGACAGGAGCGCTGGCCCGGTCCAGAAGCAAACCCGCACAAAAAAGGCTCGCAGGGAGTGGAGGCCAAAATCATTTGCTCCTCTCCAGGCCCTGGATAGAGTACTCTCTGCTACCCAAGACAGCGAAGGCGACTCTCATACGGCCCCACTTCAAGCCATAGAGGACTCTGCTGTCCCCAAGTCTGGCAGAGGAAAGCACCACGATGCTGGACTTGCAGGGACAAAGAGTGATTCTATGTGCTCCAGGAAGAAGCTGAACACTCATGCGGCCAAGACCGCCAGCCGCATGCATGATGCTCATACGGTTGAAACTGCCAGCCGTATAAAAAATATCCATGCGGCCAGAACTTCCAGCCGCATGGAGAAGACTCATGTGGCCGAGACTTCCAGCCGCACGAGTAAAGCCCATGAGGCCACAACTTCCAGTCGCATGAAGACTGTTGACTCCAGCCGCATACTGCTTGCTCCACGCAGCACAAGCTCAGTCTTCGATCGCCTCTCCAATGGTCCTGATCTATCGTGTGCCCAAGAGAAGATGTCTGACTCTCTGCAGCATCATTTTGACTCTTCCTATTATACGCCTTCAGGTGCTCGAGTGAAGAAGTCAAGGGTAGCGCCAGCTCAGCGAGCTCAGTCGACTGTCCCAACCTCTGACCATCCGAGCGCTCTACATACTATTATGCGGGCCTCTGAGGAGAAGTTGTACAGAACCACTCGAGTCCAGCCCCCCGCGGCAAACGGACAGAGTGGTTCCCAAAAGTCTCCAAAAACCCAGGGTGCAAACATGGTCGTTCCAGACCCGTCTGACTTGCGTGAGGTTATCCTCCACAAACGCAAGGAAAGAGAAGAGGCCACAGTATGCAAAGAGTCCTCCCACGGACATCACTGCCCCTAAATTATTGTCAACTATTGTTGCAACAACGCGACAACAAGAGAAGACCGACAATCTATTTTCCAAAGGCTGCAACGACCAAGCTCAGAGGACGAAGCGCCTCCCGTCGTCTCTTGTAACTCCGCTCAGAAGATCCCCGTCGATGGGAGAGGGAAGAAGACAAACGTTTCCAGCCCAAAGATTTCAACCACTGTGACTAAGAAACTGTCGTCTAAACGGTTGTCCACCACCGGAGTTTTCTAAGGTACCTGTTCGAAGACAAAATCTACTACAGTAGGTGATTCATCATCCACACTACTGGGGGTTATTGAAACAGGGGGTAGCACTCTTCAGAATATCCACGATAATCCGATGTTCCAAGAAGACGAGCCCGAGGAAACAACTCTTCCGTCAGATACAGCAGATACCGACGTCCCCGAGGACGTCCACGACTCTCAAGATGAAGCAAGCTATGAAGTTGGGGGTACTATTCCATCTGAGTCCAAGCCAGAGGAGAATATTCCCACATACCCCGATGACTTCTCGGTACAGGGGTATGACTCGGAGGGCACGTCCTCCACCGTTCCTTCCATCTCTCCTCATGTAAGGATGATGTTCATGACAGACAGCAACCAAGGTGGTTCCAGTGATCGCCAACGCATCGACACTCTGGAGGCCATACTGCATGCCTTGGTCAAGTCTATAGACGAGATCAAAGCGGCTCTCCCAACTCTGCAAGGAGGGACGCCTGGCCAAACAAGCGCGGGACCCGCGGTCAATGCATACTCAAATTCAGTGGCACCAAACCCGGGCAATAATCTTCCTGAAATGTTGGCTTCCACCACTGCGGATGAGGCCAGAGAAGCAAGAAGAGAGGTCCAGGAGCTCCGAGCCATGTTTCACGCTCGAGAAACCTCTCAAGACCTCAGAATACGGCAACTATACCCTGCTGCATGGAGGGATGTCCCCTTCCCACCAAGATATAAACCGTTCAACATCAATCCTTATGATGGCAAGACCTCCGTAAGTCGGTACATCACTTACTTCGAGGTCACCACCGACCATCTGCCCCATGACGATGCCATTCTCACACGATTATTCATTGGAACGTTGGAAGGAGTCGCCTTCGACTGGTATCGCAACCTGCCAGACAACTGCATCCACTCCTTCGCCAGCTTCAAGCGCATGTTCCTGGAGATATTCTACGAAGTAGGACAGGACATCAAAATATCCACCCTCATGGACGTCGTCCAAGGGGAGAAAGAGCTGACAAGAAACTATATTGAGCGGTTTCGCTAAACCGTAATGAAGTTGCCGTCTGGTAACCCGGATTCCTCCTTGATTGAAATTTGCCAAAAGAGATTGCTCCCAACAATCAGTCTCTGGATGGGCAAAAGTTAATTTAAGGACTGTAAGACGTTTATCATCAGTGCCACTAGCGCCGAAGAACGGTTGAAGAAGGCTCGCCAACTGGGATTGCATATCTCGGAGGGAGAGAACAAGGGCAAGCGTCCTAATACCAACAACGACAATAGGGGTAGCCCCTCCAACAATCGGGACAACAGGGGCAAGCAGGCTATGGTGGCCGACACAGCCCAGAAACCTGAGTCAAAACCGGCAGATAAATAATGGCCGCAAATGACCTACTCCTTCGAAGACGGCCACGTCAAGCCCATCTTGGACATGCTCATACAAGGAGACAGAATTTAGCTCCCTCTACCAAGACGGGAACCTCGCCCGACAGAAATAGAGAGCCCAAAGTACTGCCATTACCACTGCTACATCCACCATGCTACGCACGACTGCTACCAACTGAAGCGATACATCCAACATCTCATCGATTTGAACGCTCTGGCCATCAATTTCGAGGAGGTAGCCGTGGCAGGCCAACATGGTGTCCGTATAATTTGGCAGCTTCCCTCCAACAGAGACTCAAGACGGTGTGTTACCCATCCCTCTGGCGACAATGGAGATTGCTAATCTTCCACCTCCTCGGGATCAGGCTGCTGGTCTAGTGCCCCTCACCACATCACGGGGGGAGGTCATGTGGGTCCATTCGGACCTGGTACTTGAGGTGACTCAGTCCATACCATCTTCCATTCGCAAGAAGAAGAGTGGAAAAGTCAGATCCTACCGCACAATCTTGGCAGATATCGAAAAAGTCACGGCTGTCATTACCCGGTATGGGGCATCATCCCAAAATATGGTTGATAACTCGACTGAAGATCATCAGCCAGCTACTGCCGACGCTCTAGGACCTTCTCAGCCTCTGACGACCGACAAGCCTAGGCCGAAGGAGACTCGCTTTGACAAATACCTCCGAAAAGAGGCACCTCAGGGGCTGGAAAGGCCCTACAACTTCTACATCTTGGCACAATTGGCCAACACACCGGCCAAATTATCATTATACGAGCTCCTGAGACTCTCAAAGGATGTTCGCACGGCTTTGAGCGATGCACTCCAAAATGCCGACGCATATCTGGCTCAGGTCAACCTCACAGGAGAGAGCCCGCCTGCAAATCTCCAAGACAGCGCTTGTACAGGAGCGATGCCCAACATTGTCTTCACTCCGCAAGATATGCTCATCAAAACCAACCTGCACGATCGACCGTTATACTACACTGGATACATCGGGGATGTAAAGGTGGACCGGATGCACATTGATCCCGGTTCTTCCTTAAGCATCATCCTGAAGGGTCTGTTACATCACCTCCGCATTCCTATGTATCGCCTGACGCCAACAAGCACCGCCATCAGCGGTTTCAATTCGGGCAGGAGCTACCCAATTGGAAAGATTCGCTTGAAGTGCCAAATTGGCGATCTCCAGTCAGAAGTAATCTGTTACGTCATAGATGCGGATACTTCATACAATATCCTCCTGAAATGTCCTTGGATATACGATTATATGATCATGTCTTCCATGCTGCACCAGTGCTTCAAGTATGTCGACAAGCACGGCTTCGTAAGGACAGTATTCGACCTGATGCGAGCGCACAACCTGAAGATGAATCCTACAAAATCCTTCTTGGGCGTATCCAGCAGAAAATTCCTGGGTTTTATTATTACTGCCCAGGGAATTCATATAGATCCAGAGAAGACGAAGGCAATTATGGAGATGGGTCCCCCGAGAAATCTTCGCGAACTCAGAGGCCTTCAAGGGAGGCTAGCTTATATCACAAGGTTTATTTCTAACCTCTTCGGGCGATGTCGGCCATTCACCCATCTCATGAAGAAAGGCGTCTCGTTCGTATGGGATGAAGAATGCCAACGTGCCTTCGACGGCATCAAAGAATATTTGTCGAACCCTCCAGTCCTGGTGGCCCCGGTTGCTGGAAAACCATTCTTGCTATATGTACGAGCAATGGAGCATTCCCTCGGCACTCTGCTGGCACAAAACAATGATGCAGGCCATGAACAAGCTATATATTACCTCAGTCGAATGATGATTGGGCCAGAGCACCGATACACCGCCGTGGAGAAGAAATGCCTCGTCCTGGTGTTCGCCGTTCAAAAGATGCGACACTATGTCACAGGACAAACCATACATGCGATCTCATGAGTCAACCCTCTCAGGGTCCTCATGAATAAACCAGGGGCACTCAGCTCACGCCTCGCCACATGGGCAATATTGCTGTCTCCTTATCATATGGTCTTCGTCCCGTAAAAGGCTGTTAAAGGTCAAGCTCTTGCAGACTTTTTAGCAGCCCACCCAGGCTCGGAGTCGTCCAGAGTATATGAAGGAATCCCAGATGAGGTCGCCAACTCACATGTGGCCTCCCACTATGATATATGGCGAATGTTCTTCGACGGTGCTTCGAGAACTGGACCCAAGGGCAATATCGTCGTTGGAGTTGGGGTGGTGTTGATTTCTCCTTCCGGACTAGTGATCAGTCGTGCTTACTCCCTCACGGAACCCTGCTCTAACAATGTGGCCGAGTATAACGCTTTGGTCATTGGCCTCCAACTTGCAAGAGAGCTGGAGGTAGAATATCTTGAAGCATACGACGATTCGCAGTTAATCGTCAATCAGATCCGGGGTTCATACGAAGTCCGCCATGAAGACATGATCCCCTATCACCAAATAGCGATCAACATTATTTCGTCATTTGAGGGATTCTTTATCGAACATGTTTCCAGACTCCAAAACATCGAAGTCGATGCCCTAGCAGGCCTTGCCGCTTCCCTAGCAGTGCCAAACCATACTCATCATTCGGTTGATGTGATAGGCCACGAACTGGTCTGTCCCAAGAACAACGTTCAATTCATGATGAGTTATTCTGCTTAGACGATCGACGAAGCGCCAGACTGGAGACAACCATTCATAGACTTCGTAGTCTACGACATCCTACCCGAGAACCCAAAGGAAGCCACTTCCATCAGAAGGCGTTCTCTCAGATTCTTCTACGATACAGAGACAAAAATACTGTATCGGCGATCCTACGATGGTTATTGCTTTGGTGTCTGTCAAACGCAGAAGCTAAAAAAGCCGTACGCGAAGCTCATGACGGTGTCTGCGGGGCCCACCAGTCTGGCCCTAAATTGCAAGACCATCTTCGCCGAATGGGCTACTACTGGCCCACGATGGTAGCAGATGCGATAGACTATACAAGAAAATACAAAGCCTGCCAAGTCCACATATACTTCATCCACCAGCCATCCGAGTTTCTACATCCGACAGTGGCATCCTGGCCATTTGAAGCATGGGGAATGGACATCATCGCTCCGATTACTCCACCTTCCTCCCGAGGACATCGCTTCATACTCGTAATCACGAATTACTTCTCCAAATGGGCGGAAGCTGTTCCGCTCACAGAAGTAAAGACTACAAACGTGATCAGCTTTCTCAAGCATCATGTCATCTATCGCTTTGGACTGCCCCGAAGGATCATCCACGATAATGGTCTGCAGTTCGCAAGCCATGCCTTCTATCGGTTCTGCGATAAGTATCGCATCCAGAATATTGCTTCAATACCATACAATCCGGCAACAAATGGGTTGGCAGAAGCATTCAATAAAATAGTCATCAAACTTCTCAAGAAGTTTGTGTCTTCCAACAAACGCGACTGGAACGAGAAGCTTGGTGAATGCTTATGGGGATACCGTACTACAGTCCGAACAGCCACTGGAAACATGCCATTTTCTATGGTGTACGGGAGTGAGGCAGTCCTCCCATTGGAGACTCAAATACCCTCGCTCCGCGTCGCTCTTGCTTACCAATTGACGATGGACGATAACTACCGTCGCCGGCTTCAAGAGTTGAAGGCCTTAGATAAAAAGCGCCTCTTGGCTCAGCAACGAATCGAGCTATACCAAGCACGCATCTCCGGAGCCTTCAACAAAAAGGTTAAAATTAGAACATTCTAAGTGGGCAATCTCGTTCTGGCAGTTCGGAGGCCGATGGTCATGACTCACAAAACTGCCGACAAATTCCAGCCAAAATGGGAAGGTCCGTTTATCATTGAGGCCGTATTCTCCAACGGTGCTTACCGCCTCGCAAAACAAAACGAAGACTTGCTCATGTTGCCCGTCAACGGCAAGTTCCTGAAGAAATATTATGTCTAAACGACATTTTCCAGATCATCGAGTCATGTACCCGCTGGTACCGCTGAACTCGTATTCACAAAATTCCATATTATCGAGTCATGTACCCGCTGGTACCACTGAACTCATATTCACAAAATTCCATATTATCGAGTCATGTACCCGCTGGTACCGCTGAACTCACATTCACAAAATTCTAGATTGCTGAGTTATGTACCCTCTGGTACCACTGAACTCACATTCTTCAAATCCCAAATATCGAGTTATGTACCCTCCGGTACTGCTGAACTCACATTCTCCAAATCCCAGATGTTGAGTTATGTACCTTCCGGTACCACTGAACTCATATTTTTTCTC
Source organism: Iris pallida (assembly GCA_029216955.1). Taxonomy (NCBI): domain Eukaryota; kingdom Viridiplantae; phylum Streptophyta; class Magnoliopsida; order Asparagales; family Iridaceae; genus Iris; species Iris pallida. Next base: position 8,358,429 of record JANAVB010034417.1, read on the forward strand.
CACAAAAAACCCCAGATTATTGAGTTATGTACCTTCTGGTACCTCTAAACTTACACTTTGATTCCAAAATTCCTGGATTGTCGAGTTATGTACCCGCTGGTACCCCTGAACTTACATCCCGGTCACTCTTTTGGGGAGAAAGTCATGTGTAACCATACCTTTGAACTTTCTTCCTGAAAGAGCTCCTTCCTCATGATCTACTACCCGCACTCCCAGTGCACAAAAAGGGTAACAGATCCACAAATTTCCAAAACGACCATGTCGATGTTACCTCTGAGTCGTCTCAATTCCGCTAAAAACAAATCACCCCTCTACATAGAACTTCCATGTCCTCATTACCTCTGAGTCGTTCTATGTACCCCCTTCATGGAGACCACTCCTGCCATGTCCTTATTACCTCTGAGTGGGAAGGCTCCGACGAAGAAACCCTCATGCTTGCCATGTCCTCATTACCTCTGAGTAAGTATGTTGATTCCCTTTCGACTTATTATCCGTACCCACAACCGGAGTACGCCAAGGATAATAGGTCCACAAATATCCTCCGTTGAGTCCACTCCTGCCATGTCCTCATTACCTCTGAGTAGGAATATTCTACGGTAAAAAAAACCCTCATGCTTGCCATGTCCTCATTACCTCTGAGTAGTATGTTGGTTCCCTTTCGACTTATTGTCCGTACCCACAACCGGAGTACGCCAAGGATAGTAGGTCCACAAATATCCTCTGTTGAGTCCACTTCTGCCATGTCCTCATTACCTCTGAGTAGGAAGATTCCGCGGTAAAGAACCCCCATACTTGCCATAACCTCACTTCTTCTGAGTAAGCATGACGGTCATATTCCAACCTATTGTCCGTACCCAAAACTAGGGTACGTTAGGGATAATAGGTCCACATAAAATATCCCATTAAGATAACTATTACAAACAAAGAGGGAAGCAAATATATTCCATTCATTCAAAGAAACCGGTTACATTCACACGACTACAAGCAAAATCAAAGAAGTTCTTCATCACTTCGTTCAGACAGAAAAGAAAGAAGAAAACAAGACAGAGAGAAGAGTTGAAGACAGGAGGGGTCCGTCCAAATACCCTTCTATTTATAGGCAGAAAAGGGGGGGCCATGGACCGACGCCTCGTGCAGCGCAACCGACTTTTCGGTTACCGAGGCAACCTGGCTATTCAAAGCCCAACTCTTGGGATCCTGCCCCGAAAAGCAGCTTTAAAATCTGACAGTAAATCAAAGGCGCGCAATTAATGCAAAAGATTTGCACGCGTGACAGGATGACGTGGCAAGGAGCCCATGCGGTCAAACAGCCTATGCGGCCTGAAAGTCCATGCAGCTGGTTGGCCAATGCGGCTCAGATGGCCATGCGGCTGAGGAGGCCATGCGGCTGGGACATCCATGCGGCCAGAACATCCTATACGGTCAGAGGAGTTTACACATAGCCATGCTTCTTATTCAAAGTATTTCAATTTTGCAAATTGAAAACTTTGAAGGGGGTCTTCTAGAAGCATAAAAAAGATTAAAGAAAGGTCCCTGCGGCTCAGAGAGCCCATGCGGTTCAGAGGTCCATGCGGCTCAAGAGTCCATGCGGCCAGAACATCCTATACGGCCCAGAGAGGAGCCACGTGGCCTTCAACAGCTCCTTCCTTCGCCTTTTGCTGCATTCAATGCCCTGACGGCTGACAGCTCTAACAGATGACAGCTCTGACGTAAAGGCGCAATAATGACTGACATAAAGGAGTGTTCCTAGGAAAGAGGAGGAGATCTTCTCATAGTTGGCAGAATCCACCGAGCTCCGAGCATGCGGCTGTTGTAGTTATGCGGCCGCCCACTTCATGCGGCCGCCTACTTCATACGGCCACCCATCTTCATGCGGCTGCATCCCTTATGCGGCCGCCCGTCAGCATACGGCCGCCCGTCAGCATGCGGCTGCCTATCCTCATGCGGCTGACTATCTTCATGCGGCTGTTCGTCCCCATGCGGCTACCCATCTTCATACGGCCGTTCATCCTCATGCGGCCCACTCATATGCGGCTCTGCCAAGATGACCCAGTGGAGACACGTAGCACTTTTCACGACGATTGAGACACGTGGCAGTCTTATCTTCTAGGATTGTGGGCGCTAACAAATCCTAACAAAATTAGGTTTGCTGCAATCACCATAATTGCCAAAATCGAGCAAATTAGACATGTGGCAAGCCATCACAAGTTACGAATATTCATAGTAATCAACATTTATTGCCCACAGAGATTTGATATAATCACATTAATTGCTCAAATCTATTATATTCAAGATGAGCGGCCCAGATTCATTGATCCTTAACCGCCGACTTTTGAGAATGGGCAATCATTGCAAACCCTAATGATGCCCCCCACTCTTATAAATAGCAAAGTGCCATTCCCTTGCAAGAGCACAGAGCGCACAGCACACCCCTCGGATACAGAGAGTCAGAAAGAGAATATACAGAGATCGAGAGGACAGAGGAGCACATACAGAGAGAACAAAGAGAGCATTTTTTCATCAACGCCAAGCAGTTCTTCTACAGGGCCAAGGTTGCACCCGATCGTCCAAGGAGTAAGGCAGAGCTGCCGTCGCTTTCCCGAGCCTCTATCGTCACCCCCCAGAATCTAAAATAAACAATTGTAATTAGATTGTTATACCTAAGTTTTCGTCCCTAGGCTTTCTTTGTACAAGCGAGTTTGTATTGTGAGTCTAAGTTCAGTCCTCCTACATAAATTGTTCTGTACTTTTACAATCAATGACAAACAGGATCATGCACATATTCAAGCGTCCTTGATATACATGTATGTCAACAAAGCCTCGTGAGCGATGCCTCCACAATTTCTATCGCTTCGCACTCGAACGTCCGCCTAACCGCTAGGCTATGTCTTTCCGTCAGTACTGGAATCATAGTTCCCAAACAACGATATCAATACTGACCCCATCCTAAGGTCAAACCAAATCGATGGTACGAGATTTTCTACCCAAGCTCGAATCACTCCGATTTTTAAACATCGAGCATCGATTTTCTACACACATCCCAACGTTCATCGCACGGGGTCTGAGTCACTCAGCAAAGCCATCCTACGATAACTCACGTTTAACCAATTCAACGATGTATCAATATCGCTCGTTCAATAAACCATCTTGTATAGTCATCCCTTCAAACACGTTCGATATAGTTCGCCTATCAATCCTTCTCAAATCAAACACGCTAAGACACAATTCATCTCTAAACCATAATTTGTATTTCATACTCCCTAAGTCATTTGTCCCAATTCACGCATTCGATCATGAGGTAGTCTAACTTAATAGTATATTGCGACCCGATCTCATGCGATTCAGATTATCCACGGTGGGCATGAATCACCATGCACGCTTTCGCGGGATAATCATCCTCATCGGGACGTAACTCTTGTTTTGTGTCTAGACTAGTTTATTCTCGATACACGAATTGGACCTACTCAATCCTCAAGGTTCATTCATTCGTCAATCACAAGTCCTACAAATCCTCGAATTTACCTTCGCATCAAGCCAACAAGTCGAGACAATTACAGTTGTCGCGTTCGAATTTTTCGAGTTCGATCATTCCCGTGACATGAATCACCATGTCAGCGCTCACGCAAAACGATCGCCCCAAATCCGATGTGACGCATGTACGAGGCTAAAGTTGCGCTCGCACAAGACAAGAATATCGACGCTATGGTTATCCGCATAACCATCAAGATACAATCATTTTCATCCAACATTCATCTCAATCAAAATCCTAAGTATAGCATCCAACCGAACAATAACAATTGCACGATCGTCATCCGCCGAGTCAGAGTACCCCCGAGTTATCGCATATCGATCTTTGATACGCCTCAATACCATCGACGATATGCGTAACCTGACGATCTTCCTTTGCAACCAATCTCGAATCGTGCGAATGATGCTATCGTCTGACTGGATAATCTCCTCGACATTCAAATTCAATTTCAATCATTATCCCTCGAATTATTCACAACATCAATTTCCTCAAACCCAAATTCGTGTATCGTTCATCCCTCTATTTTAGATCATCGACCAACATATTTCCTCAATTTGCATCATTCCTTGCTAATTGAATCATCAAACGACATCCATTCCAATCCTCAGAGTCATTTTCAACATTCGAATCAAACTTTTCATGCATGCTATCCTCTTGTCGTGCTAACTTTTCGTATATGATTCTTATCGATTTCCTCGATCAAGTCATCCATTCGCACACCTTATTTCTTCGATTCAGTTTCACCTACTTAATAATCTTCGCATTTCATACTCGCACAATCCTCAATCCCGTGCATGTTCCGTGCGCATCGATTTCTAGGGTTGTCGGAATCAACATCGTCCAATCTCAAGACTACAACTTATTCAACGATACACAATCTACGGCTTTGCATATACGCGATGCTTGCTAACAGACTCATCGACACTCCGTATCCTCAATCGATCAATCGACATCCCTGAGGCTATCGCATACACCACTCAGGGATGAAGTCATTTAACTAATCTCAACTATCATTCGAATCAAAATTAACTTGTTCAAATTTTTCGTTCGAACCATTCCTCAATTTCCAAGCATGCTTATCTATATCGCACCGACGTTATCGTCGCTCGATAGCACCCCTATCGATAGTCATCCTCCGTTACTCAATTAAGTCTAACTCATTCTTGCTCAAAATATTACGAATCCCGCACTCGACTTTGCTAAGGTCGATACAAATCCTTGGTATATATGCCCAGCCCGACTTAGCCAACCGTGCTTACGCAAACCATCTTTTGTTTTATCAAAAACTGTTCTCCTACATTTTGTAAAATAGTTAGACTTATTATATGGACATCCCGTGGGACATTTGAGAGAGAGCGCACCAACGATAACAACTTGCGGAAGCAACAGAGTTTTGCGGAAACATCAAAGTTAAAGAATTCAATCGATAGTCCAAGGACGTAAAGTCGTGCTCTGATACCATTATGTCACGTCCCGCTCCCGTAGGAGCGATCGTCCTCGCTAATGCGTGATGCCGCACGAGCCTAGATTGCGCTCATGCAAGGTGGGTTCCATAATAGCCGATTTCAGCGGCTGCGACGGTGTCGTCACACAGAAGTCCCATGCAGAGACATTGAATAATAGCAGCAGAAATTTGAATCAAAACACAAGTTATTCAAAGAAGCTCTTTATTGATATTGAAACAAAGATTACAAAGGGCGCAAGGCCAAGATTACAAGTCTCTCAAGCTTACTTTTCTCTCATTACAAGTTCACTCTGCTCTCTCTCATCTCTCAATACAAGTCTCGAGCCAGCGGATGCTTCGAAAGGCGATGTCCATACATTATGTCCCGTATAAGTCTTGACTCTATACGGCCGCACGCTTCGAATCGCCAAGGGACTCCGTGCCTCGACGCATCCAAGTGAGCTCCACGCCACGAGCTTCTACCTGTGCCTGCACATGTAAACTATGTGGGTGTCAGTACTCAACTGTACTGGTGGAGTGAGCTACTCGCCCACCCATACAAAACCAACATGTTAATTTACTTTTGTGCAACGTATCCCTTTTTACGATTGTCTTTCTATTCTTGCCTTAGGATCGATTGTATGACAGACGCCTTGGCATACTTGTGTCTGAGGACCATCCCGTGCTTGCAACAACAACGTTAACTCATAATCTGCCTCTAGACCCCTTCTCGTGCCAACAACGTTAACCTATCAAGTCGTATTTGTCTTACGGCCATAATCAGAGACGCAACTACATGATAGACTCTATTTCCTTGCCTCTAGACCTTTCTCGGGCTTGCATTATCAACGTACCGACTCATACTTGTCTTTTGTGCCATACTCTGTGACGTAACGACTCGGTCGTGCCATGAACTCGATTTGTGCTTCAATATCTCTGAGGCAGTGCCGTCTCGCTTAGTCTTGCCTATACTTTAGTTTTGACAACGCGGCCGTGCCTCACATTTCGAGGTCGTGCCCAGCAACTCAACATAACTTCACCCAACTTGCCCTATGGACCTTCTCGACTTAACTCGCAACAGCTCAAGGCTAACTCATGCAACTCTATGCCAACGACTTAACATTCGACGCCACATCTCATACCGAACCACGCCGCCTTCATTGTAGCCAAATCTTAGGCCCAGACATTGTGTCTTCTAGCTGTATACACATTCAACTCAACTTAGTCCAAAGGCACACACGCGGATTGTCGCTCGTGCCGACACATCTATATGAATGGTTACTGGCATTAACTAGCCATCGTGGACATAGCCTGGCAATCGGGACCCTTGTACCGCAGGTAGCGATCCCCGATGCAAGTCCCCAAACTACCGGTTGCTTCATACCCAACTCGGCTATACCGTGTTTCTTCCTAGGCCGAGTCGGTCCCGTGGCCACGGGTTGCCGTTCGAAAAAACATCGCCCTTGTCGACAAGTTGTCCATGACCGCGCTCCTACGCAAACTTCTAGACTTAACGTAACTACATGGTCTCATCATCATCATTTAGTTCCTTTGCTTTACTTCTTCTACTTTTTATACTTCTTTTGCAGAGCCCAAACCAAGGTTGCCTCGGCGACTGAACCACAGTCCCGACATATTTCCTCTCGGCGACTAACCATCGCTTAGACTTAACATTCTTTGAACTCCGGGAACGGCTACTGCATAGCCTTCCTACTTAACTTTAACATAACGTGTTCCTTAAGTATCGACAGACCGTGGCTAACTTTCCACTGAACCAACTGTGGCTCGTGCCTTAAACCAACTCGTGTTCTATGCAACGCTATCACCCAAGTCATACCTTATATGACGAGGCTTGGGATCGTAGGACTATTTAACTTGACAACCGCAGAAAGAGCGGGACAGCACTTGGAATGACTTAGGTCGACCGGCATAACTTCGCCTAACTTACTCAAGCCTACAACTTAGCCCGAGGGACGAGCAAAGGCTATGCCAAGCCTTGTGCAGTGGAAGCGTGCATGCTTTATCGAGCATTTACGCGGGCGACGCCTATGACTTAGGCTAATTTAGGGTTTTGTATCAAAGACCAACTTTCCTTCTCCTAAGCCGTGGGATGAAGGACCGAGTGTCATTTTCAAAGCACGCCATGCACCAACTCTAAGCCGACCATTGGACCTTTCCATATTCTAACTCATTTCGACCTGTCGAGATTATTTCCTTAGCTATGTGGATTCATAGCTTTTATATTAGCCTACTTGTGCAAGTTAAAAATATGCGAGTTATTATGTGAAGGCTAAGATGAGGCAAGTTCACCGAAACTACCCTACCTGAGCGAGCGGTCGCCTCGACCGAGCGAGGTCTTCAAGTCGCCGTTGCAAGGCTAAGTCTGAACGCCGTCGGTGTTTCGATTCCTCCGATTGACTGAGCGAGACGGGGCACTACATGCCACACCCAGAATCTAATAAGAAAATGTTAAGGACTAAACAACTAGCTTGATTACCTAGATCATTGGAGACTTTCCCGGTTATCTGTACCCCTTATTTCATGGTATTATATATATATATATATATATATATATATATATATATATATATATACATGGGATTTGGAGCTATCTGTCATGATGAGCACACTTCCAGCACACCATCGAGTGGGGTACCTCCTTAGGACACATGTATCTTACTGCAGTGTCTCTGCTATACTTATTTTTCTTTTGGCATGGATCAATCCGGTAGTCTGCAGGGCAGGTAACTAGAATTGGATTTCTCAAAAGTGTATATATTAGTAATTAGGATTGTGATAACCCTAGTCAGCTAATGTATAAAGTTGTACTCATTGCTTGGTCGTGATTGTTGTATGAAGTCTAGTCTAGTTCCTGAGTTTGATATGAAAGATATTGATAATGTTTCCATGAGGGATGCAATTTATGAAATTACAGGTGTATCAGTAGGTGCCAAGACTCCTCGAAATGTATACAAAGATTAATTAAAAAATTTGTATAAATTATTCCATGCCTACGTATCTCAAACACTCAACCCTACTGGACATGAGTTTTCCATCCATCCTGAGAGAGTAAAATTTCTTTATTATATAGGGAAAAAGGATGGATATAAGTTCTTATATGTTAAGTAGAATGATGCATCTCGTAGGAAAACCAACTGCAAGGACAGCCCTCCTTTTTGGGGGGATTTGCATGCTCAATGGCTAGTAAACATTCTGTCACAATCATAGCAGGGGATGTTTATATTAAAAACAAAAGGCCCATGAGAAAATTAACCTTCACTCGAATGTTTGGAAAAGGGGCAGCAGCAGCAAGCAAACCATCAACATCTGGAAAACCATCAACGTATGAAATCCCAAACACTAAGGATAAGATTGATGATCTATACAATTCTGTTGCTGCAAACTTTGAGAATGTCTTTAAAGAGATGAAGACTATATCCGACAACCAGAAATTGGTTCTGGATAAGATTAACCAGATAGAGGTTGAATTTGCTGATGAAGAATAAGATTTTCCTTCCCTCGTGAAGAAGGTAAATGGGACTAGCCCCAACTGGTGCTACTTTGCATTTTTTTCCTCTAATTCTACTACTTTTGATGATTCTGTAATCTAATATACACATTTATACTCTAATATGTAAGGACACATATATACAAATTTATACTCTGTTACTAACTTATGTAGCTATCCATGTTATATTATTTTCTTATCTAACTTCTAGGTTTGCTTGCTAACTGTATATACTTGCTAATTGGACGATATCAGTATCATCACTAAAGAAGGAATTTAGAAAATCATTTGTATTTGAATTAAGGCTCCAATCCAGTTATTACTGTGTACATTGTATACACTTGTGAGCTTCAACTCAGCTAAATCGAATCTTCATCTCTGATGCTTAAGGATATATCAAAACTTCTTAGCCCCTATATTCTATATTAAACACTCTAGGACAGAAGCACATGGTCTTGAATCAAAGCTACTCTGGATATCCTTGATACTCTGATACTCTGCTACTTGATGCTCTGATACTGCAAATAATTTACAATAAAAGTTAATATTGCACTGATACTCTGCTACTTATTGCTCTGGTGCTCTAATACTCTGCTAATTAATGCTCTGATACTCAGCTAAATTGAATAGTTAATATTACACTGATACTTCTGCTACTTGATGCTATGAAACTTGTACTGATACTGCCCAATTGTACCCTTAAATGGTGATTTAAGACTGAACAGATGATGGTCCAATGCATCTACAAAGTGGAAATGCCTCAAGGCATGTAATGTATGTCTGATACTAGAGTTAGGACTGAGCTAGAACACTCCCTTAGTCAGTGATATTTGGTATTATAAGCATGAGCACACTGTTATAATATAGGTTGTACTTAAGGGTAAGCCAGGCACTTAAACTTGCTTGGTATCCTGACACTAGAGAGAGTCCTTGAGAGTAACCTAACACTTGAGCTAACTGGAGAGTGTACTCACTACTCAGTGATTAGATACAAAATGGGGTCACATTATAGAACCCGCACTGTGCACATTGATACTCTAATGTTAGAACCTGCAGTGTGCACATTGATACTTTTATGTAACAACACACACTGTGCACATTGACACTCTAATACTAGCCCTCACTTTGATACTTCTATTTATGTTTCTGGATATCATTTCTACATATATAGTGAGTCCATACTGATTATAATTTCTTATTCCGTCCCTCAAGGTATAGGTGAAGGATATTTTGAGGAAGAAGAAGAAAAAAGAAGAAGAAAGAAGAAGATGATGGAGATGGAGATGAAGATTCATCTTTTGAGTTTTGAAACTTTTATTTCAATTTGGAAGTAATATTTGAATTGTAATATCGTCCTGAATATTTGTTAATCTTGGCGGTCAAACTAAATTTTGTGTTTAAAATATTGTAATACTAAACTTTTCGCTTGTACTAAGCACCGTTGCGGTGCATGGTTCGTAGTTTGTTTGAAAAATGTAATATGGTCTTGAATTTAGAGTAGGTCTGATATTTGTTTGGATTATTGTATTATGAATTATGCAGGTTCTATGTTGAATTACTAACGTGGATTGGGCCGATTATTGTAACGTAGATTATGTAGTTTATTGGACTTGGAATGAAGTATACTTAGTTTGATTATGATTTATTTGGTTGAAGCGTTTATTTGATTTGTAGTTGGCATTCACAGATAATTTTGATTTTTTGGTGTATTCCTTTTATTTGCAGACGGCCTTCACATATTTCATGAGTCCTGGGTGCATTCCTAGGGTTTACAGCTGGCCTTATTCCGGATGCATTCCTGGGATCACTAAAACTTTATTTGATTGAAATGTGTTTTACTTTCTGTAAATAATCAGTACATCGATACCATCAGTATGAATTCGATGTCAGTGTAATGCATAATGTAATCATGACTGTTCATCCTTTGTTATTGTTGAAGCAAAGTATGTAATGTAAGAAAAATTCTCTCGGATAGTAGGTTAATTATATTCAAACATTCGCAAGAAATTTCTTTTCGTCACCCTATTTGGTGCAGCCATACAGTGGAAGCCTGATTAAATGATATTCAGATTTTCTACAACATACTTTAATATTAAATAAATATACTTTGGTAAATGATATTAAAAATACTGTAAATATTTGATAAAAAATGAATGAGATACTTGAACATTCCTCGTCCTAGATGTACCATACTTTGTTAAAAGTACGGAGAGTGGCCATTCTCCGTGTTAAAAGCACGGAGAATGGCCATTCCCCGTCCTAAATGTACCATACTTTATTAACGTAAAAATTCGAATATACTTTGGTAAATGATATTAAAAATATTATAAATATTAGAAAGATGGTAAATATGACAAAATGTCACAATATAAAAAAAACTGTTCTCTTCGAAAATATTATCATTAGAAAAGTAAAAAATATTATCGTTAAAAAACAAAAATAGATTTTTTTTAAAATATGTGAGCAGATGATTCGCCCGACCTCAGAAGCAGGTTTCCTCCGTTCACCACCACCACCATGGCCTGTAACTTTATAACCAAAATATTAAATGGTTAGATGAAAAAAGTTCCTGACAATGGCATGGACAGTAAAATTTACTAAGCCGGGAGCCTGCAGGAGCGGCGCTACTGCTACTCCTCGTTGTTCGAGGAGGGCTCGACGACGTCCGACGCGAACCGGACCGATTCTTCTTTCCTTCTTCATCTCTATTTCTCCTTCCACACCACCACCACCACCACGGCCTGTAGTTTTATAACAATAAAAAACAAATTACGGAATTTATACGTAGATGCACAATTATTGTTATGGAATTTATACGTAGATGCACAAAATATTAAATTGGATGGACGAAAGAGAGAGTAAATATGAGTTAATTTAGGATGTTCATTAAAAAAATTAAAGTGAAGAATGACTTGCTATAGCAAGTTACTAAGAGGTCAAGAGTCAAAATCAGCATTAAATGATGTTTCTACTCTATTATTCAATCCGAACCAATGGATCAACATCCAATGGTTCAGATTTTGGATGTATCGTTACATCCTTTTCCATGGGATGTACTGTAGAAGGACCCTATATATATATATATATATATATATATATATATATATATATATATATATATATATATATACACAAAATATTAAATTGGATGGACTAAAGAGAGAGTAAATATGAGTTAATTTAGGATGTTCATTAAAAAAATTAAAGTGAAGAATGACCTGTTATAGCAAGTTACCAAGAGGTCAAGAGTCAAAATCAGCATTAAATGATATTTCTACTCTATTATTCAATCCGAACCGTTGGATCAACATCCAATGGTTCATATTTTGAATGTATCGTTACATCCTTTTCCATGGAATGTATTGTAGAAGGACCATATATATATATATATATAAATATATATATATATATATATATATATATATATATATATATATATATATATATATATATATATATATCCTACTTTACCACACAACTATACCTACACAATATACTCACTCTACTGACACATGCTTACTCAAACACTCACTATGCACAGACTTAACATAACCATCATAGAGACACATTTACACAGATAATGGGTATCTCTGATACACCATGACACTCTCACTAACACATGGTTTAGAATCTGCCACTTAAAGTACACACATTCCCAACTGAAATTTGTAGTTAACTAATTATAGGACTATCCTAAACTGTAATACAATTTTACACTACCTTCTCCTGCAGCTACTGTTGTTATGCCTAACATGCATGCTGCTTATACTATGCAGTTGCATAATGTATTTATGCAAATACTACTGCTGTAGTTGCTCACTAGTCTGCTATTACCCCAATTTCATGCATACACCTGGAAGACTCTTCCATTGTAACTGTTCACTTAGACAATGCACATGAGTTAGGATACTTAGATAATGTACATGAGTTAGGATGCATACACTCATCTACGCATTACTACCACATATTTCCAGTTACCAATACACTCACACCAAGGCTGAACTAATATACAACCTTTCTACTCACCCAAACTGACTGCAACCATGTTATGCACACACTTACAACATAGACACCTACCTCCACATACTGCATTCAGCATAATAAATCTGATACACACATCTTGACACTACACATATAACTCATTCTGCTACACACACTCTCTTTGTATCCTCTGCTATGCACAGATTTTGTAGCTCCTTGCTGCTGACCCTATACCTATATATTTATACTGGTACACACACAGACATCTGCAATTCTACTACTAGCCACACTAGGTACTGCTCACTGTCTATAGAAAACTGCAGTCCTAGGCACTAAACTACACACAAGTGGACACATTTACACTCATGTACACTCTCAAATGCAAACAAACTCATGTGCACTGATACACTAACTCTCTATCACTACTCATTTGTAGTGTACACACACCCCCCTCCAATAACACTCTCTAACACTAATACACTGCTGACACAGGTTGCATATAGACTCAACCCTCCAGTCTTACTGCTATTTGCACACAATCCTTTAATACAACACCATTTATACTCCACATTGATACACTCAAAGTAGTCTACCATACTTGCTGGTGACACAATGTAATCTACACATTCTACTGGCCAATTATTTTAGCATAATGGATATACAAGCAGGCTCAGTATATATATATATATATATATATATATATATATATATATATATATATATATATATATATATATATACTGAATATATATATATATATATATATATATATATATATATATTCAGTATATATATATATATATATATATATATATATATATATATATATATATATATATATATATATATATATATATATATATATATATATATATATATATATACTGAAAATATATATATATATATATATATATATATATATATATATTATATATATATATATATATATATATATATATATATATATATATATATATATATATATTCAGTATATATATATATATACTGAATATATATATATATATATATATATATATATATATATATATTATATATATATTTTCAGTATATATATATATATATATATATATATATATATATATATATATATATATTATATATATATATTTTCAGTATATATATATATATATATATATATATATATATATATATATATATATATATATATATATATATATATACTGAAAATATATATATATATATATATATATATATATATATATATATATATATATATATATATATATATATATTTTTATATATATATATACTGAAAAAATATATATATATATATATATATATATATATATAAAATATATATATATATATATATATATATATATATATATATATATATATATATATATAAAACAGAACCTACAGTCTATAAAATTGATCAACAAGAACATCATATCATCTCCTACGAAATTTATCAACCATATGGTGTCCTAAGGGTTCCAATTTGAATCTATGCACAAAAAATGAAGAGGTTAGACTATTACCTACTAGAGATGGACTCTAGTGATGACCAAATGCAAGAAAAATAGCTTGGGAAAGAAGTCATATGCTCTCTCCTCGAAATTGTGAGCTCCTTCTAGAGAATCACCATGGTTTGGACATAGAAATGAAGAAGAAGCGGGGAAGATAAAGGGATAGGGTTAGTATTGGATGGGGAATGGAGAAATGAGGGTTTTGGTGGAGAAAAAGAAGGTAGAAAGAGTTTTGGGCTGCCACTCTCTCTCTCTCTCTCTCTCTCTCTCCTCTAATATATGATTGGAAGGGAACCAAGTTAGTTAGAGATAAATATTTCTAGAAGCTTTCCCTTTTGGAATAGAACTACGAATGTAATATTCCTTCCATTCCATTTAATTAAAATAGTTAACTAACAAAATATAATTGACAACTAAAATATTTAGGCAAAAATTAAAATTTGATCCTAATGACAAGTTTGGGTTTATATAGGTTACATCTAGTTATAAGAGTATTCTACGATAGGTTTCATCGGGTCTCAAATATTATATTATTATTGTGTTTCTGGATTTCCAAAGAGCTCTTTGTGTGTTGAAGGTCCGACTAGACAAGAATTCTATGGCGGTTTGCATCGGGTCTCATATATAATATTATGTATTTGTTACTTAGTAAGATATTAAATACTTGTTTTTCCAGAAAAAAATCATCTTAGCAACGGATAAGTGATGGACTAGTGACGAACTAGCGACTTTTGGGCGACGTTACATTCCATCGCAAAATGGATATAAAAAAATGAAACCCAGGTATCAAAAAAATGTGGTTCATCATCATGGCGTCATACCTTAGTCACCTTATCGCCGATTCACCATCGCTAAAGGGTCAAATGTTCATCGCCATCTAGCAGATGATTGTCTCAGATATCGTTGTACTTTGGTCGCTATTGTGTCGCCTTTTATCTATGTATGTTGCCGAGCGGATGCCTACATATGTCGCCAAAAGTTCATCACCCGCTCGTCGATAAGTAGTCAAACTGGCAACTACTCAGCAACACTATTGGAGAGCAACAACGTATTTGTCGACGACTCTTTTTGGTTACCTGGCCATCGATGACAGATTATTCCGTCGCTATATGCAAAAAAAATTTATTATTAGATCACCATCACACATTTTATTTAATGATATAATTACAAGAACAACTAAACCTTTTTATCCCAAATTTTTTGGCAGTTTGAATCTTTATTTTCATTATTGTTGTCTAACTAACATAGTGTAATCCGCTGAAAATTACTCCTCATAAATCAAACCGGTCCAGCACCCAAAATCACTCCCCCCATATTTCTTTAGGGAAATCTAGAGGTTGAAACAAATTTTAAAAACCTTAAAGAACTTGGTGGTCACTCGAAGGACACCATTACATCATTAATAAGCGACATACTATATCAGTCGCCCAAGCACCAAACCATCACTATACTGGCTTAACAACATATTAGTGATGGACATGTCCATCGCTATCCTTCGATATTTTGGTAGTAATAATTTTCGTCATTGAGTACAATTAGAAATTGTGAATTTAGAAAAGTTGTAGAAAATAGTTATCAAAGAAGTAGATCAAATTATACCTATTTTCATTTGAGGGCCTACTTGTCTATTATAAATTTTGATTACATGAATTCGACCATGTTATAGTGATTGGCTCATGTGATTATAGAAATGGAGTTCCAATTGAATTAAATATCATTAATGCGACTCTCATATGACAATGACAATTTTACCAGTTATTTTGAGATAAGATCAGTCATTAATGATTGTCGATCTACCCCTCCCATATTTTTACTTTACCCGAGATAGGATTCCAACCCATGCCCATTCCTCCTCTCCTTTACTAGTGTTACCATAGACCACTCCCTTGGTGGTAAATTGAAACAAAAATGATATATGGCTCGCCTTGTACAAGCTTAGTACTCGTACAGAGGTGACATGGCAGAGAGAGAGGAGATATTGCTATTCCAGCTGGCTGGTTTTTTTTTCAACTACATCTCAGCCGTTGGATCTATCCAAAGGCTGGTATGCAAAGTAAAAAAAATGTGGGTTAGACCTCTCTTTTATCCCCCAAATAAGCGAAGCTATATATATATATATATATATATATAGAGAGAGAGAGAGAGTGTGTGTGTAGAGTGTAGAGAGAGAGAGTGGTGATTCCAAATGTGATGGGAAGCGGTGCATCCCGACACATACTAGGCCATCCGGCTGATCTCCTGCGCCTCCTTCTCTGCCAACTCCTCTGCCCCCATCCCGATCATCGACTCCCTCACCTCCATCTCCACCCCTGCCAAATCCTACTTCCTCAGCTCCTCCTCCTTCTTTCTCTCGGGCCCCCTCGAGCGCGGGAGCTCCGGCCACCTCGACTCCTTAATTCTCTGGACCTCTAATAAAGAAGTCGAGAAATAGGGGCATTTTTGGAAAGATAAAGAGGGCCTTCCTCCTCCCGAGGAGCTTCTCGAAGAAGAATAGCCCATAGGTGGTCCCGCTCCGAAGCTTCCCAAGGAAGAAATGCGAGAGAAATGGGGAGGATGACGATGGCGTGGCAGATGACGGCTGCGAAAACGTCCAGTGTGCCCACGGGAAGGCCGGAGAGGATCGGGTGTATGTAGTGGTTTTCGAGGAGCATCACTGGCTCATTGTCGACATCTACGACGGGTTTAACGGCCCGGAGGCGCCCGAGTTTCTCGTCGACAATCTCTACAAGTCGGTGTTCGCCAAGCTCAAAGGTCTGTTCTGGGAGGAGTAAGAATACGATAATAACGACGAGGGAGGATTTGGCCAAGAAGTGGGATTTAGGATATTATGGGAGTTTTTAGCCGATGGGGACGAGGACGGCGGGTTGGAGCTCACCGACTCGGGCCGATTCGGGTACTCATTGTCCAAACTAAGGAGCGGTTTCGGGAGTTGGAGGAAGGAGCAAACCATGGTCGATTGGTAGTCCTCAGCTTCTCATACTGAGCGATGTCGACCCAAAGGACCACCTTCAAACTTTGGGCATCGACATGGTCATAAAACATCCATTCGTCGGCCAAGGCATATTCGACAACCCCTACAGTGCCATCTACATCCCCTCTCTTTCTCCGGTCGAGATGTCTATCGACAGTTCGTAGCATCACCACGTTTGATAACTATGTTATAGCTCTTGCTGGTGTCAGATTCTTTACATGTCCTTCTGCCGTAGTAGAAAATAATCAAGACCGCTTCTTTCAAAGGATGCTTCATTGGCGCACTAGTGTCAGATTCTTCATGTGTCCCCATATAATTCATCTATTGTATCAAACTTTGCCCAATATATAGATCATTATCGTCAATATCTTGTGATTTTCCACCTTCATCATTTTCCAAGTTATCTACACCACCCGCCATCATCTACGAAAGAAACATAAGATAATGCACATTAGGGAAAAACTTCGAACTCAATAGAATATTCAACAATAAAAGTATAATCAAAATTTATTTACTCTAAATCAAATAATACCAACAAAAAAAAATCGACCAAAGACGATACCAACAAAAAAACTCGACCAAAGATAATACCAAAATTTGAATTAAAGAACCGTTGATTTTTCTACTGTATCAAAAACACAAAGGCAATATAAAAATCTGAACCAAATAATCCTTCAAATTTATCTACTATTTCAAAAAATTTAAATACAAACTAAAATTTTGAGACATATCAGTTATAAGGATATTCCTTTACATGATTTGCTCCTTGGGAGAGAGGAGAAAAAAAAATTAGATGAAGAAACCCTTAGATGCTTAATCGGCAAAACTTTTGGGGGGAGAAGAAGAGAGGTTTAACCCACTTCTTTTTTTTACTTTGTGTAGCACCCAGTTTTCCAAATGAGGGTAATTTTGAAATTTCGTGTTTATAATTATTTTAATAATGATATTTAATTCATAATATGATTTTTGGTGATTTTAAATCATTTTAAAATTATTTAAATCAATGACTTGTGGTTTTGACGTTTTGCTAGTGAAACCCTAGAGACTGTTTGACCTAGATCCTAACCATGTGATTATGATATTTTAATGTCATTTCTGGCCTAAGGATATTTTGCATTTGACCTCTTTGAATTATTTTGATATTATTTTATTATTTATGATATTATTTTGGGATTATTTGAGTCGGGTTCGAATTTCATCTCAATCCGACTTGTAACGGGGACCCGGGGTAACTTAGACTCTAGTTGGACCCATGCATTAGTTAGCCATGGCCCACATTTTAATTAGTCATGTTAGAAAGATTAGTCATAATCCTAATTATTAGGTTAACCATTTGGAGTTTTTATTTTGACCCTTTTACCCCCAAACCCTAACCAAAATTGTTTTAAACACTTGTAACTAAGGGAGGGGCAAACTTGTAATATTCAATGAGGGAGGGATAACTATTGTGGCCGGCCCTAATAGGACTCCCATTTCATTTTCTTTCTTTGAGAAGTCTTCTTTCCTAAGTGCTCTCAAGCTCTCCCAAGGAAGAAGCCTTTCTCCTTGGATTTTCTCTCCTTTAGGTAATATTTCCTTCTTTTTTATTTCTCCATTTTGCATTTAGGAAAGTTTTAACCATAGGAATGACCCCCATTGTTGTGTCCCTATTTGTGTCCTCTTGTGTCCATTATGTGTCCTTTAGAGATTTCTATTGTATTATTGTTGTGTCTTGTGTTCATGGGGAAAACCCCCAAACTTGGACACACTTTATATTTAAAATATTGATTAAATAAATTAATTCATATTAAATCTCAGATTTGAATATATAGAGATGTGTTCTTGAGTACTTTACATTTCATTCATGTATCTCTTATAGATGTGTTCATGTTACATATATAGATTTGTGTATATATATATATATATATATATATATATATATATATATATATATATATATATATATATATATATATATATATATATATTGTAATGAGAGTGTATCTATATTTATATATGTAATAAATGGTTCATGATGATTATATAATCAAGTTTGTGAGTGTGGTTCCTCATATTATTATTGTCATTATTGTTGTGGATAATTAGGATATATTGTGTATTCTTTTGGCTCAAACTAACTAAATCCGTCATGATTTTTATCCACGTTTTTAATTTCAGTCCTAACTTAGAAATGTCATAACTTCTAGCTCAAAGCTCGGTTTAATCTCCCGGTTTTTTTAAAAGAAGCGTATTGAAGTTATCTTTCCAAAAACATATATTAATAGGCCTAATTCTTTCTGTAACTTTCTGGAGAATTATTTGAGTGTCAGCTGTACGAAAGACAAACGCGTTCTCGGTGTTTTCGCGATTCCGGGAGTTTCCGGAAACGAAAACGCGATCCGTTTGAAGTTTCGGAAAGCTAACACATAGATCTATAACATACTTTAATCCTAGATTTTAATTCATGCTAAGATGGTACAGTATTGATTATTAGTAGGAGTTACTATTCGGCATATGCATTTTGTGCACCCTTGTGTGTAATATAATATTCTATTTGATTTTAATACATGTTAATGTATATACATTATATAATTAAATAGAGAATGCAAGCATGAGGAAATGGTTAAATAAATGATGTATGAGGTGTAAGTATCCTATCGAATGTAAGCATGTATAAGTATGGCTTGTAATGAATATGTAGGTTCCATAGTATGTAATGTATGGTGCATATAGTAGTGCAAGAGAATATATGACTGATGAATGAATGCAAGCATGAATGTAATGTAATAATAGATGTAATGTATGCAATATACAAGTTAATGAGATGTAATGTTCTATGTTAACACAAATCCTATATTACCTCATGTACCCCCTTACACTATGTTGACACTATCACACTTGACACTTTGTTTACTTACACTTTGACACTCTTTGATATGTATACACTATGTATGCCCATTTAACCCTCACTTGCCCCTTTGCCATGTTCACATACACATACATAGCCTCTTAAATAAGTATTTGTGAATATAGTTAACTTGGCTATGTATGTATATTATATATATGTTAGCATATTGTGTTGTAATATATAAGTTTATATAACCATTTGAAATGCCATGATTATAGACCTAATGTTGAATACCAATATATGCATGTGTATATATGTGTAGACATATAAGTAATAGATTACCTAGTGTATATCCAATATGAATTCTTGCCTATTTGAGTATTGAATAATTGCATGCTATATAGAGTTGGGTGTACGTTGGCTTGTATAGCCTTATATTGATGTGTGCTTGCTAGGATAGTCTTAGTTAGGCCTAGTAAGACTTGCTGGGTTAGGACATGACCTAGTTTGACCTAGTTTGACCTAGTTTGACTAGTGCAGTTGACCAGAGTTGACCAAGGGTTGACTTTGGCCTAGTTTGACCTAGATTCATGTAGAATGCATTGTAGTGCTTTATATTACCCTTCTGGACATGTTGTGACTTGTGCTGTTCTAATTAGGAGCCAGACACCTCTCCTCGGACAGTATCTTTACCTTGGACATTCAGATATCAGGCGAGTACATTTTTTAATCTTTTCATACCTGTCTGGATTATATTCTTGCTCTAGGTTACTCTACTTGATGCTGACACGTATCTTCACGGATTAGTACTATATGGATCCTTTCCTGAGATGTTATCCCTCTACGGGTGCATCGGATATTTCATGTTCATGTACTTTATCATGTGCATCAGGTACTCCTTGTACTCGTACTAGTTCATGTTTTTACATGTTCTCATGTGCTTCATGTGCTTCATGTGCTTTCATGTGCTTATCATGTGCCTCATGTACTACTCATTACATGAGTTCACGTATCTTAGCTGTATTCATGTGCTTATGACATAACTTGAACGGATCCTTGTGTATTGATTGGGGCGGGGTGAGTAGAATTTGTTATGTGATCACTATCCCCAGTAGCCGTATTCATGTGCCTTCTTATTTATATTCATGTGCCCCCAAGCCATTTACATAACCATTGTGCTCTAAATCACGTAGCCACTTACAGTCTCTACTATCATGTATTTACTTTCAGTTATAAAATATCTCCTGTTTACTCGTACTTCCTATTCAGCACTTCCTGTATTTTACTCTATTGCATGATTTATACTCCTAACCTACTATGAACTGTTTTAGAGAAATGTGCTCGTTTTCGTCCTGACTGGACCTGTTGATAAATTTTACAGATAGCTTGGAGGTTGTATGCTAGCCTAGAGGAGACACATTAGAGGTTGTTTAGATAGTTATTTCAATTGTCTGGAGTTGTATTTACTTTATGGATTGTTGTATCTGAGTTTGGAGATTTGAGATGTATTTCTGGATTTGTGTATCTTAGACACTTAGATTTCTCTCTGTTGTACCTTTTTTGGATTTCATGTTTTATCTATCCTTATCATGCTCTACCTTAGATGTGATTGAGTCTGTACCTGCTATGTCACCCCTATTCGGGGAGTATAAACTGTTTAGCCTTATACTGTTAGATGCATGAGACCTAGGACAGCGTTCTACCACTGATACTGCGGCATAGGCTGGACGTACCCACTTCTCGTGCCCTAACTCTAGGGTGCGGATCGTGACACATTTTTAGTGGTGGCCCATGCAGGTCGAGATTCGCATTAGTGCGATTTCGTAGTAGCGTAACGACTTAGTTGTACTACTACGAGCCTGCTATAGGTTATATAAATTAAGATGTTAGGATGAGAGGATACTCAATCACTGTTAGGATTCCTTGAGAGATTCCTAGGATGACCCTTGAGAATCTCATTTTGAATTTCGATTTAAACTCCTTTTCCTTGTTTTGATTCACCTTTTTCCTTGATTTGAATTTGATTTTGTGGATTCATTGTAGAACTTTGAATCCTGGAATTAGTTGATGATTTTGATAAAATTTTATAGTTGTTGATTTAATTTTGTATTTAGATTAATATTTTCAAATCCAAGGTACTCAATCACACTTAGGATTCTTTGAGAGATTTCTGGGACGACCCTTGAGAAACTCATTTTGAACTTCAATTGGAATTCCTTTTCCTCTTGTTTGGATTCACCCTCATTCCTTGCTATTGAATTTAAGCTTGATGGGTTCCTCTCGTTTGAACCGATAAGAAGGAACATATCTTCATTATTCTTTCTCGCCATTATTCCCTTGCATTTTTATTTACCTCTTATCTTAAACTCTGTCTCATTACATTAATTACCCATATCTTGTCGTCTCTACCAGATGTACTTCGAAACCCTTGAATCTTCGTATCTTTTGCATGGAGAAGGCTAAGGAAGTGACGTAAATTATGTAGCTCAGAGAAGACGTAACTGGTTATTTTATGATGATCTAAAGGAAATCAAATGTGGAGTGTTCCATATGAAAACTTGAGATAGAAATGTGGTAAAGGTCTCGAATAGAATAAAGAGATATATACTGCCAATCTGGAAACAATTACATTTAGAGAAATTTTGGGGTTATGAGATAGTTTATAGGTGTATTCAAAACTAATAAGGATATCAGAGGTCAACCTAGTTTTGAGAACTTAGAAAATCTTGGTTATTGATTCTGGGGAAAACTTTTACTCTGAGGCTATGTAGAAGGTTAGTAATGGAAAAGAGAAGTTAATTATGTTTAATAAGGATATTAAACAAGATGTTGCGAGGAAATGACTAGGGATAGAGAGAACACAAAGTTATGGAAGTTTAGAGATTGTTGTGAAATATTTTTAGGAGAATAATATTCAAGGGTGTATGTCGAAGAAAATACGGAAGTTGATTTTATGATGGAAGATAAGTTTTGTAAGGCCTAGAGATTTAAATTAAATAATACGAGGAGAACAATTTGAACAAGTTCAAGAAATTCGTAAACGGGATTTAGAGGTTTTGGGTCAAATTTAAGACAAGGTGAAAGAACTTGGAAATTTAAATAAATGGTTAATATTGATTCCTAAATGTGAGGGTTGTGCTTCAAGAGTGATGTTTGGAAATTTGGAATTGCCTACGGTAGTCATGGTAAGAGTTTAAGTAAAGGTTAAATTTTTATATGGAGACTGGTGAGGTAAAGATATGATTGGCAAGTTATGACCAGATGAACTTAAGAGTATCAGAAGCAGATGACTAACTCGATCTTCATTATTTTTGTGCATTAATTACCACCTCTTGAACTCCCACTTTCTAATTGAGATCCTTGACGTTCCTTATCGTGACTTTGATATTCGGAATGTAATACTAGTTGTTACCCTCCAACAAATCTAATATGCAAGACCTAGACGAGCTCACCTTCGTGTAGGTATATCATGTCCCACTAAAATCTGTCTTCTTGTACTCTATTTTCTTGATATGATTTTCTGGTCAACTGACTAAACTATAACCTCTACCATTATACTAAATTTCTTCTTATTTCAATTAGAAATCCAGCCTTGACTCAATTCTTTCGACCCGACATGTGATGGTGTTCTGCTTGTTTCCTTAGATGCTTAACCTTGTACCTTATCTGATTACTTGACCCGTTGGTTAAGAAACTTGGACTATGTAATTCCTTTTATCATTACCACCCTTATATCTTGTGCTGCTAAATTAGCCTTAGTTTTGCAAGCTTATCTATTTTCGAGCTTGGTCATGACATATTTTATTGGGTAGCCACCCACTAACATATTGTCTAATCAGAACCGGTACATGATGGTCTGATCAACCTATTGCACTTTGGTTCGCTTTTTTTATGTATCAATCTACGAGAATGGAGACATAGTTAAACTTGACCCTAGAGTCTCATTCGCGACAGCCTTGACAATTCTCCTTGAAATCTTTTCATCGCCTATGAACCTCGTATTCGTACTCAGTCGAATTAAATTTAATCATGACCTGAACCTCCATCATTGGATGCTCGTGCTCATACTTTGATTTCATTGATTTTTCTTCTTGCCCAAATCTCGTTTTATCCCGAAATTGATCAACTTAGATCGTGTCAAGACAAAAATCTATTTGTGATTTGTTGTGCCTAAATTTTCAATTTTTGCCATTTTATGGAATAGTAACCTTTTAATAATTTCTTAGTTGCTTGTTAATGACCAATTTTTATATAGGATGGTAGACAGCCCTACAACCTTGATGATTGTTGTTCCCTTACCTTCCCAATTAGGACACCCTAGATTGTTTATGTGTTGATACCATAGTACTGTTTTGACCTAGAATGATTAGTGTACCTAGGTGAGACTTCCAACTGCTACGGTATGCCCTGACCCTGTATACTATTCCTTCAAATTGCATGATTTAGATAAAAAAAATTTAGACCTTGATTGTTGGGAAATAGGGACGTCATCCCATTAGTATCAGTTGTAGATATATATAGGTTAGTCCTCGATGTGGGGATGTGTGTCTATAAACATGTAGCTTATGAGATTTATGAGAGAGTATAGTATCAGCCTTGATAGGATGTACTAGTCTTTTGGTGAGTATAAATGTGTTATGAGAGATAGGAGCCTATATGTCTTAGTAATGCATCGTTCCTATGGTAATAGAATGTATTAATAGATGGTTAATAGGAAGATAATAGTTTGAGCATACCTATAGCCTATGATCAGATCCTTTTCATCCTTAGTTAAGACCAATTTAAAATAGGTCCAGTCCCTTGGATATAGGTTCCAGTCCATATTTTATTGAAGTTCCATTACCACCGTACAGCAGAGCAGGATTGGAGGTATTCCTAGATTGACACTATTTAGATGTCTGTTTATTATTCCAGTGTTAGGAAGTGTTACCTTAGATATTTGGTAGGTTAGAGGCTCTAGAAGGAGTACTATCGATCATAAATTTCGAGGACGAAATTTTTCTAAGGTGGGTAGAGTTGTAGCACCCAGTTTTCCAAATGAGGGTAATTTCGAAATTTCGTGTTTATAATTATTTTAATAATGATATTTAATTCATAATATGATTTTTGGTAATTTTAAATCATTTTAAAATTATTTAAATCAATGACTTGTGGTTTTGACGTTTTGCTAGTGAAACCCTAGAGACTGTTTGACCTAGATCCTAACCATGTGATTATAATATTTTAATGTCATTTCTGGCCTAAGGATATTTTGCATTTGACCTCTTTGAATTATTTTGATATTATTTTATTATTTATGATATTGTTTTGGGATTATTTGAGTCGGGTTTGAATTTCATCTCAATCCGACTTGTAACGGGGACCCGGGGTAACTTAGACTCTAGTTGGACCCATGCATTAGTTAGCCATGGCCCACATTTTAATTACTCATGTTAGAAAGATTAGTCATAATCCTAATTATTAGGTTAACCATTTAGAGTTTTTATTTTGACCCTTTTACCCCCAAACCCTAACCAAAATTGTTTTAAACACTTGTAACTAAGGGAGGGGCAAACTTGTAATATTCAATGAGGGGGGGATAACCATTGTGGCCGGCCCTAATAGGACTCCCATCTCATTTCCTTTCTTTGAGAAGTCTTCTTCCCCAATTGCTCTCAAGCTCTCCCAAGGAAGAAGCCTTTCTCCTTGGATTTTCTCTCCTTTAGGTAATATTTCCTTCTCTTTTATTTCTCCATTTTGCATTTAGAAAAATTTTAACCATAGGAATGACCCCCATTATTGTGTCCCTATTTTGTGCCCTCTTGTGTCCATTATGTGTCCTTTAGGGATTTCTATTGTATTATTGTTGTGTCTTGTATTCATGGGTAAAACCCCCAAACTTGGACACACTTTATATTTAAAATATTGATTAAATGAATTAATTCATATTAAATCTCAGATTTGAATATGTAGAGATGTGTTCTTGAGTACTTTATATTTCATTCATGTATCTCTTATAGATGTGTTCATGTTACATATATAGATTTGTGTATATATATATATATTGTAATGAGAGTGTATCTATATTTATATATGTAATAAATGGTTCATGATGATTATATAATCAAGTTTGTGAGTGTGGTTCCTCATATTATTATTGTCATTATTGCTGTGGATAATTAGGATATATATTGTGTATTCTTTTGGCTCAAACTATCTAAATCCGTCATAATTTTTATCCACGTTTTTAATTTCAGCCCTAACTTAGAAATGTCATAACTTCTAGCTCAAAGCTCGGTTTAATCTCCCGTTTTTTTAAAAGAAGCGTATTGAAGTTAGCTTTCCAAAAACATGTATTAATAGGCCTAATTCTTTTTGTAACTTTCTGGAGAATTATTTGAGTGTCAGCTGTACGAAAGACAAACGCGTTCTCGGTGTTTTCGCGATTCCGGGAGTTTCCGAAAACGAAAACGCGATCCGTTTGAAGTTTCGGAAAGCTAACACATAGATCTATAACATACTTTAATCCTAGATTTTAATTCATGCTGAGATGGTACAGTATTGATTATTAGTAGGAGTTACTATTCGGCATATGCATTTTGTGCACCCTTGTGTGTAATATAATGTTCTATTTGATTTTAACCCATGTTAATGTATATACATTATGTAGTTAAATAGAGAATGCAAGTATGAGTAAATGGTTAAATAAATGATGTATGAGGTGTAAGTATCCTATCTAATGTAAGCATGTATAAGTATGGCTTGTAATGAATATGTAGGTTCCATAGTATGTAATGTATGGTGCATATAGTAGTGCAAGAGAATAAATGAATGATGAATGAATGCAAGCATGAATGTAATGTAATAATAGATGTAATGTATGCAATATACAAGTTAATGAGATATAATCTTCTATGTTAACACAAATCCTATATTACCTCATGTACCCCCTTACACTATGTTGACACTATCACACTTGACACTTTGTTCACTTACACTTTGACACTCTTTGATATGTATACACTATGTATGTCCATTTAACCCTCACTTGCCCCTTTGCCATGTTCGCATACACATACATAGCCTCTTAAATAAGTATTTATGAATATAGTTAACTTAGCTATGTATGTATATTATATATATGTTAGCATATTGTGTTGTAATATATAAGTTTATATAACCATTTGAAATGCCATGATTATAGACCTAATGTTGAATACCAATATATGCATGTGTTTATATGTGTAGACATATATAGCTTAAGTAATAGATTACCTAGTGTATATCCAATGTGAATTCTTGCCTATTTGGGTATTGAATAATTGCATGCTATATAGAGTTGGGTGTATGTTGGCTTGTATAGCCTTGTATTGATGTGTGCTTGCTATGATAGTCTTGGTTAGGCCTAGTAAGACTTGCTGGGTTAGGACATGACCTAGTTTGACCTAGTTTGACTAGTGCAGTTGACCAGAGTTGACCAAGGGTTGACTTTGGCCTAGTTTGACCTAGATTCATGTAGAATGCATTGTAGTGCTTTATATTACCCTTCTGGATATATTGTGACTTGTGTTGTTCTAATTAGGAGCCAGACACCTCTCCTCGGACAGTATCTTTACCTTGGACATTCAGATATCAGGCGAGTACATTCTCTGATCTTTTCATACCTGTCTGGATTATATTCTTGCTCTAGGTTACTCTACTTGATGCTGACATGTATCTTCACGGATTAGTACTATATGGATCCTTTCCTGAGATGTTGTCACGCCCCAGAACCAGAATACTGGAGAGCGGGGACAGACATAGCCAGCTACGTATATTGAAATGGAAACCACCTCGATATATGGTCACGGCTGTCTAGATATATGAGGGTTTACTACAAGCCAACAGTCTTTTATGGTCATGAACAAGCCTAATGTCTCAATCACAAGCAAGTAAGTAAGGTCGCAAAATGTATGATAACTAAATATACAATAATAAGGCGTCCCAAATATTACATATTCAGCTGATCATGAAGCTAGTCGTTACAAAATGTTAGGACTAGCAAGAATTTAGTCGTACATGATCAACCCTAGGATTTGTTAATCATGTTTATAGCCCGTAGGCAGACAGTAAGTAAAAGTGCATCGAGCTAACAGGTGCTCGTCGGCTAAACGCCTCAAAAGAATAGTTTTACAATAAAGTGGGCAAGATAAAAAGGAAAACCCACTCTTGGCCCGGGTTCCGTCTAGTTGTCACCATTGGGCTGGAAGCTTGGTAGATCCTCGGGAGCTGCTCCGAAATCTGGCCACACAAAACCAGCTGGGTCAACCCCAGAAAGAGCAAGTGCCACAAGGGGGCCACGAAATAAGAACAAAGCCAGCAATTAGCACAAGAAAATCTAATATTAACACTAGAATTTATGAAAACATGTCAGGATGATATACGACGAGATAACCGTGGAACTATTCCGATAGCCAGGTTACAACCCGTAAACCAAACAAGGACTGGGGTTGTAACCCTTCATCTGAACAGGACTTGGTTTCCCACCATTTATCGGCAAGATAATAATGTAAGAAATCAAGACAGGAAGCAATCTTGTACTGGATCAAGACATGACTAGACTGATTATACCTCATTCAATCAATCACGGCCAAGCAAATACTACGGCTTACTACTTTAACTAACTAGGGTTATCACAGACCTAATTACTAACAAGATGCAGTGAGATGATTCCACAACCACAAGCCCTGCAGACCATCCAGGTTACCCAGGTCGAAAGTTAGGGGGTTGAATTCTGGTGGGTACATCGTCCAGGAAACGCATGTACCCTTAAGTGACTTAGAAGGTGCAACACATGACAGTGTGCTGGAAATGTGCCCTACTCGTCGGCAGGCTACAGATCCCAAGAGCGCCCAGGTAACGGGATTGCCTGTAGCTGTGTCATCTTTTCATGACTACCATGTTATTCTAGTTATTAACCTTAATCCATTTTGGTAGGTACTCCTGACCGTGGTACTCAGGAGTCCCATCCTAGACATGATGCAAGACAGGACAAGTGGATTTAACAAGCAAGTAAGAAAGAACCACCCACGGTGTCAAGGCAGGTCAAGCTAAGTTAGCCGTCGCAACAGCATTAAGTTATCAAGTCATGCTACAAGTCAGGAGTGCGCTGCCAAGGGCCACTATCAAGTTATCAAGTCACATGGATTAATTACAAGTTACAAGTTAGGTGTGCACCCCACTGGGTCACTAGCAAGGAAATCAGAGAATACCAGGATCATAATTCACAGAAAATCCCGAAAACCGTACTAGTCATAAACAATTACTTGCAAATCGTGTTAGGCCGTATCGGATTGAGATAGTCATGCTGTGTTGAACAGGATCTCAGGAAACCCAATCCACAAAAGAGAAACCAAGTCGAGAAATAAAACCAATACTCCAAGAGCCAATGGATTTAAGCAAGGTGCCAGGGGGTTGGGCGTATGCGCAAAAGCACGCACGCAGGGGAGCAGCGTACGCACAAAAGCACGCACGCAGGAGAGCAGCGTACGCGCAAAAGCACGCACGCAGGGGGAAGCGTACGCTCAGGTCATGCGTACGCTCAAGTCAGGGCACGCTCAAGTCTGCGTACTAGGGCACGCTCAAGTCTGCGTACCAGGGCACGCTCAAGTCTGCGTACCAGGGCACGCTCAAGTCTGCGTACGCAAGAGACACGCTTCCAACAGGAAGCGTACCCAAGTCTGCGTACGCAAGAGACACGCTTCCAACAGGAAGCGTACCCAAGTCTGCGTACGCTGCGCTAAAGAGCGCGCGCAACTCAGTGGCGTAAGCTAAAAAGCTCTGCACACTGCTCACTGTCTTCTCCAAACCAGCAAGAACTCCATGGTTGAACCTAAAGCTTCAAAAGTTCATAACTTGGCCATCCGAACTCCAAATCCGGATTTCCAAAGTTCTAACTTGGGTGAAATTGAATTCTCTTCCACATAGAAACATCAAAACCCATAAAAATCCAACTTAAATAGATCAAAGCCATGCAAATCCGAAAATAAAGAAAACTTAGATCTAGAATAATGGAGACTCCAAATCACAAAATGCCAAGTTCTAATGTTGATCACCATGTCCTAATCTAGCAAATGGACAAAATAAAATAGGGTTCTCATGTGGTGGCAAGGTGCACTTGCCTATGGGTGTGGAGAGTTGTGTGGAGGAAGAAGAAGAAGAAGAAGAAGAAATTAATGGAGGAAGTAATGAAGAGAGAGAGTGTTGGTAAAGTTTTAATGAGGGTGGGATGTGGTGTGTTGAGGGTGGAGCATAGGCTAAGGTGTTCCAATATACATTAAACCAAACCAAACCAACCCAAACCAATTAAAACTGGGCCATGTCAAAACCCAAAATACGAGAAATACCAAAATTCTATAAGTTGAGAAAAATAAAAATACATGCCAAAAATACGAGTATAAATACGAAATACGGGAAAATGAGGGTGACAACTCTACCCACCTTAAAAGAATTTCGTCCTCGAAATTTAATCAAGGAGCTAGAGATTGTCACGACAAGTTACACTAAGCACAGGCAAGCTACACTAAGCAGTCCAGTCATACAATCATACAATGCAAGCAATGAAGGGAAAACGTAAGGCATAAGAAAGACATTATACCTCACGAGTCAAACAGGTAGGGATATCGCGATCGGATGTCGTCCTCACGCTCCCACGTTGACTCACCTAGAGAGTGATGACCCCAAGCAATATGGACTAATTTAATAGTCTTGTTCTTGAGTATCTTTTCCCTCCGGTCCAAAATAGACACGGGCCTCTCCTCATACGAAAGGTTGGTACCAACAACCAATTCCGAATGGTCTAGGATGTGGCTCGGGTCCGAAATATACCGTCGTAATTGGAACACATGGAATACATCATGTACCTCACTTAGCGACGGCGGAAGAGCGAAACGATATGATACATCTCCTACTCGCTCTAGAATATCGAACGGCCCTATATACCTAGGACTAAACTTTCCCCGCACGCCAAAGCGAATGACGCCGCGGTTAGGCGAGATCCTAAGGAATACATGGTCGTCGACAGCAAATTCTAAGGGACGCCGATGAGCATCGGCCCAATGGCGCTGGCGGTCCTGGGCAACTCGGAGGTGATCTCTGACCTTCCTGACCACTTCAACCGTTTGGGAAATCAATTCGGGTTCGAGCATCTGCCTCTCTCCGACATCGTCCCATGCTAGCGGAGATCTGCACTTCCTGCCATAAAGAGCCTCGAAGGGTGCCATCTGGATACTGGCCTGATAACTGTTGTTGTACGAGAATTTCATCAGGTGCAGATGATTCTCCCATGAACCATCGAAGTCAAGGGTACAAGATCTCAACATATCTTCAAGAGTCTGGATTGTGCGCTCTGACTGACCATCCGTCTACGGGTGATAAGCTGAGCTGAACTGAAGGCGAGTCCCCAAACTCTTCTGCAAGCTGCGCCAAAAGTGTGATATGAATCTTGAATTCCTGTCCGAGGTGATGCTGACTGGCACACCGTGAAGCCTGACGACCTGCCTGAGATACATCTCTGCTAGCTGCGTCGTCGACTGTCCAACTCTGAATGGAAGAAAGTGTGCCACCTTGGTAAGCCTGTCCACAATTACCCAAATAGCATCTCTGCCGGCCGGAGATCCGGGCAATCCGGTCACGAAATCCATGGTTATATGTTCCCATTTCCATTCTGGGACCGGTAAGGGTTGAAGAAGTCCAGCGGGCCTCTGATGTTCAGCTTTAACCTGTTGGCAAACCAAACACCGAGAGACAAACCGGGCTATCTCCCTCTTCATGCCATTCCACCAAAAATGCTGACGAATATTACGGTACATCTTCGTACCACCCGGATGAATAGAATATTGTGAACTGTGGGCTTCTGCCATGACTTCCTGTCTGATATCTCCACTAGGTACACAAAGACGAGTGCCGTGCCGAAGTGTACCGTCTTCATGGATACATAACTCTGACCTTCTTCCTGCTTCACATTCTGCTCTGAGTCGCTGGATCTTGGAATCTGTTGAATGCGCCATCCGAATTCTCTCAACTATGCTGGACTGAACCTGTAGACTGGCCATCAATGCCACGCTGGTTGAAAGAACCACTTCAATTCCCATCTTCTGAAAATCTGCCAATAATTCTGGTTGTGCCGTCAGGAAATAAACTCCGACTCTCCTGCTCAATGCATCTGCTACAACGTTGGCCTTCCCGGGATGATACTGCAAATCCACATCATAGTCCACCAGTAGCTCGAGCCATCTTCTCTGCCACATATTAAGGTCCTTCTGGGTGAAAACATACTTCAGGCTCTTATGATCAGTAAAGATCTCCACTCTATCTCCGTACAAGTAGTGTCTCCACAACTTCAAAGCAAACACTACCGCCGCCAATTCCAAGTCGTGGGTCGGGTAATTCTTCTCATGATCACGAAGTTGACGTGACGCATAAGATATTACCTTCCCATGCTGTATCAAGACACACCCCAATCCTCTGCCTGAAGCGTCGCAATAAACTGTGAATCCTCCGGTCCCATCTGGAAGGGTGAGAATGGGAGCCGTTATCAAACCTTGCTTCAACTTCTCAAATGATTCCTGACACTCTGCTGTCCAAACAAACGGCACATCCTTGCGGGTCAACTGGGTCATCGGCGCTGAAATCCTTCCGAAATCTGAAACGAACCGCCGGTAGTAGCCATCCAATCCAAGGAAGCTACGAACCTCTGCCACTGAGCTGGGTACCGGCCATGACTCGATAGCCACAATCTTCTGGGGATCCACTTCCACTCCTCCTCGGGTAATGATGTGACCCAAGTACGAAATACGATCGAGCCAGAACTCTCATTTACTGAACTTGGCGTACAACTGATGCTCCCTAAACGTCTGGAGGACGACTCTGAGATGCTGCTCATGCTCTACTTCACTCTTGCTGTAGACCAGGATGTCATCTAGAAACACGATCACAAATTGATCCAAGTAAGGCATGAAAATGCGATTCATGAGGTCCATGAATACGGCCGGCACATTGGTCGCTCCAAAGGGCATAACAAGGAACTCCCAATGTCCATACCTTGATCTGAATGCTGTCTTCGGGATGTCCTGCTCTCTGACTCTGATCTGGTGGTAACCTGAGCGCAAATCAATCTTCGAGAACACTGAAGCCCCTCTGAGTTGATCAAACAAGTCATTTATCCTCGGAAGAGGGTATCTGTTCTTGATTGTCACCGAATTCAATGTACGATAATCAACACATAGCCTGGACGTACCATCCTTCTTTTTCACAAGAAGCATCGGGGCTCTCCAAGGCAATCCACTTGTACGGATGAATCCCTTGGTCCTCAGTTCTTCAATCATCTTGTACAAAATTTCTAACTCTGAAGACGCCATCCTGTAGACTCGCTCTGATACGGGTGCTGTCCCGGGAATCAAGTCTATAGTGAACTCAATCTCCCACTCTGGCGGCATCCCTGGAAGCTCCTCTGGAAAGAAATCTGGAAACTCTTCAACTATCCGGGGTAACTGCACTGCTGCTACTGCCATCCGCAATGCTGGAGAAGATGGCTCCACTGCGCCTCTGGAAAACGAAAACTCTAGCTCGCCAGGGATACTAAAGACAACTCTGCCAATATGGCAGTCTATCCTAGCATACTGGTTCCTCAACCAATCCATGCCTAGGACTACATCATAGTCTGCCATAGGAAACTCTATGAATCTAGCGGGGAACTCCCTACCGCTAACTACGATCCGACACGAGGAAAATACTCGATCTACTCCCACAAGACCATTACCAGTAAGTATATTGAGCCTCACTGATAATGACTCGGGCTCCAATCCTATCCGTGTCGCGAATCGTGCAGACATAAATGAATGCGATGCACCAGAATCAAATAATACAGACGCTGGAGAGGAGTTGACGAGAATAGTACCTGCCACAACCTCACCTGGTGCAACTTCTTCTTCCATAGCCATCATCATGGCCTGACCTCTAGCTGTGGGTCCCCTCTGCTGGAAACCTCTCTGCCTGCTCTGCACTGGAGCTTGGGCACACTGCTGCTGGAATGCCTGGGCCTGAGACAACAATGGCCTCGGGTACTGCTGCTGCTGAACTGGTGCTGGGGCCGGTCCTCTCACCGAAGAGCTAGAAGGGTTGGATACAGATGAACCACCCCTATTCGGGCAGGCTCCTATCTTATGATCTACCGCTCCACAAGCCAGGCATAATCCTTGTGCCCTGCGACAGTCTGCCACCACATGCCCTGGCTTTCCGCAATGAGAACATCCCATCGCGGAAGTCTGCTTCTGCTTCTGCTGCTGCGGGTACGTCAGGGTTGAATGCTGAACCGACGTTACTGAGACCGCCCGCCTCAGAGTTCTAATGGTCAATCCCCTAGCTGCCGGGGCTGGAGCTGATGATTGGTGCATCTGACTGTGGGACCGCTTCCTACCTCCGGTCCTATCCACGATCCTCTGGGAGGTATACTCATGCCTCCTAGCCGCTCTCAAGACTGCATCGAACGTCTGGTGCTCGAACTGTTCTACTGTCAACAAAATCTCCAAATGTAGCCCCTGCTGGAACCGCTGGGCCCTATCAAACTCGGTCGCCACCAAGGTGGGGGCAAACCTGCTGAGTCTAGAAAACTCCGATACATAACTGTCGACTGTTCTGCCTCCTTGCTTCAAGTTGGTAAATCTGGTCTGTAGGTCGCACCGAGCCACAGCATCAAAGTACTTCGTCTGGAATCTCTCCCTAAATACTGCCCAAGCAAGGGGTGCACTAATCCCATGGCTTGCGCCGTCCACCAACTGCGAGCCAAGTCCAACAACTGCAGGCGTACCACCGCCACCTTCTCATTCTCAGGTGTCCTAGCTGCTTCCAGAATCACCTCGGTATCCTGAAGCCATGCATCCGCGGCAATCGCATCCTCGCTGCCGTCGAAGAAAGGAGGGTTCAATCGCTTGAAGCTGTTTGCCGCCTGGTTCCCTGGATGACCGCCTCTAGTCAAAGCATCTTGAACTGTCTGGTGCAGGGCGTCACTTTGACGATCCTGGGAAGCTATCAAGGTTCTGATGAGGCATACTAAGGTACCATCATCTGGCTCTGCGGGCTGGACGGGCCGAACTGGTGACTCTCCTCCAGTAGGCACAACTCTGGAGGCTACCCCGGAATGCTGGGCTTGATCTCCGGGTTGCTGCTGATCCGCGAGAAATGCTCCACCTCGTTGATCGGTAGGACCAGGTACAGTACCGCTGAAGAAGACGACACAGGGAACAATAAGGAAAGGACCAGGACAGATCAATGATATAAGCACAGGGTCAGGGCAAGAATCTAGGGATTCAGAGGATACAAACAGAGATCAAGGACGAGTACTGATTGAGACATCTATCTGGTAACCCCCCATATATCTTAATTTACAAGACCTGCATGGGCCACCACTTAAACCATGTCACGCCCCAGAACCAGAATACTGAAGAGCGGGGGCAGACATAGCCAGCTACTTATATTGAAATGGAAACTACCTCGATATACGGACACGGCTGTCTAGATATATGAGGGTTTACTACAAGCCAACAGTCTCCTATGGTCATGAATAAGCCTAATGTCTCAATCATAAGCAAGTAAGTAAGGTCGCAAGATGTATGATCACTAAATATACAATAATAAGGCGTCCCAAATATTACATATTCAGCTGATCATGAAGCTAGTCGTTACAAAATGTTAGGACTAGCAAGAGTTTAGTCGTACATGATCAAGCCTAGGATTTGTTGATCATATTTACAGCCCGTAGGCAGACAGTAAGTAAAAGTGCATCGAGCTAACAGGTGCTCGTCGGCTAAACGCCTCAAAAGAATAGTTTTACAATAAAGTGGGCAAAAGAAAAAGGAAAACCCACTCTTGGCCCGGGTTCCGTCTAGTTGTCACCATTGGGCTGGAAGCTTGGTAGATCCTCGGGAGCTGCTCCAAAATCTGGCCACACAAAACCAGCTGGGTCAACCCCAGAAAGAGCAAGTGCCACAAGGGGGCCACGAAATAAGAACAAAGCCAGCAATTAGCACAAGAAAATCTAATATTAACACTAGAATTTATGAAAATATGTCAGGATGATATACGACGAGATAACCATGGAACTATTTCGATAGCCAGGTTACAACCCGTAAACCAAACAAGGACCGGGGTTGTAACCCTTCATCTGAACAGGACTTGGTTTTCCATATTTATCGGCAAGATAATAATGTAAGAAATCAAGACAGGAAGCAATCTTGTACTGGATCAAGACATGACTAGACTGATTATACCTCATTCAATCAATCACGGCCAAGCAAATACTACGGCTTACTACTTTAACTAACTAGGGTTATCACAAACCTAATTACTAACAAGATGCAGTGAGATGATTCCACAGCCACAAGCCCTGCAGACCATCCAGGTTACCCAGGTCGAAAGTTAGGGGGTTGAATTCTGGTGGGTACATCGTCCAGGAAACGTATCTACCCTTAAGTGACTTAGAAGGTGCAACACATGACAGTGTGCTGGAAATGTGCCCTACTCGTCGGCAGGCTACAGATCCCAAGAGCGCCCAGGTAACGGGATTGCCTGTAGCTGTGTCAACTCTTCATGACTACTGTGTTATTCTAGTTATTAACCTTAATCCATTTTGGTAGGTACTCCTGACCGTGGTACTCAAGAGTCCCATCCTAGACATGATGCAAGACAGGACAAGTGGATTTAACAAGCAAGTAAGAA
The DNA here is from genome assembly GCA_029216955.1 of Iris pallida. Classification (NCBI taxonomy): domain Eukaryota; kingdom Viridiplantae; phylum Streptophyta; class Magnoliopsida; order Asparagales; family Iridaceae; genus Iris; species Iris pallida. The sequence goes on from JANAVB010034417.1 coordinate 8,394,931, forward strand.
AGAACCACCCACGGTGTCAAGGCAGGTCAAGCTAAGTTAGCCGTCGCAACAGCATTAAGTTACCAAGTCATGTTATAAGTCAGGAGTGCGCTGCCACGGGCCACTATCAAGTTATCAAGTCACATGGATTAATTACAAGTTACAAGTTAGGTATGTACCCCACTGGGTCACTAGCAAGGAAATCAGAGAATACCAGGATCATAATTCACAGAAAATCCCAAAAACCGTACTAGTCATAAACAATTACTTGCAAATCGTGTTAGGCCGTGTCGGGTTGAGATAGTCGTACTGTGTTGAACAAGATCTCTGGAAACCCAATCCACAAAAGAGAAACCAAGTCGAGAAATAAAACCAATACTCCAAGAGCCAATGGGTTTAAGCAAGGGGCCAGGGGGTTGGGCGTATGCACAAAAGTACGCACACAGGGGAGCAGCGTACGCACAAAAGCACGCACGTAGGAGAGCAGCATACGCGCAAAAGCACGTACGCAGGGGGAAGCGTACGCTCAGGTCATGCGTACGCTCAAGTCAGGGCACGCTCAAGTCTACGTACCAGGGCACGCTCAAGTCTGCGTACCAGGGCATGCTCAAGTCTGCTTACGCAAAAGACACGCTTCCAACAGGAAGCGTACCCAAGTCTGCGTACGCAAGAGACACGCTTCCAACAAGAAGCGTACCCAAGTCTGCGTACGCTGCGCTAAAGAGCGCGTGCAGCTCAGTGGCGTAAGCTAAAAAGCTCTGCACACTGCTCACTGTCTTCTCCAAACCAGCAAGAACTCCATGGTTGAACCCAAAGCTTCAAAAGTTCATAACTTGGCCATCCGAACTCCAAATCCGGATTTCCAAAGTTCTAACTTGGGTGAAATTGAATTCTCTTCCACATAGAAACATCAAAACCCATAAAAATCTAACTTAAATAGATCAAAACCATGCAAATCCGAAAATAGAGAAAACTTAGATCTAGAACACTGGAGACTCCAAATCATAAAATGCCAAGTTCTAATGTTGATCACCATGTCCTAATCTAGCGAATGGACAAAATAAAATAGGGTTCTCATGTGGTGGCAAGGTGCACTTGCCTATGGGTGTAGAGAGTTGTGTGGAGGAAGAAGAAGAAGAAGAAGAAATTAATGGAGGAAGTAATGAAGAGAGAGAGTGTTGGTGAAGTTTTAATGAGGGTGGGATGTGGTGTATCGAGGGTGGAGCATAGGCTAAGGTGTTCCAATATACATTAAACCAAACCAAACCAACCCAAACCAATTAAAACCGGGCCATGTCAAAACCCAAAATACGAGAAACACTAAAATTCCACAAGTTGAGAAAAATAAAAATACATGCCAAAAATCCAGATACGAGTATAAATACGAAATACGGGAAAATGTGGGTGACAGATGTTATCCCTCTACGGGTGCATCGGGTATTTCATGTTCATGTACTTTATCATGTGCATCAGGTACTCCTTGTACTCGTACTAGTTCATTTTTTTACATGTTCTCATGTGCTTCATGTGCTTCATGTGCTTTCATGTGCTTATCATGTGCCTCATGTACTACTCATTACATGAGTTCACGTATCTTAGCTGTATTCATGTGCTTATGACATAACTTGAACGGATCCTTGTGTATTGATTGGGGCGGGGTGAGTAGAATTGGTTATGTGATCACTATCTCCAGTAGCTGTATTCATGTGCCTCCTTATTTGTATTCATGTGCCCCCAAGCCGTTTACATAACCATTGTGCTCTAAATCACGTAGCCACTTACAGTCTCTACTATCATGTATTTACTTTCAGTTATAAAATATCCCCTGTTTACTCGTACTTCCTATTCAGTACTTCCTATATTTTACTCTATTGCATGATTTATACTCTTAACCAGCTATGAATTGTTTTAGAGATATGTGCTCGTTTTCGTCCTGGCTGGACCTGTTGATAAATTTTACAGATAGCTTGGAGGTTGTCTGCTAGCCTAGAGGAGACACATTAGAGGTTGTTTAGATAGTTATTTCAATTGTCTGGAGTTGTATTTACTTTATGGATTGTTGTATCTGAGTTTGGAGATTTGAGATGTATTTCTGGATTTGTGTATCTTAGACACTTAGATTTCTCTCTGTTGTACCTCTTTTGGATTTCATGTTTTATCTATCCTTATCATGCTCTACCTTAGATGTGATTGAGTCTGTACCTGCTATGTTACCCCTATTCGGGGAGTATAAACTGTTTAGCCTTATACTGTTAGATGCATGAGACCTAGGACAGCGTTCTACCGCCGACACTGCGGCGTAGGCTGGACGTACCCACTTCTCGTGCCCTAACTCTAGGGTGCGGGTCGTGACACTTTGCATACCAGCCTTTGGATAAATCCAACGGTTGAGATGTAGTTGAAAAAAACCAGCCAGCTGAAATAGCAATATCTCCTCCCTCTCTCTTTCTCCGCCACGTCACCTTTGCGCGAGTACTAAGCTTATGCAAGGCGAGTCATACAACATTTTTGTTTGAAATGGTTGTTAGTGGATATGCTATTAACTAAAATCAACTTCAACAAAATTATGCAAGTCCTCAATCTTATTCGCAGCTTGGCACATTAAAAAATTAAAGCAAGGATGGAGCTAGGTGTAGGCAAGGGTGGGCAGTTGACCATCCTACAATATTGGAAAAATACCCTACTTATATGCTAATTGAATATTTTAGTCCCCACTAAATCAAGATTTTTCTCATCTATAAATAGAATACATATTTCCCTTGCTAGTGAACAAATCATACCATAATTGTCAATATTTAGCATAAAGTACAGAAAGAAACCACGAAAATTTTGACATTTTCTCCACTTTTGAAGGATAGTTAATTAGGTATGCATGTTATATTAATCTTGCAAATCTTGTCAAGTAATAGAAAGAAAAAGTCTACAGAGAAAAAGAAGAAGAAGCTAATTATATAACTATAAGAAGCATGAAAAAACGAGGTACATACTAATTCTTACAGTTCTAATTTCTTCCAATCTACTTTTAAGCGTTATGTTTGTTAGTCCCGGGGCTTGATCAAAGATGGAAAAACAGATGCAATCAAGATCTGAGATGTCACACAAAAACTTTGCAGTGATCAAACTCAAGATCTACGATGGTACAATAAATCAAATAGCCAAATTACAATCTGAAGAAGGGAAAAAGAGAAGAGAAGATCTCTCGTTCTTCCTTGTAAACGTGTTGCAATTGGGACAGAACGAGTTACAATAAAACTAGAGAGAGATGAGAAGAAGAACAATGCTGGGGTGTCAAAACACCGTTGCTCAAAGCAAGATTCGCCCCACATGATCTGCTTCCAGGAACCAGCAAGTTGAAGAACTTGTGGAACGCTCGAAGTCACCTCTGTTCAGACTCCTCGAATGGACTTACAATGGCGGCAGCAACTCTCTCTCTCTTTCTCCTTTTCTTACTTGTAATTTTTGTAGTACTCACAAAGGAGGCCAGAAGAGAGTATTTATAGAGAGAGGGTGAAAACGCTAGCCGCCTCTTCAGTTATGGAAAGATTGAATCAAATCCCAAAAGATAGAAACGAGATTTAATTCAAATCCCACGAAATTAATTCAAATCCCACAAAGATAGGATCTGAATTAATTCAAATCCCACAAAGATAGGATCTGATTTAATCGCATTGATTCAGCCTTTCTATAACTGATTTGTAATCTGCACAGTCAGCGAATCCCTTCATGCGGCAGCAGCAGCAGCCTGGCCGCATGAGCCTAATGGCCGCATGGACCGCATGAGCCGCATGGACCGCATGAGCCGTATGGACCGCATGAGCCGCATGGATCGCATGTGTCGCATGAGCCGCATGGACCGCATGTGCCGCATGAGCCGCATGTGTCGCATGTGCCGCATGAGCCGCATGGCCGCATGTGCCGCATGGCCGCATGTGCCACATGGCCGCATGGCCGCATGAGGCCACATATGAGCCGCATGCCGTATAAGACCGCATGGCCGCATATGAGCCGCATAAAGACCGCATGACTGCTGACGTGCTAAGTGCAAAGTGCGCCAACAAAATACCACATTACGCCTCATGAGCCCATGAGCCCGAGTCCGAGTCGGAGTCCGAGTCCGAGTCGCTAAGCCCTTTGGGGCTTAGCTCCAAATGGAATTAATCCAAGAGAATGACAAAAGCATTAATACTTAATCCATGGAGCCTTATTCTTACCTCCTTGTAAAATCACCCACATGGTTCCCTCCTTAGGGTCACCACCCCATATGCATCTCTCAACAACACACCCAAGTATATATGTTGAGATAACTCATGGTGCATTTCCGATGTGGGACTAAAATTTACAAGGCATGTTGAGAGCAAGCTCTCTCCATGTAAAGAAAGCACCAACAATCCCCCACATATCACAACATATATATGTGTCCAGGGTTGAGCGTTCCCCACAGTAACTGTCCATTTTGCATTAGGATAGATGTCGCTGACGACTTGAATCTTCCCGCATGGGTTAAATAACAATGTGATACAAGAATGGACTACGCCTTGAATTCCGTACCACAATTGTAATTCTTCCCACTCACAAAGTGTAGTTACGTGTGCTTCTGGCTGCACATTAAAGGCTCTGTGCTAGCCTGGTTTCAGTGTATAATTTTGGGCGTCTACAAGTTTACCCTCAAGAGACGGCCTGATATCTCTTTCCATACACTATAGGTGAGTTCTTTATTAAAGAGATATGGCATGAAGCCTTGCGCTTCCTTGCGGTGCTACGTCGCTATGACATGGCCTGAAGCCGAGGCATTACCCCTACCTGGGAACCTCATCGTAGTGTCATACTACTGTAGCATGAGGTCACAAGCCTCTTTGTAGTGCCAAACTACCCAGCATGAAGCCTAAGGCTTCCTTGCGGTGTTACGCCGCAACGACATGGCTTGCAATGCCGAGGCTTTACCCCTAACTGGGTACCTCATCGTGGTGTCGTGCCACTGTAACATGGGGCCATCCTCCCCTTTGTAGTGCTGTCTACAACTCTTTAATTACGTCATACAACATTAGGCTACCTGCCTATTTGCGGTGCTACGCCGCTATGACTTGGCTTGCAAAGCCGAGGCATTACCCCTACCTGGGAACCTCATGGTGGAGTCATCCCACTGTAGCATGGAGTTTCACTCCTTGTAGTGCTGCTCCACCGTGCTTCCTGTAAAGCACACCAGATATTCACTCTGCCTGAGAACTCATTAAGGCGTTTAAGCCAACCTTCCACAGGATCTATTTTTTTTTGCAGAAAAAATACATAGTAGACAACAGTGGTTATGGGTCCGTATCCCTTCCATATTCCAGAGAACAAGTACCCACTGTTACCTGATAGTTTTCCAGTCAGTGATCCTCCTTTGAACCAAAAGCTAGATGTCTAGTAGATTTCTCTTTGAACTAATAGCATAAAACTTTATGGTAGGATTACAAAGACACACTATCAGAATGCCTTCAAGCCCATTTTACAAGCTGTGTTATCGACCAACTGGCGCTTGAGGCCCTTTGTGAACGGATCTGCCAGGTTCTCCTGACTCCGAACATCAACCACTGCAATTACACCTCTTTTGATAAGATCGTGTACTGCCCTGTCCTTCAATCGCACAGTCCTCTTCTTCCCGTTGAAGAGGTTATTTGATGCCACCGCCGCAGTCGCCTGGTTGTCACAGTATATCGGTATCACCGGTATCTGAGCCCCAACTACTGGAAGATCATACATGAGCTCCCGAAGCCATTCTGCTTCATCTGCTGCAGTTTCAAGTGCATAGAATTCAGACTCCATGGAGGAACGAGAGAGTATAGTCTGTTTCTTCGACTTCCACGATATAGCAGTTCCACCCAAGGAAAAGACATATCCACCTGTGGATCTCTCGCTTTCCACCTCTGAACACCAGCTAGCATCACTGAAACCTTCCACTACTGTCGGATACCCGTTGTAGTGCAGTACATATGTCTGAGTCTTCTTGAGATATCTCATCACTCGTTTCACAGCTTTCCAGTGCTCAACCCCTGGGTTGCTTGTGAACCGACTCAGCATTCCCACGGCGAAAGCTATGTCAGGCCTTGTGGCAGCAGTTGCGTACATCAAACTTTCGATAACGCTAGAATACTCCAGCTGCCTGACGCTTTCTCTCGAATTTGGCTTCAGCTTCTGATCACACCTGTATGGCGTATCGATCCCTGGAAGATCCTTATACCCATAGCGTGTGAGCATCTTCTCAATGTAGTGAGATTGTGACAGCGCTACTCCAGTGTCTGTCCGGATGATCTTTATGCCCAATATGACATCTGCATCCCCCAAGTCCTTCATACTGAACTTGGTTGAGAGGAACTTCTTTGTCTCTGTGACACAGCCTATATCCGTACCTAGGATTAGCATGTCGTCCACGTACAGACAAACGATGACTCCTCTTCCATCATCGAACTTTGTGTAAACACATTTGTCCGTCTCGCTGACTCTGTAGCTGTTTGACCTAATAACTTTGTCAAACTTCTCATGCCACATCTTGGGAGCTTGCTTCAAACCATACAATGATTTTACCAACTTGCAGACTTTGTCTTCAAGACCTTTGACGATAAATCCATCTGGCTATTGTATGTAAATCTCTTCGGTCAGCTCCCCATTCAGGAATGCAGTCTTTACATCCATCTGATGTATCACCAACTTATGTATAGCTGCAAGAGCGATTAACATCCTGATGGTGGTCATCCGGGCTACTGGAGCGTACGTGTCAAAGTAGTCTATCCCCTGTTTCCGAGAAAAACCCTTGGCTACCAGCCTGGCCTTGAACTTGTCAATAGTTCCATCTGCCTTCATCTTCTTCTTGAAGATCCATTTACATCCGATGGGCTTTTCTCCTTCAGGTAGATCTACCAACACCCATGTGTTATTGGAGGTGATAGAGTCAAACTCGTCATTCACTGCCTCCTTCCAGAAGATAGCATCTCTGGTCTTCATCGCCTCATCATAGGTAAGCGGATCTGCTTCCACATGATAGGTGACAAAGTCATCTCCGAAGTCTTTTGGTCTCCTCGCTCGCTTAGCTGGCGGCTCTGCGAGTTCTGGTACAAGAGTTGTTTCATCAACAACAGCTTCTTCTTGGACTACTGGCTCATATGAGATTTCAGTCTCATTTGCATCTACATCATTTTCCGGAATGTCTGAAAGAACAATGTTTTTGTCTTTTGTAAACTTGTCCTCAAAGTATTCAGCATCACGAGATTCGATGATATGATTAGACTCAATATCAAGAAATCTTCGAGCATCACTCTTCTCGGTATACCCCAAGAAGATCGCCTTCGTAGTCCTTGTCCCTAGCTTCTGAATCTTCAGATCTGGGAGTTTTACATACGCCAGACACCCCCACACTCGAATGACATTCAAGTTTGGTCTGACTTTGAACCAGAGTTCATGAGGAGTTACGTCCGAAGTTGCATGTTGCACTCTATTTAGAATAAAAGTGGCCGTCAATGCAGCTTCTCCCCAGTAGCATTTAGGAAGACCCGCGGTTAGCAGCATAGAGTTCATCATTTTTGTCAACGTTTTGTTCTTCCTCTCCGCTACTCCGTTGGATTGAGGAAAATATGGAGCAGTAGTCTCGCATATGATTCCATGTTCTTTGCAGAAAGATGCGAATTCATGAGACCTGTACTCCCCACCTCGATCACTTCTTAACCTCTTGAGTTGTTGTCCAGTCTGCCGTTCAGCTTCGGCCCTGAACTCTCTGAACTTCTCGAAGGCTTCGTCTTTAGACTTGAGCAAGTAGATGAACGCGTATTTTGAGAAGTCGTCGATGAAGGTTATGAAATACTTCATTCCGGCCTTCGTGGAGAAATGTTTGAAGTCTCAGATATCGGAGTGCACCAACTCCAGAAGATCTGTACTTCGATTGACCCGATGAAAGGGTTTCCTTGTGATCTTCGTCTGAGCACACACCTCACACTTCTCTACCTTACCCCCATATTTGGAGATAAGTCCTAAACTAGACATTTTGTTAATTCTCTTACAATGAACATGTCCTAGTCTATTATGCCACAACTCAAGAGAATAATCAGAAAATGCAACTGCATTAATATCTTCAAACTGGTTGACAAGCTGAATTTTAAACATTCCTTCGGTTTGATAAGCCTTCCCGAAGTATGTTTCTTTCTTGGACATCACCATCTGACCAGCATTGATGTCCATCCTCAAGCCTGCGTTACAGAGCAGGCTCCCAGAGATCAGGTTCTTGGCGATCGTCGGAACATGCTTCACACCTTAAAGCGTCAGAGTATTCCCAGAAGTGAGTTTCAGTTCCACGGTCCCGATCCCCAGAACTTCAGCTTGGGCCTGGTTCGCCATGACAACCTTCTCAGAAATCGGCTGGTACGTGACGAACCATTCCTTGCCTGAACAGACATGGCAAGTCGCTCCAGTGTCTATCCACCAGTCAGAGTCAACCCCCACAGTTGTGACCTGTCCGATCATAGCAACAATGTTAGAAACTAATGAAACCTTGTTAGGCTCACCTTTCTCTGATTGTTTAGGCTTAGATCTGCATTCACTCTTGTAGTAGCCTTTCTTGCCACAATTGTAACAAGTCACGTGGGACTTGGTCTTCTGTTGCTTGAAAGAAGGACCCTTCACTTTTAGATTAGTGAAGTCCTTCTTCTTGGGATGAGAAGCCGCTTGCTTCCCCTTGGGATCTCTCATCTGCACAAGATTGGCTTTAGCCAACTGTTTGGACAGAGTGTCCACCTTCTGTTGGAAACGCATCTCGTCCTCAACATGGATCTCTTGAAGTAGATCTCCCAAGCTAATGTCTAGCTTCTTTCTGTGCATCCTTGCATAGAAGGTACTCCATCCAGCAGGAAGTTTTGAGACGATCCCTCCGACGACAAACTTGTCGGGAAGGGGCATCTCTTCGTCTTCCAGTTTCTGATGCAGCTTCAGAAATTCCTTCACCTGTGGCAGCATGGACTTTTCGTCCTCAAAGAGCAATTTGTGATATTTTTCAACCACAAATATTTTGCTCATGTTCTTGTCTTCTTCATACAGATTTTCCACAGACTCCCATATGTCTCTGGCAAGTTCCTTCTTTGAGTAGGATTCTGCCAGGGAGTCCTCCATAGCATTCAGGATGAGAAGCCTGCAGATGCTATTTTTCCTTCTCCACTTGGCTTGGAGTTTGGTAGCCGCGTTGATAGCGGCAGTAGATCCAGTGTCTGGAACAGAGGGTTCTTCCTCCAACAGAACATGATCAACGTCTTTTAGTTGAAGAGTTAGGTACACCTTTCTCTTCCAGACTTGATAGTGCTCTCCATCGAACTTTTCCAACTTGCAGAAGTCCGACTGGAGGAGCGAAGCATTAATGTTTTCCATCTACACGGATCTTGCTTTGAGATTGTTAGTCCCGGGACTTGATCAAAGATGGAAAAACAGATGCAATCGAGATCTGAGATGTCACACAAAAACTTTACAGTGATCAAACTCAAGATCTACGATGGTACAATAAATCAAATAGCCAAATTACAATCTGAAGGAGGGAAAAAGAGAAGAGAAGATCTCTCGTTCTTCCTTGCAAACGTGTTGCAATTGGGACAGAACGAGTTACAATAAAACTAGAAAGAGATGAGAAGAAGAACAATGCTGGGGTGTCAAAACACCGTTGCTCAAAGCAAGATTCGTCCCACACGATCTGCTTCCAGGAACCAGCAAGTTGAAGAACTTGTGGAACGCTCGAAGTCACCTCTGTTCAGACTCCTCGGATGGACTTGCAATGGCGGCAGCAACTCTCTCTCTCCATTTCTCCTTTTCTTACTTGTAATTTTCGTAGTACTCACAAAGGAGGCCAGAAGAGAGTATTTATAGAGAGAGGGTGGAAACCCTAGCCGCCTCTTCAGTTATGGAAAGATTGAATCAAATCCCAAAAGATAGCAACGAGATTTAATTCAAATCCCACGAAATTAATTCAAATTCCACAAAGATAGGATCTGAATTAATTCAAATCCCACAAAGATAGGATCATGCGGCTCATGTGCCGCATGGCCGCATGAGGCTGACGTGCTAAGTGCAAAGTGCGCCAACAAAACGCCACATGAGCCCATGAGCCCGAGTCCGAGTCCGAGTCGCTAAGCCCTTTGGGGCTTAGCTCCAAATGGAATTAATCCAAGAGAATGACAAAAGCATTAATGCTTAATCCTTGGAGCATTATTCTTACCTCCTTGTAAAATCACCCACATGGTTTCCTCCTTAGGGTCACCACCCCATGTGCATCTCTCAACAACACACCCAAGTATATATGTTGAGATAACTCATGGTGCATTTCCGATGTGGGACTAAAATTTACAAGGCATGTTGAGAGCAAGCTCTCTCCATGTAAAGAAAGCACCAACAATGTTAGTTTTTTTTTTTCCTTATTTTATACTAGTAATTTAAATTTGTTCAGGAACAAAAATTTTCATTCTTTATAGTAGAAGCTAGAAAAGACACTTTGGAAGTTCGTCTCCATTTGTGTTTGCATGAAAACCCTGTAGATAAGTATATAATGATGCAACAATTTAAGAGAGGAATTATGAAAAAAGTTACTATAAAAGATGGATGAACTTGTGTCGTTTTCTAAGGAAAATCAAATTCTTTGTTTTAGTTTTGTTTCAGTTTTGCTTTAATGTGGAACTCTATCTCCTCAAGTTAGATGCGAATTTCTTATACATGTTTTCTCCAATAGCTTGAATTTTTGTTATACGAGCTAAAACTTTTCTCCCACCCTGAACTAAAATCCTGACTCCGTCAGAAGCCTATAATACCTCGTGCAGACGCTAAAATCAGATCTGAATTAATATACGTCAACCCTTGTCACAATTCAAAAAGTATGGTAGTACAATAATTATGGTGGGCAATTCATACTTAACTAGCTCAGCAAATAGCTTAATGCCGAAGGAAAATCTGACCATCCTTTAAGAAATATGACGGTATGAGCTACTCTTCCACAGTCACCATCTTAATTCTGTTCTCCATCGGTACAGATACAGTTGGACAACTACAACTAATCTGCTAAAGACAAAAACAGATGAGCAGAAATCCCAAACTTATTCAAGGTCTAAGGAAACCGATGGCTACAGAATACTTGCTACACAACTGAAAATGACTAAAAGTACATTCTTCAGTTTGACAAACATGACAATCCAAACTCTTTGTTGCTTGAGTTTCATGAAGACTAATTTTCATTATCTAATTGTTTCTTTATGTGTGTTAACGGAAACTAGAGTCTATTTCGTAAGTGACTGAACTTCTCTTGTTCATCTGAAATGATATATATCTTTCTTTACCAACTCGTTGATAGTTGATTATAATGGCTTAACTAATATCGGATATATAGTAACATAGAACGTTTCATGCCAGTTCCCAACTCGTTGAAAGTTGATTATGATGGCTTAACTAATATCGGATACATAGTAACATAGCAGCAGCTGAGCAAACTTGTACGAGTTCAAGAAAACGTGACTAAAAAATTGTATGTGTATTATATTTTAGTGGCGGTTGTTAATATGTTTGTCGACAAGGAGCACGGCTATCTCGTTGCTCTATAAATATGATAGTTTCGTGCAGTATCAGCAAATTCAACTCTAATTCTCCCATCTCTCTCTCTCTCTCTCTCTCTCTCTCTCTCTCTTAGTTTCTTTTCCTTGACATGGCAGGCTTCGTTTTCATGCTAATGTGTGCTATCATTCTCATTGGATGTGGTGCTCATGCTAGAGTTGTGGAGCATACATTCAATGTAATATATTTTTCTATGTTTGGTCCCATTTAATTCTTCTTATATATTACTATGTCATATGTTAGTTTTGAAAGTTCTCATGATGGCTAGTACTAGTATTAGTTTGCATGCATATATAGTTACTTTAATGATTTGCTCAGTATATATATAGTTTGCATGCATGTGAGTCGGGCCGACCTGGTCCAGAACAGCTAGCTAGGACGATCGTCCAGGACCCACGGATCATGAGGACGCAAAAAATTTATTATAAACATAAATATGTTAATAATTTTGTGTCTAACCGAACTAATATGTACCATGGGCCCTCCTTAACATAAAGTTACTCTAGTGTAGTGGTTAGTTTATTAGACATTTATACTAAAGGTCCTTGGTTTAATTCTCGGTAGTGACTTTTATTTTTAGTTTTTATTTATTATTACTTTTTATATTATGTATGGGACATATTTTGAAAGTTTGTCCCGGGCCCCCATGAGCACAGGGCCAGCCACCTTCTAAAGGATGTCGATGTTAGAATTTCTTCAAGATTCTTAGTTTTAAATCTGCAACAAAATAAAAATAATTAGATGTTACCGGTCCCCGGGGAAGTCGCACACGTATAGCACTGCCCTAAAAGTTAATTCGGGTCTATGTACAAACTTTGTCCGATTGCTCCTAGTGGTAAAATCTCCGCTCCACCAGAATCTCCTTGTCGCACACGACATAGAGAGAGTGACCCTCGACTTACCGCTGCCCTGAGCAACAAACTTAATGACGCAAAGCTTGGAGAAGACGATATTTTTGAAGAGAATTTTCGTAAGAGATTTTGGTATCTCGAAGAGGAGAAAAAGGACGAAATATATAGAAGCAGAATAGTGCTTCTCCAACGGACAGAAATAAAGTCCAATAATGAACAATCAATTCAGACGTTTTCAAACGTAATGAAAAAACGTGATACATTGTATCTGGACAGAAGTTAATGGGCTAGACGTTATGAAAATTTATTGATTACAAATGGTTAAAAAATTAATGAGGAGCAAAAAGTTTTTTAGGGTCTCAGCCCGAACCCGAAGAGGAAATCGAATTGGCATTCGGCGCCCGCAGATGTGGGCACGTACCCGCACCCGTTACGCGCGTCAAACCGAACCGAATCGAGCCGTGCGGGGCGGCGACAGCGCACGCGTTTGGCCCATAGGCGTCTCACATAACACTTTAATGATGCAAAAGAGGACAAGGCAATATATACTATACAATGCCTCTTTGTCTAGCCGATGTGGGACTAATAGTATATGAACTTGAGCTTTTGCTCAAAATAATGCACATGCAGCCAACAATCCCCCCAAAAGGTCAAGTTCCAAGATAATAGAAAGAAAATGAGGTCAGAATAATAGAATTTTTGGACAGTTGTATACTATACATAAATGAGATAGACTACAGTCTTGAATCTCACGTAGTGACTATTGTCTTTATCTGAAGAAGAGCTTGATGGACTACACCTTGAGTCAGTCTTTTTGAACCAGATTTAGAAAATAGCACACATAGTACGCTAGAGGTATTTGGGTCTATCGGGTGGCACGTTTGATTGGCCATGCGCACTTTTACACATTCATGAGAGTTGTCTAGGATCACCCTGTCCTATAGTCACGGCTTTCATGACCTCTCATATAGGTAAGTCCTCAAGGGTTGGTGATAGGAATCAACCCTGCTTATCATGCTTGGACTTATTAAGAGTTAAAACTCACCCTATCCATATCACACAAGGAACAATGTCACCTTAGGGATGGGGTATCAATGTACACATGTACTGCCTCTTAGACTTTTATTTTAAGAGAATTTAATCTCAAGGTCAGTGTTCCATAATAGTCACCTAGTCCAGCTTGTTCCTACCCATTGAACCGGCTTCTTGGGATCTCCATTCAGACTCGGTTGGGTTGCCACTGCTGGTGACTAAACTATGGGCTTAATCCTATCTCCTCGATGATTCTAGGATCAATTTTCTAGACAGATCCTTCGTCAAGTGGTCTGCAAGGTTCTTTTCTGACTTTATATAGTCAAGAACCACATATTTGCCTAATAGGCTCTTTATTGACTTGAAGCAGCTGTAGGTGCATGTTCATCTTAGCATTCACAGAATCATGCTTTAGTAGTTCTATAACATATTTTTTATCACAGTTTATAGAAATTGCAGGAACAGGATGAACAAAAATAGGTATATACATAATAAGATTTCTAAGCCATTCGACTTCTTTACAGGTAGTGTCCAAAGCTATCATTTCAGAGTCCAATGTACTTCTGGCTATGATAGTTTGTTTACATGATCCCAGGTGATTGCAGCTCCTGCTAGGGTAAAAACATATCCATGGTGGATTTTACATCATGTGAATCAGTTACGTACCCAATTTGTATCTGAGTAACCTTCTATGATATCAGGGTGTCTAGAATAATAAAGTTTATAATCTAGAGTTCCCTTAAGATATCTAAATATTCTGTCCAATGTAGTCCAGTGTGACTGGTTTGGGTTACTAGATATCTACTTAGTCTTCCAATAGCAAATGCAATATCAGGTCTGTTCCTATTTGTTATGTACATATGAGACCTTATCATTTGTGAATATCTATGTTGTTCTATAGGTGATCCTTCATTCTTTTTTAAAACAACATTACTGTCATAAGGAGTAAGGACATATTTTTTGTCAAAATAATCAAACTTTTTTAGCATTTTCTCAATTGAATGTGCTAAGGATAGAGTATAGCCTTCTTTGCATTTGGACACTTGCATTCCTATGATCATATTTGCTTCACCTAGGTCTTTCATATCAAACTGGCTAGATAAATAATTTTTAGTATTATTTATCAATTCTAGTGAAGATCCTAGAATAAGAATATCATCAACATATAAGCATAAGATGACACAACCTTTATTTGTATTTTTAGAATACAAATATTTTTTATATTCATTTGGCATAAAGCTAAATTCTATAACGACTTTGTCAAATTTGTTGTGCCATTGCTTGGGAGCTTGCTTTAGGCCATAAAGTGATTTTAATAATCTACAAACCTTCTTTTCTCGACTTTTGGTAATAAAATCTTCAGGTTGCTCCATATATATTTCTTCCTCTAAATCTCTATTTAGAAATGTTATTTTTGCATCCATTTGATGGATCAGCATATCATGAATAGAAGCTAAGGCTAGAAGGGTTCTAATAGAAGTTATCTTAGTAACAGGAGAGTATGTATCAAAATAATCTAATCCCTTTTTCTGGGTGAAATTTTGGGCTACTAATCTAGCCTTGTATTTCTCTGTGGTACCATCGGCTCTAAGTTTCTTTTTAAAGATACACTTACAACCTATGGGTTTACTACCGGAAGGTAGGTCTACTAAAAACTAAATATTTTTCTCCATAATGGAGTTGTACTCATTGTTAATAGCTTCTTTCCAGAAAGGGGCATCAGGAGAAGATATGGCTTCTTCATAAGTTGAGGGATCACACTCTATCAAAAATGTGAAAAATCCTTCTCCTAAATTCTTTTCGATCCTTTCTCTTTTATTCCTTCTGGGTTCTATATTTTGTTTTGGTTGAGAACTTGATATTTGAACATGAGAACTAGTAGATAGAGTAAGAGAAGGGTTGGAGGAAGTTGAAGAGGTTCTATCATTAAAGAAAAATACATTCTCAAAGTAAAATGTATCTCTAGCTTCTATAATTGTGTTATTAGAGATTTCATTTACTTCAGTGGGTTACACGAAATCTATTGGCATTACTATCTAGGACATATCGTATGAACACAACATCTATATCTTAGGTCCAATCTTCCTCTTTTTGGGTTCAGAAATTCCTACCTTAGCTAGACATCCCCAAACTTTTAGGTAATTAATCCTAGGGGTTCGGTCTTTCCATAATTCATATGGTGTCTTATCATTAGTCTTACTGGATATCCTATTAAGAATATAATAGGCTAACAATAAGACTTCTTCCCAAAGATTATCAGGGGCACCGGAACTGAGAAGCATTACATTTTTCATGTTTAGCAGAGTACGATTCTTTCTTTTAACAACTCCATTGGACTGTGGTGAATAAGAAACATTTACCTTATAAATTATTCAATGTTCTTCACAGAAATTGGTCATATCATTTGAGGTATACTCTCCACCACGATCTGATCTAAGGATTTTAATCCTTCTATCTAACTGGTTCTCAGCTTCAGACTTATAGACCTTGAATCTGTCTAGAACTTCATCTTTGGTCTTAGAAAGTATGTGTAGCAATACTTTGAATGATTATCTATAAAAGTGACAAAGTATTTCCTACCGCCTCGGGTCAAAACCCTATTGGAATCACAAATGTCACTATGAACAAGTTATAGGAGTTCGAAATCCCTATGGACAGATTTGAAAGATAATCTAGTGTGTTTGGCTTGAACACAAATCTCACATTTGTGTTCATCATCTATAGAAGTCTTAGGTATAAGATCTAAGTTCATCATCCTTTTAATAGATCCTAAGTTCACATGACCTACTCTGTCATGCCAAACATTGGAGGATTCAATATTTGCAACAACAAAAGAAGAATTTGAAGTTTTATTCATAGTACTTAAAATAAAAAGATCGTCCTTTACAAATCATTTTCCTATAAATAAGTTATTCTTGAAAAAAACTACTTTATTAGCCTCCATTACAATTTTGTACCCTGAGGCTACAAGTAGAGATCCACTAACAAGATTTTTCCTAACTGACGGCACATGAAGTACATCATAGAGAGGTAGAATTTTTTTCTGATGTCATCTTCAGGTCTATTCTTTCTCTTCCTACAATCTGTGTCGTTGAGCCATCTCCTAGGGTCACACCTCCTTCACATGATTCCTGATAGTTTGAAAAACTAGAGCGATCAAAAGAAACATGAACATTTGCTCCAGAATCCAACCACCAATCATCAGAATGGTAAGAAATGTTTACTATAGGTTGATAACTTACATGCCTGAATGAGCTAGAAGACCCATTCAAAATCATGTTAGCCTCTGGCTTGTTTGAGTCTTTCCCTTTGAATAAGGTTTCCTTGGTGATTAGGCTTGGATTTGCCATAGACTTCTATAGGGTTTACCTTAGCTTTGGAATCAGATCTAGCTATGGACTTTAACCTAATATGTTTTCCTGTTCTAAGTCACTTTAGAACTTAAGAATAGGTTTTTTAAGTCTGCAGAAATTATTTACTCAGGATGAATATTCTTGTAGGATAATAGTTTGAATGATCTTGATAATTAACCTTTAAAAACTTTAGTCTTTTCAAGTTTTGATAAGGTTAGGTTAGCTGTAGGGGCCGGATTCCAGCAAGCGGAGGTTCACTAGGAACAGTTAAGTACCGGTCGCTTAGACGATTTATGTCTTGTTAACAGAAGGGCCCTTTCGGCTTGTACCCAAACAAATCTCTACTTTTAAAAACTTTAGGATTTATAGGGATTTGCAAAATCAATAACTATTTCCTTTTCCTAACTTAAGGTTTTGAATAATCCAAGATAAATGATATTGTCACAAGTGTGTTGACACAATGTTACTTGTGAGAGTTGACCAATTTTTAAAAACACAAGTGATTATATCAATTTGGTCCTATGAAGTAACAAATATTATTTAACCAAACGTAATAAGTTTGCTACTAGTATGACAATACTTGACAAGTAGTAAACAATATATTTAATAATATCTAACCAAGATTTGTTGAACAATATGCTGCTTAAATGTGGACAATTATGTAAAAGAAAATTGTCCAGTATTAATTTAATGAATACTTATTAAGCAATAATATGTGACAACAAACTTTGCTAAGAAAATTTGTTGAGAAGAAATTGCTAAATAATGTTTGCTACAGTATACAAAATTATTTTTAAAATAAGTTTGGTAAACAAATTAGAATCTTGTTGACAAGTATAAGCAATTTTCTAGCAATAAGTATATAGCAGCAACTCTTACAAAATTGTTAACAGATTCGCAACATATATATTTGTTAAATAAATTTGCAAGTGTAGGCGATTATTAAGAAAATCGTTAGGTAGCAAATCTTTTTATATCGGAGATAAATAGGACAACAATCAATTCTTTGTTTGAATGCCTATTAGAGATAAATATGTTGTTTAGAACAGCACAAAAATATTTCTAACAGTAAGAAATATTTGCTACAGTGTAGACATTTGCTACCAAATGGTTCCAACATGTTAACAAATGGTTCCAACGAATAGTTATATATATATGATGTCCACTGCTAGAAATATCAACAAGTTTAACAAGAATCCAATTTTTGGTAAGAAGATTAACTTTTGGTATGATGTCAACTTTAATTGCTTGTTAACAGTACATTTCACTTTTGTTAAGGTTAACTATTGGTAAGCAAACGGACAAACAGAGTCCAAATTTAACAATCAGAAACTTTATTAAGGTTAAGAAATATTGTTAAGAACAGAAACAACTAAGGTGCTGATTTGTTCTCAAACAGAAGCTACAATGTCAGCTAACAAGTACAGTGAATAGTTATATTTAATTTGTTCACAAATATTGTTAACAAACAGAAGCTACAATGTCGGCTAACAACTACAATGGATAATACTGTGTAAATGAACAAGAAGCAAATATATGAAAGTTGAAGGCAGCAATCAAATATTGTTGTAACAAAGGAAAGATTATTTAGAAAATAATTAACTCTTAGATTGTTAGAATTTTTTCAAGATTCTTAGTTTTAAATCTGCAACAAAATAAAAATAATTAGAAGCTACTGGCCTCCGGAAAAGTCGCGCATGTCGCACTTCCCTAAGAATTAATTCGAATCTATGTGCAGACTTTGTCCGAATGCTCCTAGTGGTAAAATCTCCGCTCCACCGGAATCTCCTTGCCGCACACGACGTAGAAAGAGTGACTCTCAACTTAGCTCTGCCCAGAGCAATAAACGAAGAACGCAAAGCTTGGAGGAGATGATATTTTTGAAGAGAATTTCCGTAAAAGATTTCGGTATCTCGAAGAGGAGAAAAAAGACGGAATATATAGAAGCAGAATAGTGCTTCTCCAACGGATAGAAATAAAGTCCAATAATGGACAATCAATTCGGATGTTTTCAAACATAATGAAAAAACGTGATATATTGTATCTGGACAGAAGTTAATGGGCTGGACGTTGTGAAAATTTATTGATTACAAATGGTTAAAAAATCAATGAGGAGAAAAAAAAATTTTAGGGTCTTAGTCCGAACCTGAAGAGAAAATTGAATCGTCATTCGGCACCCGCAGATATGGACACGTACCCGCACCAGTTACCCGTGCTGAACAGAACCGAACCGCAACACTTTAATGATGCAAAAGAGGACAAGGCAATATATACTATACAATACCTCTTTGTCTAGCCGATGTGGGACTAATAGTATATGAACTTGAGCTTTTGCTCAAAACAATGCACATGCAGCCAACAGTCGATACAAATGGTCATCTGTGGGACATTACGAGCATCTCCAACCCTATTGTGACTTTGGAAAAAAGTTAATGCCACATAGGAATGACAAAATTTTATTCAAAAGTTCTTCTCTAATGCAATTGTCAAGTCAATTGTGAAGCTTATGTGGCAAAAATTAAAGAAGACATTGTGAGAGCATCTCCAACCCTATTGTCTAATTTTGTGTTGTGAATCTTAGGTGGCATAGGACACAAGACAATGTCTTGTATAGGTGGCAAGATTATACTTACAAATGACAATGAGTTTAAAAAGCCATCTCCAATGCAAAAGTATTGAGAAGACAATACAAAGTAATTTTTTACAGCTTCCAAGACAACTTTTACTCTTCTACTTCTTTTTATAAACATTTTTATTCACAAATGATGATGTGTACATAAAGACATTGTGAAGTGCATTGTCTAGATCTAGACAACCAACTTCACATTGTCTTTGCCATGTCATTGCCATGTCAACTCTACACTTGATTTCACATTTGCATTGGAGAAGTACTTTTGGAAAAAATGGTTGTCATTCCTATGTGGCAACAATTTTTTTCAAACTCACAATAGGGTTGGAGATGCTCTGAAGTTGAATGTCTTGTTCTAGACAATGCACTTGACAATGTCTTCTCTTCCATGTCATCAATTATGAATAAAAAATATTAGAAAAAAGAAAGAAGATGAGTAGTTGTCTTAAAAGTTGCCTTGGAAGTTGGAAAAAAATACGTTTTATTGTCTTCTCAATACTTTTGCATTGGAGAGTTTTTCTATCTCATTGTCTTTTTAGATATAATTTTGCCACATAAATAAGACACTGTCTTGTGGCTCATGCCATATAGAAGCCACCTAAGACTCACAACACTTAACAAGACAATGGGGTTGGAGATGCACTAATCTAAAAAATACAAGAGTGGGTTGGGCACTACAACTAACCCTATCTTGAAATGTTGAAAAGAAAATAAAGACTTGGGAGCCTAAAGTGACAATAAAGTAAACAAAATAATATGTGGCCCGCGTAGGGGTGGTCGTGCGTGTGCCCATGCGGACATGTCACACCCCCCGAACCACACCGGACCCATTCCAAAAATTTTGTAACCCTCCTCTGATGTGGACCATGAGTCAGGATATCCTAAAGTAAATCATTGCTCTCAGTTGACTGTCTCACTCACTTCTACCACCGGAGACCACATGTAGAAATCGATTAAGTATTCCAATTAAGCAAGGAATCCATGATATCAGCATGTATTTGTACTTGTAGGGGGTACTGATTCATGAAGTGAACCACACTAGCTAGTGACAACAAACATATGGCATCAGTGAGTTTAATATATATAATATCCTTTACGTGCTTGTATAGGTGGGGAACCTGAAAGTGCGAAAGCTGTGCCATAGTAGAGTTATCACTGCAGTGAACAAGAAGCTCCCTGGACCAACCATCAAAGCTCATGAAGGCGATACCGTTGTTGTCCATGTCGTCAACGACTCTCCCCACAACATCACAATTCACTGGTATTGAAATCTTCTCCTAAGTAAATAATTAGCAACTTTATATTTGTACGTATTGATCATAATTAATTAATTAATTATATGACATGTTTGGTTACGTACTGCAGGCATGGGATATTTCAGCAACTGACTGCTTGGGCCGACGGACCAAATTTCATAACCCAATGTCCGATAGTCCCAGGCAACAGCTACACTTACAGGTTCAACATCACAGGTCAAGAGGGCACCCTATGGTGGCACGCACACGCTTCGTTTCTCCGAGCAACAGTCTATGGTGCCATCATTATCCGACCGAGAGCCGGCACCAAAGCCTATCCCTTCCCCAAACCCCACAAGGAATTCCCCATCATACTCGGTATGATAACACATCGATTGATTGTCTCGAACACTTTTTTATGTCCCTAAGTTGATGCACGACGAGCTTCTTAACCTTTGTGTACGTGCAGGCGAGTGGTGGAACGCGGACGTTGTGGAAGTGGAAAATGAGGCCCTTCAGTCCGGTGGTCTGCCAAATAACTCCGATGCATTTACGATCAATGGAAGGCCTGGTGATCTCATCCGCTGTTCTAACAAACGTTAGTAACATGAGCTAGCCAGCTATGAACTAATATGACCCCTTTCGTTTAGTATCTACAAAATTATTGCCGATCGATACTCCAGAATTAGTGAAGGGGTCGTGTCAGACACTCACAATTTCAACACGACATGCACGAACGAAAATATTATGCACACCAAGATCAAACACTGTGCGTCACCGTGTCTGTCTTTTGTCGTATCCGTGAACTGTAGTAGATTTGTAAACGAAAACCAATGGCTAAAATTATGCTTTGCTTTGTGATGCAGACACCTACAAGATTGAAGTGGTCGAGGGAGAGACGTACTTGCTTCGGATCGTCAATGCTGCACTCAATAACCAGCTCTTCTTCAAGGTTGCTGGCCACACCCTAAATGTTGTCGCCGTCGATGCTAGCTACACCGCACCATACACTACCGACATCGTGGTCATCGCCCCAGGGCAGACGGTTGATGCCCTGATGGTTGCCAATGCACCCTCCGCTCGCTACTACATGGCTGCCAGTGCGTACATTAGCTCGCCCAACGTCACTTTCGATAACACCACCACCACCGGAATCGTCCACTACAAATCAACAGCGCTGACGTCAGCTCCCCCAGTCAAGCCAATGATGCCTGCGTTCAACGACACCCCGGCCGCTCACAAGTTCTACACAAGCTTGACTAGCCCGGTCAGGCTTGGTTCCCCCGCCGTCCCTCTCCACATTGACGAGCACATGTTCATCACCTTCGGGCTTGGACTCGCGCCGTGCAGCGCTGGCCAGCCCAAGTGCCAGGGCATGGCAGCCTCCGCGAACATGAACAACGTGTCATTCGTGTTCCCTACCAAGATGTCCTTATTGGAAGCACATCTCAAGGGCGCGAACGGGGTGTACACCAAAGATTTTCCCGACAGGCCACCGACCGTCTTCGATTACACCAACACAAGCATAAACACTGATCCGACATTGGCATCCCTGCCGTTCGCAGAGAAGGGTACGAAGGTGAAGAAGCTCAAGTACAATTCGACGGTCGAGGTTGTTCTGCAGAACACGGCTATATTGACGATAGAGAACCATCCAATCCACCTCCATGGGTTCAACTTCTACGTGCTGGCTCAAGGGTTTGGGAACTACGACTCAAGCACGGCAGTGAAGAGCTACAACTTGGTCCATCCACTGGTGAGGAACACCGTTTCCGTTCCCACAGGAGGATGGGCCGTAATCCGGTTCAAAGCCGACAATCCAGGTAACGTACATGACCAAAACTTAGACAACTTGCTTCTACATAAAATATTTTCCATCAATTTTCTTTATTACCTACTCATAAATAGTTCATCCACCTAATCTATGGATTTGTATTTCAAAATTAATCCAAAATTCAAAAAAACCTAAATGACATCAGATATATAACTCGATCGATTTAATTTATCATTTATCAATGTACTGTAAGTACAGGTGTATGGATCATGCATTGCCACCTCGACGTTCACTTGCCGTTGGGACTTGCTATGGCTTTCGAGGTCGAGAATGGACCCACTCTTTCCTCTACCCTCCCTCCACCACCACCGGACTTCCCTCGTTGTTAGGTGAAGCAGCAAGAACCATAAGTGCAATGGTGATTCGATCAAAAGAAAGAAAATAAGTTTGCAGATAAAATTAGTATACGATTAGCATGAATAATAGGTAAAATAGAGGAGAAAGTGAGAGAGAACAAGCAAGACAAATTTTCTTCATTATTTGTAATTTTATTCATTTTCTCGCTGCTAGTATATGTTATTCTTTGTATTCAATTTTTGCAATGTATATTGGATTGTGGTGTATTAGTTTACAATAGCAAATTAATAAACATATGGAAACTAAAACAAATTTTTCGTGCCTTACCTCTTTGCTGGTTACACCAACCAAATCAATATTTTAGAAACTGGATCAATGATCGAACCGAATTTTTTGGTATAGGTTGGACCGGTGTTCAACCGGAGTTCAAATAGACATTGTTTGGTTTGGTTCAAATAGATAAGATATCCATATTTACTTCTTTGTTTGATTTAGTTTAGTTCTTAGTATGTTGGTTTAGATTAATTTTATAATTATAAGGTCTATCAAAACCAAAGTAAGAATCAAATGGACCAAATTTTACATGATAATTTTTCTGAATTAAAAAAAACTTAAAATTGGTTGGTTCAATTGTGAAGCAGTTCGGTTGGTTCACAGGGTTGCACTCCGATTTTGGATAAAAATTGACGGTTCTTTAAAAGACCCGATTTTAGTCGAACCGGACCAAAGTCGACACAGTCGGGACAACATGAGCATGTTGTACATTATGGGTGACAAGGGCAGCAAGATCGCTGAACTCAAGCTACGTTGAGTCATGCTAATTATCGAAATATAGAGAACAAGGGTATAACACGACCAACTACGCCCTACTGCACACACCAATATCCCGCAATACGATAATGGTTGTCCCTAGATATAGGGATATTTACTAAAATACAAATTATCTATGGTCTCACAAAATATACTATGTCTCAATCAGTTAAACAAAAAGTATGAATATAGAACATGTAAGATAACATAGTAAGACGTCCCCAATGCTCTATCAAAATGATATGAAGCAAGCTATATAAAATAGAAGCTGGTACAATATCCAATAGTTCATGATCACATTTTTAGTTGTAGTCCTAATATATACGATCATGCTATCACTACAAGAAAAATGGTGTTTCTTGATGGTTTATAAGTTGACGATCGTCGAAAATCGTCAACAATAGTAGTTATCTTGACGTTTTTGGGCTTACGTCAAGAGATGACATTTTTGTTACTTTAGCAAATTTATAGCATATATGTTGACGGTTTCGATGGATCCGTCAAGAAAGAGCATCTTTTATATTGACGGTTTGATAATAACCGTTAACTAATGTATATACAGGAAAGTTATCGCGGTTTTGCCATCTGCCATTATGGTAATTATTTCAAAATTATTGACGGTTCTTTCTCAAATAATTTTGAGGCATAAGAAGGCAGCAGAACGAAAAACTCCTTCTCTCCCCCGCTCTCTCCGAAACTCCTCCCCCCTCTCAGAAACCCCTCTCCCCCTCTCAGAAATCCCTCCTCTCTTCCCCTGTCATGACCCGTACCCTAGAGTAAGGGCATGAGAAGTGGGTACGTCCAGCCTACGCCGCAGTGTCGGCGGTAGAACGCTGTCCTAGATCACAACATCTAACAATATAAGGTACCTGTATAGTATATACACTCCGAGTGGAGGTGATAATACAGAATACAGTCTCAATAACAACTAAGGCAGAAATAGTACGATATCATAGATATGAAAATCTCAAAGGAAGTACAAACAGAAAGAGAAATAAGTCTAAGTGTCTAAACAACACAATAACAAAACATAATACAACTCAAATCCCAAATGATAACATAAGTAAGATAAAGCCTAACTAAACTAGTCTAGGCAGTAGGGGTGATAACATCAGCTAGAGCTGGGTCCTCCTGAGAGTCCAGCTCGCAAGTGTCATCTAGGGCTGCTCCATAATAGGTAGTGCAGAAAGCCTCATCCTCATCCTCATCCTCTGTAATATATTAACAGGTCCAGTCAGGACAGGAGCGAGCACAATACATCTCATACAGTTTATATCATGTCAGAAGATAATAAACATGCAATAGAGTACGATATATGAATAACTGATGGAATGTACATGAAGTAAAAGAGATAACTGTAATGGAAATATCTACTATAAGTAGAGAACTAACAGTGACTAGTGAATCAGAGTACAAGATAGGCATGTGAACAGCAGGAGGTGATTCATGAGAGGTTGAACATGGCTATACTACTTTGGAATTATTCACATGACTATTTCTACTCCCCTATCCCTAATCAATACACAAGGATCCAGACATGTTACGTTAAGATTCATGATCTCACTGCCTCATAACTGAGAGCACACGTAAAATTGATTCATGGGGGCTCTGTGAACATGAGAGTACATGAATCACAAGAGTATACATGAATAGTGAAGCATGAAGATACATGATGTAAGTGAAACACACATGACGTGAAGTACCTGATGCTCCCGAGGGTGATAACATCTCATGAAAAGATCCATATAGTACCAATCCGTGTTACCAACGTGACAGCATACAAGTAAAGTAATATAGAGCAGAAATATAAGTTCTAGCAAGTAGAAAACGGTCAGAGAATGTACTCGCCTGATATCCTGAGTATCTGGTAAATGTGGATGTCCAGAAAGAGTAGATGAGTCCTATTTAGAGCAACACAGGTCACAATATTTTTAACATAAGGTAAATAAAGTTTGTAATACAATCTACATAATTTTTAGGTCAATCTAGGTTAAAGTCAAACTTGGTCAACTCTGGGTCAACCCAAGTCAACATATAGTCAAACTGAGTCAACTATAGTCAACTGGGGTCAAACTATCTCTAGGGTTTGGTCTACAAGGGTCAAACTAGGTCAACTCCACTATTCTAGGTTACTCTAGTCAACTTAGGTCAATTGAAATCAACTAGCTAGGTTTAGTCAACTTAAGTCAACACTCTACCTCTAGGCCTATTCACTATTACCAACACCACCCTACTTATACAATACCCATTATAATATATATACACACTATATTGCATATATAGGTATCACTCACATATTCAATATATATATAATTATGTAGGGAAGCTATATATATATGAACATATATATATATATTATATATATATATATATATATATATATATATATATATATATATATATATATAAGAAGGAAGAAGGAATTTAGAGAGTGAATGTGTGTGTGTGTGTGAACTATGGACTGAGTTTTAAAAGCTAAAGGAACAACAAGGTATATGGATTAACTTAACTTAGAAATCAGTTTTATATATGGAGAAGGAAGAAGGAATTTAGAGAGTGAATGTGTGGTGTGTGTGTGAACTATGGAATGAGTTTTAAAAGCTAAAGGAACAACAAGGTATATGGATTAACTTAACTTAGAAATCAGTTTTCAGGTTTTTTCTACCATTTCCAGTTAACTGGAATTCTCAGGTTGACATTACACTTGAAATCTCAGTAAACAACAATGCAAAATATCAGTTTTCAGGTTTTGCAGTTAATCTATAACAGTTAACATTCTCAGAAAATTCCATAAGTGTACACAGGTTTAACACACCCATTTCAGTTTTCAGTTCAATCCTAACATTCACCCAATGAATTTAACAAGCAACTAACATATATATTTACACAGCCTTAATTCTAAAACTAAATTAACATTAATCTCAGTTTAACATTTCAATCTCAGTTTAAATTAACCCCTTAAAATCTCAGAAAATACACATATGCAATTTCAGTTTAATAATAACTGAAATTTCAGTTTTAACTTACCTGAAATCTCAGTAAATAACATATATAAATTCGGGTGTGACATTCAAACTTAGGCTTAACATTCAAATTGAAATCTCAGGTTACACTGCTTTGTGGAATCTCAGGTTACACGGTTGATTGAAATTTCAGTTAACAACATATGTAAATTTAGGTTAACTGATAACTAGAAATCTCAGAAAATAACACATGCAATTCAGTTAACAGTTAACATATAAAATCCCACCCATCTCAGTTTAATGTTCACTGGAATTCTCAGGAATTTCATAAGGGTACACATGTTACTGTCAGTTCATAAAAAACCCAAACTGGAAAGATGAACTAATACATGAATAACTCCCAATTCGAAACCAAAAATCAAATGAATTTAACTATCAGGCATATATGTGTGTTCCCTATATAAATACGTGTCTAGGGTGTGTCACTCGTGTCCACAAGAGTGGACACGAAGTGTCCAATGCAAGGAAAACAGGGTTCGGAATCCTGTTGTGCACAGGCTCGTGCACAGGCTCGTACGGCCATTCCCTGGACAATTGGACACGACACAGAACCTAGGACACCTCGTGCACACTAACCTAGGTAGACTACCTATAGGACTACACATTAGGCTATATAACACGTGTCCATGTCATGTCTATAGTCGACACGAACTGCGTGTCAGTGGAGAAAATCCACACGCACAGTGACAGTGCAAATCGCGTGCACATGGAATTGCGTGTCCAATACGACACGAGATGACTCAAGACTCAAGGGGTGTGATGTCAGTCATGCCCCTTGGTCTGTGCCAAGTAGCAGGCCGCCACGTGGCATGTCGTGTCCACAGTGGCACTCGGGTAGCAGGGCACTGTGTGGTGTCAGCGCATGCGTGGTGCGTGTCCATTTTAGACACGAAAAGCACCCAATCTTCGACTCAGTCAATTTGATTATTGATATATATATAATAACCTAATTTTTTGTTCAATTAGATTCTAAAATTAATACAATTTATTTCTCACAAAATTTCATCGAACACTTTATTAAAATCACTGATACGTGTCCGATACGGACACGAAATGGACACTACCTAGCACCAAACTAACTCTACAGCTAGGGCATACCTATATGCATGCATCAATGAAAATAAAACATAATTTTATATGGGTTTTATGGGATTTACCTATTGAGAGTGAATCCCAATGAAAAGGGTGAGGTTGAGTGTTTTCCCTTGAACTTCAATTGCCCAAAGCACTTCAAATCCTAGCTAGCAAATCCCTACTAGCTTCCACTTGTAGAAACGAAATCGTAAGCAGAATACTCTAGAAGGGGGTTAATAGAGTAGGCAGCGAAATATTGCTAATTAAAAACTTGTTAGCAGTTAGATCACAGATATAAGAATAATCACAAAAGTAAATGACAGAAATTAAAAGTGATCAGAAGGCAAACGCAAACACCGAGATTTATACTGGTTTTCCTCTTGTGAGGACTAGTCCAGTCGGAAGAACTCTAGCTTCCAGTTGAATCCACTATTGAAAAATCCCGCAAGTTTTCATACGAAGTCCTTGCAACTTCTACAGACGCGAGCTTTGATACGAAGAACTCGACCAACTTCAATTGTGAAGAGTTGTATCTTCTATCAAGCCTCTGATTACAATCGCTCTGAAACTTCTAATCCGTACCGTACTGGCAAATCGACTAGAGGATTGTAACTAGCTTGGGATTTGAAAATGAAAGCTTTTAGAACTCTTTGGAAGAATGTAAGCTTAAGAAAAGAAGAGATTGAAAGAGAATTGACGATTTGAAATGATCGAAATACTTCTCTATTTATAGTTTTTCCAAAGACAGAGCTCTGACAGAATTCGGGCAGAATTCGGACAGAACTCTTTGTAACAAACCGCAACTAAAGGATGACCAAGTTCAAAAACCCAACGTTCACTAACGTTCCAAATGGCCAAACTCGGGCCGAGTTCTGCTGGGGTTCTGCCAGTTCAATTTGAGAAAATAAATTTTGGCTTTTTGAAAAATCCTTCAGAAGCTCTTTGTAAAAGAATATTTTTCAAAAACATAGGTCATTTGTAAAAGAATAGGATGGTTTTGAAAAACATTTTCGGATAGCCTATTTGCCAGTACGACTCGGTGTACAATGTATTCCTAGACTCAATAAAATGAA
Source organism: Iris pallida (assembly GCA_029216955.1). Lineage (NCBI taxonomy): Eukaryota > Viridiplantae > Streptophyta > Magnoliopsida > Asparagales > Iridaceae > Iris > Iris pallida. The sequence goes on from JANAVB010034417.1 coordinate 8,423,719, forward strand.
AAATTACATTACTTAACAGGAAATACATTTAGAGTGGCAAACGGCTTCTGTCTTGAACATTGTTGATGTCCATTGTTGAGCAGTGTCCAAAACGTCGTAGGTAAACATCTGAGTTGACTTGTATTTATATCGAGACAGAGTTTGATCAATTATTAAAATCAAGTTTGACCATGACCAATGGGCCAACAATCTCCCCCATTTTGATAATTGACAAACCTTGCCGAATATATCTAAGCTTGAATCAATTCAAAATAGTAATCAAAAGAAATTGTTCGTTCATAACCTGTATTCACGAAAATGTTAGATCTTATTTCTCTCCCGTTGTCACTTAGCAAAATAATTGCAAAAAAGAAAGCTTTCCCGCAATCAATGCATAAGTAACAAACAGTGAAGAAACACAATAAAAATAAATAATCATGACAGGCATGGTATAAACAGTAATATAGTAAGGAAACAGATAGACTATAGAAAAAACAACACAGGCATGTATTTGTCACAGGCAGTATTAATAAAGAATGAAGCAACAAAAGATAGATAGTGCTACCATAATACTGAAAAAATAAAGTGCTGAATAATAGACTAAGATGCCAAAACTGAGGCATAAACAAAAACCATGTCTATGAATAGTCACATAATAAAGTAAAAGTGTTGATAATAAAAATAAGAGTACTGAAAATCTTGAAATGCGGAGCATTTCCAAGTAAACATAAGACAAAAGTAACAGTCTCAAAATCTAACATCTCAAAACTCATCATCATCATCATCATCATCAACGTCATCAGCTGCAGCTCCAGCATGTCCAGAAGGACCAGCTCTAGAAGTACCAGCGCCAGAAGTGCGAGGGGAGCACCAGTGTAAAACTTACCGACATAGTCTCGAAGAGGGACACGAACAGTACGATACCAATCATAGGCGTTCCCTGGCTGGAACAGAGAGTGGACTGCCTCGTCGTCAATGCGGTAGCCAGAAACAGAAGGGTCTCGAGGTAGAGAGCTAGCAGAATGACCCATATGCGCAAACCTCAGATCGGTGAAAGAGTTGGCAATCGCCTGGAACCGAGTAACATCACGGAACTCGTGTTCCCTAGAGGTCTCAACATAAAAAGACTGCAGATCTGATAAGTGCTGATGTATACCCTCAAATGTCATAGGGTAAGAATGAGGAGGAACAGGTGCTGTGGGAGTAGTAGGAGTAGGTGCAGGAGGAGTAGGTGCAGTAAGTGGAGGAACAGAGGCAATGCTGCGACGAGAGAGTTTGAGAAACTTGGGCTCGGGGTCGACAGCACAAGTAGATAGATCAATATAAATCTCTGAAAGATGCGAGGAATAAGTATCGTATAAGATAGGTTGCGGTCTCTCCCGCGGTATCTACCCATCATCTGGATGATAGTCTTAGGGGCAGAAAAAGGAATCCCCTTAAGAATATGATCAAGAGCAGAAAGCTCAAGTGCAGTGACATCATCTTTAGAAGTGGATTTTGGAAGTAAAGTGGAATAGATCAGACCGAGTCTTGCAGTTACTGAGCAGCTAGTGGAGATATTGGACAGAGAGGCGAGAAGTATGGTCCGAGTAGCTTGGAGCCGTCACTCTCCGGGAGAATCTACTTGGGAGAGGGAGTCGGACATGAGGGAGAGATATCCTTACTTGTTCGACCCAACAGCCGCGAGGGAACCACCCGTTCCCGCTTGATACCTTAGGGGTTAGTCTTAATAGTAGCCTTAATCATTGTTTGCATTGCTTGCTATATTGAATGTTTGTAGAGTCTTCTATCCTTGTGAATTTCGAGGACAAAATTTTTCAAGAAGGGAAGATTTGTAAAATCCTAGATTTTAAAATATATTTTTATAATTTTAAATAGTATTTATATCTTTAAAATGAATTATTATAATTATTAGGAATTTTCTAGAATTTTTAAATAATTATTAAATAACTTTTATAGCCAAAAATATCATTTTGCAATTTATTAAAATGTTTTAAAAGCTTTTTGCAATTGTTTTATTTGTTTTTAAGCCATTATGCAATATTCGAATTGTCTGTGCAAATTTATTTACACAGAGCATAGCGGGGGGATATTATGTAAATGAGATTTTGCATATAACTGAGGCGGTGGACTTAGTTATAATTGTCGAATCTATGGGGGAGTTTCTGCAAATGGCCACCCCGATCACCGCCTTTGGCAGTCGTCATCTCCGGCGATTAACGCCGAAACCCTAACCCTAAACCCTAAATTTCTATAACCCTAGCCCTAATTCGACCAACATCCCGACCCTATAAAACAACCCCGACCCCAAACCCTAACTCTAGACTATTTTTCGACCACCCAGCGCCGGCCAACCCCCCTTTTTTCTCCGACAAAGCTCGCCGGAGTTCGTCCTTTGCCAGCACCACCGCTACAGCCACCGCCGTCGTGATCCACCACCACCACCTTGTTCGCCTCGACGAGACGAACCCAGCGCCACCCTTCGCCACCGACCCCGACGCTACAGCCGCCACTAGCACCCCCGAAAGCCACTGCTCGACGGACACGTACGTGTCACTCTCTCTGTGTGTCGTATCGTGCCTCGTGTACACGTGTGTGGACTCACCTAGTGTCGACGAACCCAGTAGAGTGCTTGGACACGCGAGACTCGTATCGTGCGTGTCGTGCACACTTTGGACTAGACTCGTGTCTTCGTGTCCCTAACTGTCAGGACACGAAGACACATAACCATAGGCTAATGGGTTTGGATATCGGGTTTGGGTTATTTTCCAACCCATTATTCTATTTTATATAAAACTAACTCAAACCTAACCCAACCAGCAAGCTCGAGTTGGCCCCCTAGTCAGCCGAGTGGCGCTCAAACCCACCCCTGTCCCAGCGGGCCGAGTTCGAGCCCCCCCCCCCTTCATTTCTTTTTTTGTTTTGTTTTTATTTTATTTTGTTTATTATATATATATATTATTATATATATAATATATATAATATATATATATATATATATATATATATATATATATATAATATTTATATTAATATATATATATATATATATATATATATATATATATATTTATATAATATATATATATATAATATAATATATATATTATATGTTTTTATATATTATGTATATATGTATATGTATTTATATATATATTATATATATATCTGTTATATATATATATATATATTATATATATATTATATATATAATTATATATATATATATATATATCTATAATTATATATATATATATATATATTCAGTATATATACTATATTTTTTTATATTTAGTATATTATAATATATATATATATAATATATATTATATTATTTTATTTATTATTTATTTATTTATTTTTATTTATTATTTATTTATTTATTTATATATATATATATATAGATATATATATAATATTATATATATATATATATTTTTTTTTTTGGGGGGGGGGGGGCCGGGGGGGGGGGGGGGGGGGTGGGGGTCCGGGGGGGTGGGAGGGTAACCCGGGGGGAGGGGGGGGGGGGGGCCGGGGGGTAAGGTGTAGGCAGGGGTCGTATATATATATTTATATATATATATGTAAATCTATATATTTATGTATATATATAAATGTATTTGTTGTATATATATATTATATATATATATATATATATATATAGATATATATATATATATATATATGTATTTATATATATATTATTATATATACTGTTATATATATATATTATATATATATATATATATATCACTACACCATAATAGGCGATTACCCACGGTTATTACCGTGACAATTATTTTTCGTCACGGTAATAACCGTTACTAGTGAGGCGTGGTTAATATTTAGTCACGGTAATAACCGTGACAAATATTTGTTTTGGTAACGGTTATAACCGTGACAAATATTTGTTTTGGTAACGGTTATAACCGTGAGAGAAGTCCATTTATGTGACGGTTGTAACCGTGACCAATATTCCATTTGACACAGTTATAACCATTACAAAAAGTCCAAATTACCACGGTTATTACCGTTAGTATATTTTTTTAAACGATTATAACCATAAGAATTTTTTTTAAAATGAATATATTTTACAAGATCACACATCAAATGAGTAAACATATACTGTCGTTCACCTACATCAAGCCAATCAAACAAGTGGATGATATTCACCAGTGTACATTCCACAAAGATGAGTACTAATATAGATACCATTATATGTACCAGTTAAACAAGAGGATGGCAGTCACCAGTGTACATACCACAAAAATGAGTACAATATAAATACCACCTATATTTTCCCAATGGGATTTTTTTCGTCTACTTCAAAATGTCTTACAAATGAAAAAAATATCAAAAGAACAAACACTTTTACCATCATCTCCAACAGTTTCTCAGTTTTCCTCTAAACTCACTCTAGCTTTGAATTTTTGAAGTAGTTTCTCAGTCTTCCTCTAAGCTCCTCTAGCTTTGAATTTCCTCATAGTTCAGTGGTTTCTGGTATCCAGCCTTCTTCGTGAGCATGTGTTTGTCAGAATCCTTCAGATATCTGTTGATTTCACCATGATCACTTCGCTTGATATCTCTAGCAATTGAGAAGAAAACTTCCACAACATTCAAGTTCGTCTTTGCCCTCTGCAACATTGAATATCCATTGGGGAAAAAAATGTTACCATCGATATTTTATTTTAAGTTTTTTTTTCCTAAAATGTTGTGTTTTTAAATCAGAGGCCTAGCAGCTCAAAACGGAATGAAGACTAATTTACCAAAATTTTGATTAAGGACTTTGTTACACTTACAAGTAAGAAACTTTGATATGATTCCATAATTTTTAGGCAAATATTTAAAGTAGTAGTCAAGAGTTCATGACCATCAATCTGAATTCCTCTTATTTGTTTCCCTTATTTTTTTTCTACCTCATTGTCCTTAGCTTTCATTTACAACTTGATCAAACTAGTTAACGTGTCAAATTTTAGTTCAAGAGTAACTACTTCAACTAGTTCTGAGTTCTTACGGATTTACGAAGTGCTCAAATAGCTGGGCGCGGAGCACGGGCACATCATGCTAGGGCAGCCCCCTTTAGGCTTCCAGGCATTGTTCTGGATCATGCCCAGCTATTGCAGCGCCCATGCTGCCTGAGGTGGTGGTCTACAAACCGCAGCCTCCGCACCGGAACTAGCTCGACATCATATGCATGGCGAGTGCGATATAGGTCCTTTCGGACCCTAATCCGGCCACCGCATCGAATGAGGATACAACAATCTGCACTCTCAAAGCAAGATTCAGAAATCATGATCAATTAGTAATTAACCTTAAGATACAAACTAGTTCCAGAAGTCTAACATGTAATATGTTCAAGTTTTAATGACAGTGAATGTACATGCATACCTTTAGAAATTGATAAATCTGTGTCACCCAGGGGTATTGGAAGTATTTGGCCTGGTTCCTGTTGCAACAACCAAGATGTCATAGCCTAATTGAAATTCATCATTACCATCTAAGTTGGTCTCTATGTCTGACAGGCAATAGCTTTCTTATTTTGTGGATCAATTTTATAGCATTTACCTTCCCAAAATTTTATCTGACCTTCTTTCTACCAAAAGGGAAACATGAAACCCAGTTAATTCATCGACACCAGACTTGTATGAAGAAGAGAGTTTAGATACTTGAAATGTCAGAAAGAAATAAGTCAGTTGAGAAGAAAAGGAAAATATCTCCATACCTTCCTAATGACGTTACATATTGGCTCAATGATACTCCGTGGCTCGACCATTCCACAGGTTATACTTGGTAACAAAGGGATAAATGCAAAATAATTCCGAGATGATACTACTTGTACATCGTAGAAGAAGCTATCAAGATTTTTCAAGAAACTCGTTGCAGCCCAACCAGTTCCAAGGACTACCACCTTCTTCTTTGGAGCTGTGGTGATTCAACACTATAATCCAATTTGCCAGCAGATTATGCCACAATACCTCAAGTACTGCTGCAAAAGAGAAGGCAAGAAATATTAGCACAAGTATCTGCTAAAGTTGTGAAAGAATCACTGCTACAACAGCAAAATATAAAATTAAGTACCCAGAAATTTATAGCTCGAATGTGATATTACAAAAACATGAATTACTTGATCCAAAACTTAACCATATATAGCATGTGTTATATTTAATATATTTTGACATTGATTTGTATACATGGTTACTGACTTCCATGTCATCAATATGGCAATCAAGTTGCAATACCAATCATGATACTAGTTTTTTATTCATAATTTTGTATAATCAAGCTTGGTTTACAAGTAAATCTGGGAAGAATGAACATTCAAAAAAAATCATGTCCGACACAATTCAAATACTTCAAAATATACTAGAAGGTACCAAAATAAATATCGTGTCAGTGTCCTAGATGTGTTGGGTTGTACCCGTGTTCCTGCAACATAAGTATATACGTACGTACGGACACGGATATCAGGTGACATAGTAAAGACACAAAAAGATGGACAAAAAATCTATTTATGTGTCCTAATATATTTTGATGTGTCCAAGATGTATAAATATTTGCCTGCATGTCCCCATGTGTCCGATAAGACACAAATCTGATTGTTTGAGTATAAAATTTAGATGTTGTTAGGGACTTCCCTGTATTGTGATCTTACTCGGGATATCATTACTATGTACCCCATCTTCATCAACCACAAAATTCGGCTGGGAGAACTGTGCCCAAGGCATATTGCTGTTGGCATGATTCTCATTCACACTGTTTAATAAATGTCCCAAGTCCTTGCTAGCATCAGCTAGTCCATTCTCCTCAACGCATCCTTCTACATGTATAGCTTCCTTCAGAGGGCACACATAAATACTTGTAGCATTGACCAAACCATTACTTGAATATTGTTCTTCTGTCAGGTTTCATCGGCACTTCATCAAAGAAAAACTTCAATAACAATTTTCTCTGCATTCCACAAAGAAGGAAATATCAAAATCATAAAGATGAAAATCAAATACAGAAAAGACACCAAAACCATGGAAAAACATTTAGATGAATTTGGAAAAGAATATCAATATCAATAATATAGCAATTACTTCAAAATGACCTTCCCTAGTTCATAATTTAACTTGACAAATAGGTACCCACAATCCAGTTCTAATGATTTCAGAGGGAGATAACAAAACTAGCAGATACTTGATGCTAAATTATAAACCTGCTGGACAAACAAGAAAACCTCTCCATTACTTAACTACCCTCCCCGAGAACAGATTTCCCCTGAGAACAGATTTAACAGGTATCCACAAATTCTTTTAGGTAGGCGAAAATAATCCAGTCCCAAGTGATGCTTATAGAAATTAAGTTTAACAGATTTCCCCCGAGAATAGATTTAACAGAAATAAACAAAACTAACAGGTTTACCAGATTCCTCTTAGGTAGGTGATTTAATTTGCAAGTCATAGAAGAGCAATCATGACTTTAACATCACAGAAGAGCAATCATGGTTCAAATATCATGTTGTGTGAATCTAGTTCTCCCCCAAAAGTAGCAAACAACATGTAGTATTGGAAGAATATGAATAAATTAACCCTCAACCCTCACAACTCTAGCAGTAGCTCAAATTTGAACTTCACTATTTAACAAAGACTCTGAAATGCCCCCTTTCATGTATCTACCTCCTAACATCACTGAGAAGCGTATGTTTAATGAAGAACAATATATTAAATGAGATACCAGACAGTTAGATATTACACATAAGAAGAAGGAGAAATTATGTAAATGAAAATAAAATGGAAGAGAATCATCAATTCATGTTCGTGTAACTGTTCTTTTAGTATTAGGACCCCTTCATCCTAGGCACTTTCATGAATCATATGGATTATTTTTATTAATTGAGGCAGCTCTGCAGTAAGCTTTTCCAGTGTCAATGAGTAACTGCACCGCAGACTGGAGTATTATAGTCATACATATTGTAAGGTCCAAGTGATCCCATCAACTGTTACTACCTAGTTTGATTGACATCATCCCATTAGAGGCTGAAAGAAGCATGTGGCCTCTTGGTCGTTCTTATTTCACTGCAAAGGTGACCAATGTCCCTAAATCGCTACAATTTGTAGACTCAAATCAATTAAAAGCCAAGACTCCATATATGCAAATACCAGTTTGTTATTTACATGCTGTCACAGTACTAAAAAGTAGACTTCATATTCTTGGCTTCCAACCATTGAGATCAATTTATAGCCCACTTATATCAATTTAGTTCCGTGTTACTTGTATCAATTTTGGTACCAACAGCTTGGCATCTTAAAAACCACCTTTCAGTATTAAATTTCACTCAACTTGCTTGAAAGTTATGCACCTGCAATTCATGATGAAAAGGATCAAACATTAATATTTTAACACACACACACATATATATTCACCTACCTGCAATTCATGTGTGTGTGTGTGTGTGTGTCGAGCTGCCAAGTTTAGCAAGTAGGCGCACATCCATCCCGGTACCAATTTCAATCGACTAATGTACAAGGTATGCTCATAGAAATATATGGGTTCAACTTAATTTGTCTAAGTTGCATTCATACATATTGTCTCAAATTCTTTTAGGATATAATAAAAAAAACTATCATGGAACTTAGAACACCGTATCTTGGAACTGTCAAAGATGTCTAAAGAATCATGTTCAAATCTGAAGTAGCAAACCCCTAAAAATTTTCAGAAAGAAAGGCACTCTTTTTGGAACAATAGGAGCAGACCTATCAAGACAAAAAATAGTTAAGGACAGACTAAAACAAAGTTCTGAAGGATGAACAATTTCTTTTCCTCTGGTTTGTTTTTATTTCAATAATTCATCCTCTCTCATAACTAATGAAATACAAAATAATACTGCAAATGCATAGATATGATCATTTATTGAAAACGACAAACTACTCGTCTAAAATTCACCTTTGTAAAATCTGATAACCAACCTTTGTCTAGTTTTTAGATTTTCTTGCTCCTATGATGGTCTGAATTTCCTTCTGTTTGCTGATTGTATCGATTCAGCCTCTTATTTCCTATGATGGTCTAAAAAAATTTATAACAAATAATTACATCACACATTATTGTGGAACTCTTAGCCAGTGGCACCAAAATATCACAAAAATAAACCAACGATGTATTATGATTTGGCTAGCTACATCTGTCGTCAATGGATCGTAATGTAGTCCATATCCTCCATCCTTGTATTATGATTTGGCTTGCATCCTATGTTGCATGGACACAAATACAATAAGACACAATACGGACATGGCAGTATGGAGGCAGTACCTATTTGGTGTGTCCTACTGTAGTTTTGAGTGTCTGGGTCATTCCCAATCTGTGTCTCATACGATGTAACATGGATCCCGACCTAATTTTTAGAGTGTTGTGGTTCCTAGATCATGCACTTTATCCTTTGGTTTCAATTAGATGCTTCTTTCTGAACAAAGTTTAACCCGTTGGAATCAGCAATTAAAAGGTAACATTCAAGAAGCTACAGAACTTCTTGCTACACAAACAGTGAAATGGCTCAAAAGCAAATTGTTAGTATAGGCCTAGTTTTAGTCCATCATCAAGAACTATTACTATGAAATAGGTAAACTAATAAAATCCATAGTCAGAAGTAACAATCTAGGAAGCAAGGGCACTCTATAAATTGGTGTTGTGTCCTTGCCATGACATGAGTCGGACATGTATCAGACACAAGATAGATACCGAAATACACTAAAACATACCAATATTTGATGTCGTCTCTGTATCACCATGTCACTACCATGTCGTATTTGTGTCTGTGCATCATACATCACTATATTGATTATATATCACCATCTAGGAAGCTATGCTGCACCGGTAGTATTGTGTTAAACAAGTATTTGACACGATAAAACACACTAAAGTACGGTACACACTATATCAGTGCCATATCCATCTTATTCGTGTCCATGCAACTAAGATGATAGATCACCATCTACAATCACAATATAGTTAAGAGTCATTTTAATTTACCTGAGTATTTAGAAAATACTCAGCACAATATTTCTAGTACGAACTATATAAGACCTAAAATGAAGTGAATATACTAAGAAGCCCTAATTTCACATCTCTTAACCTTTGGGTGGGCCGATGGTATCCTTACCGCTTCGACGAGGTTGGAGGTAGCCAAATTGAATCCTAACCAAAGAAAATTCGATATTGTAAGGGAGAATGAGAGAAAAGAAAATTCTCAAATCCTAATCAAACCATAATCAAATCAAAATCAAACCCTAATAAAACCCTAATCAAATCGATATTATGAGAGAGAAGGAGAGCGCATATACCTTCAACTCTCCGCCACAATGAAGAGGACGTACAACAAGATGTCTTTGGCAGGCGATTAATTAGGGTTTTACAGAAACCCTAATAAAAAGAGGGCCTAGGGTTTTCGAACGAGGGAGGGGGTTCTCTGGAGAGAGGGAGAGACTCGAGAGATAAAGAATTCTCGAGAGAGGGAAGGAGGTTTTACTCAGAAAATTGGAGGGGGAGGGAACAATGAAAAAAGTGTGCGGGAAATTTTGGGTTGGAGATTTTCACTTGTGTTATTTCCCACGATTTTTAGTATTACAGGCGATAAAGAATATTTTAATTACAATTTTGTATTTTCATAACGGTTATTTACTAATTGTCACGTTTATAAACGTGATTTGTCTATAACGGTTATAACCGTTACTAATTAAAAAAAACATGTGTCACAAATAACATGTTTTGTGTAGTATATATATATATATATATATATATATAATATATATAATCTATATATATATATATATTTATATATATACTTAAACAATATATATATATATATATTGTTTTATTTTTAGTATATATATATATATATATTGTTTTATATTTAGTATTATATATATATATAATATATATATATATATATATCTATATTCTAATATTCAGTATATATATCTATTTTTTTTATTTAGTATATATATATATTTGTTGTATATGTATATTTTCAAATTCAATTTTGTGCAAAATATTTATGTATAATTCACAAGTTATTTTATTATGTAATTTTATGACTTGTATATTTACCACTTTAAAATATATTATTAAAATACATTAATATATATTTGAGTTACTGTATTTTTATTATCATGGCCATTTGATGTTCAACCTAGCATGAGTTTTTGGGCCCAAATGTGTCTAATACATTCAGAGTCTGTACAAGTCATATTGGACTTGATTCATGGCTTTGGGTCCCGTATCTGGACTTTGGTTCAATTTCGTATACGTGGACAAAATACTAAATAATTAATTATTTATTTTCAGGATTTGTAACATGCTATTTTTGAATTTTTTATATATATTTTAACTGCTGTAAAAATCTGAAAAAAATTGTATTTAAATACTATGTTAGTTTAGCTAATTTAATATAATTTGTCCACCATTTAATAAGTACTTTTGGCATTTTATATAAATAGGAAAACAGAACTCATTTTCAGGATACATATGTTTGCTGATTTTTAATAAATATCTATGAGGGTTTATAAATTCCAGAAAAATTAGTATAAATTTCTATAATTAACAAGGATCAACTTGGTACTTTATTTTATATATAATTGAGTTTTTTGTCTATCTCAGAAATTGTTGGAACACAGTGTACAGTCTGATTTATTTATTGAGTAGCTACGACTTACAAAGTTTTGTGTTGATTTGAGTTATTGTAGTATTGGACCTCACCCTATACTAGTGTAAAGACCCTAGAAAGTTAGTTTGGGTATTATGTCACCCCACATTGGTCTCCTATGCTAAAGTCGTCATTTGGCTAGGTGTCCAGTCAGAAAGTCGTGTCGCACTACTAGTGTCTTAGTGTTTAACTTAGTATGAAAACTAAGTTTATGTATTATTTCTACAGTGACGTGTCACCAGGCATCTATAGCATTTCTATCACTACCTTGCTTTGCTAAAGGCAAGTACCTCTACAAACTTTACATACTGCTATAACAATAAACTGTGATCCAACCATGTTAAATGCTGATCCTTGGGGTAGCAAGTTAAATCTTCACATGTTATATTATTTTCAGTCCCTACCATGCTCAGGACAGTTCTTATATCTCTCACATGTCTAAACAACGGGGTTATGGAGAAACTGTTAGTAGAGTACGTGATCATGCCCCCTTCTCTGTATGTATTTACCGAGCACTGTTATATTCTATATGTAACTTTGTCGTATGTCTGATCCCGCATTTGTGTATGGATATACACCGATGCCGTTAAGGGTACGTATGTATACTTCAGAAAATTGATATGTACTACTGTATATCCTGATTACCTATTGACTGATCACTCACCTGCTACAGTTTTAAACTTTAAAACAAACATATGATGCCATGATAGATTATGATATGCCATGATTCCTACACTTCTGCTCATTTCATGTTTCGTATATTTAGTTTGTTAGAATCAGTACTTGCTCCCGTCCTGACAGAATAACGTTGTATGTATACTTACCGAGGAGGAGTTGCTATGTGATTCCTATTATAGAGTTGTTGTCGAGGATCAGGATTTACTTTACGAGGATACACCTACGGGGAATCTTGTCTAGTTTGTAGGTTGCTCAGGACCTTGAGAGTAGTCATATTTTAGACTATGTATTTTGTAACTGGACCTGTATCCAGTTTTACATTGTGGACTTGTACTTGGAACATATTTATATACAAGATGACTTTTGTGTTTGGAACATTTCTGACTCATTATTACATATAGAACTGTTAGCACACTTTGGTCTTATTTGTTTATCTTTAGAACAGCTTACTACATTTTATCGCAAGTGTAGGCTGGACATGACTCGGCCCAGCCCAACAATTTGGGTAGCGGATCGTGACAGCTGGTACGTAAATCCGAGTGATGTCGATATATTACGATAACCAGGTGGCTACAACAGTGGGATCGGATGATCTCTTCAACAGTAAGAAGAGGACTGTGCAACTAGGGCACAAGGCACTGATGAGCGCATCAACCATGGATCATTGCAGTGGTTGGTGTTCGAAGTCAGGAGAATCTGATAGATACGTTCACCAAGGCCTCAAGTTCCAGCTAGTCGAAGACTGGCAAGAAAATAGGCTTGACGGACCTCTGATATTGTCTCTCTGCAATCCTACCGTAAAGTTTTATGTTATTAGTTCAAAGAAAAATCTACCAGGCATATAGTTTTTATCAAGGGAGGACCATTGACTGGAAGAATATTGGGAACAGTGGGTAGTCCTTTGAGACTTTAAGGGAGTTACGGACCCAGATCCACTATTGTCTACTATTTCTTCTTGGTATAGAACAAAGTCCTGTGGGAGGATAGCTTGGAAGCCTTAATGAATTCTCGAGCATTTTGAATGTACGACATGCTTTACAAGAAACATGGGTAGCACAACACTACAAAGGAGCGTAGTACTCTATGCTACAGTAGGGTAACACCACCAAGAGGTACCTCATGGGGGTAAAGCCTCGACGTTGGACCATGTCACAGCAGCATAGCACCGCACATAAACAAGTGGCCTAATATTGTAGAATGAAGAGTGGTATGCAGCACTACAAAGAGGTGGGACCTCATGTTACAGTGGTGTGACACCACCAAGAGGTACCTAGAAAGGTAAAGCCTCAGCTTCGTAAGCCATATCACTGCGATGTAATACCATAAGGAAGTGAAAAGGCTTCATGCTGGGTAGGTTGGCACTACAAAGAGGTTGGGTCCTCATGCTATAGTGGTATGACACCATAATGAGGTATAGCCTCGGCTTTGGGCCATGTCATAGCGGCGTAGTACCATAAGAAAACGAAATGCTTCATGCTATGACTCTTTAAAAGAACTCACCTGGAGTGTATGGAAAGAGATATAGGTCGTCACTTAAGGGAAAGCTTATAGACACCCAATATATATACCGAAACTAGACGGACACATGGCCTTTAATGTGCAGCCAGAAGCACACCTGATGTCATTGTGTTGGTGGGGAGAATTACAGGTATGGTGCATAATTCAAGGCTTAGTTCATTCTTGTATCATACTGTTGTTAGATATTCAAGTCAAAGCGACATTATCCTTATGCATAATGGACAGTCACTGTGGGGAATGCTCAATACACATATATTGAGATATATGAAGGATTGTTAGTATTTTTGCCTTTGGACTAGTGTAAAATAGTCCCACATCGGCTACACCATCAAGTGGATATCTCAATATAATACTTTGCATGTGTTGAGGTGTGCACATGGGGTGTGGTTGAGCACATGTGGGTGCCATGTGGAGGTATTTTCCTAGAAGAAAAAAGGATTAACTCCAACAAAGAAGCATGTTGCTTTTTGTCATTTTGGACTCAGACTCTGACACGGGCTCAAGGATGCGTCGTGCATACACTTGCACGTTTGAGGGGGTAGGCGTGGACTGGCACACGACTCCGTTGATTGTGGGATGATCTAAAATATCAAACTCTATTTTTGAGTATTGATATTTTAGTCCCACATCGGATGGAAGAAGAAGTGTAGTTTTATTCCACTTTATATATGGATCCCATGGCTTCCTTTGTAAGATGCACCAAAATAATAAAGGAAATGGGGTCCGTTGAGTTCAGGGAGCCCGTTCGAGTCACAAAAAGTTGACTAACGAGCGTTCCAGATATTCTTCGAGAACTTGCTGGTTCCTGAAAGCGGATCGTATAAAAACGAATGTTGCTTTGAGCAACGGTGATTTTCATCACCCCAGCTGGGCTGTTGAAATCTCCTCTTTCTTCTTCTTCTTCTTCTTCTTGGTTGGCTGCAAGTTCTTCTGGAAAGCAAGCTTGTTTGCATTGAAGTCTCTGAAGTTCTTAATACTCATAACATAGAGCAAACTTATTTGCACAAAAGTCTCTATTTCTGATCGTTAACCAGAACATAGAGCAAACTTGTTTGCCTGAGGTCTCTGTATCTAGTTGTTTCTCAGAACAGAGAGCAAACTTGTTTACACTGAAGTCTATGTCTCTGATCGTTCTATTCAAAACACGAACAGAGAGCAAACTTGTTTGAACTGAGGTCTCTGTTTCTGATTGTTCTTCCATCTAGATCTGTTTCAAGATTAACAAATACTTATATATAAAGAACTTCAATGTTAATATTGTGGTTTTCTCATTTCAGACATTTCAATTCTAGATTGATAAAATTAAATTTAATATTCATATCAAATTAACATGAATATTAATATTAAAATTAACATTAACATTAATTTTAACTTTAACATTAACATTAAAATTAATATTAATATTAATATTAATATTAATATTAATATCAAATTAACATGAACATTAATTAACATTAACATTAATTTTAACATTAACATTAAAATTAATATTAACATTAAATTAAAATTAATATTAGCATTAACTTATCATTAACAATAAAAAAAATTGGGTAATTAATTTTTGAGTTAAAGCATGACATATCAGTCAGTTGATATATCAGATGCCATATAACGGAGGATGGCATCACCCAATTGGGAGCCAAATAGCATAATTGCAGATACAATAGATGTGTTTGTGCTCACTAGCGGGCTAGTTTTTCAATTTTCATTCAATGTAAATTTCCATTGAAGTACTTGAGAGTTTACATGACAACAGATCCTATAGTCCAATCTAATGTTAGTCCAAACCAAATGTATTAACACAGTGCCTCCACCATGTAAACTGGAAACAGACGTTAAGCTTCTTGCTTCTAAATCCATGAATTTTATTCTTCTAAAAGGTCACTAACAATTTCCAACTTCTTGTTTCCTTGTTCGGAAGAATAATTCTCAATCTTTTCTCATCAACATTAATCCCTCTATAAACAGGGCCGGCCCTGGGGTAAGCCTGACAAGACTTCGGACTTGGGCACCCCCCCTCCATAGGGCAACCCCCAGGCCATTTGGCTTTCTTAGGACCGATTCAACCCAAATCTAAATTAAACTTATATGTTTCAATAGGGGTAAAGGGCAACCAAAATTAGCTCTGGCTAAGGCAACCCAACTCTTCGGGCCGGCCCTGTCTATAAAGTAAGTGAACATCTGTATTAATCGGCGCCATCACTAGGAGTACAAAATTCAGGTTGTGACATGCACCAAATTCTGACTTCAATCGCCATCTAATTAGACCTTGCTATGCTCCAATAAACACAAAATGCAACCAACCAGTGATGTGCCAATCAAAGAAAAACATTTTTTTTTTGACAGTGTCCTATGTAACTTTCGGAACTTTTTGTGTACAACTGCACGTATGCATTTAAGGCCCACTATTCCTCAACTTCCACCATAACTCCCGCCATAAAGAAAAGCTTTGTTAAATGTTAAGATCACATGTGAAATATTTTAAGGCATCATGTAACCTAAATTTGCTAGATTATAAGTCACGGAAATAAAGGAGGGTTAAGGCTCGAAATTGAGGAGGTAGTTGATACGAGAGTTGCAGTGAATACATATAAAATAAAGGAGCCAAATCGAATGCATCCAAAGGAATGGCCTAAATTTGATAGGTAACAATCACACAAGATTTTGGAAGAATTTGGGCTCACAATCAATATTCAATTGATATGTGCGGAGGACAGCATTTTGGCTTGTACTGAAGGAGTTTAGAGTAGTCTGCTCCCTAATCAAATAACAGTTGTAGATTATATCAATACAAGGGGAAAAAAGGAGCGAATCATAATATTTTGGTTTGTGTATCATCAAGTGTAAAGATTCCAAACAAGTATTTATTTATATTTAAAATCACAATTGTATAGTAAGAAATCATAATATTTTGGATCTAAATGATCTTTTTTCTTGTTATAACGGCAAAAATTATAAAAAGTTCATATCCAACTCCAATTTCATATCGATATTTAAAAAGCTAGACTCATTTCCAAGCAAGTTAATCATATACCATTAACATATGGAAGTACCACTAGAGAACTGATTTTTTAGTTTCATATAAGATAGGTTTGGAAATATAAATTTCACAAACTTACTTGGTTGAAGATAAATTGGGCAAACGTTTGGTTTGTCGGTTCCTCTCATCAAGACCTCGGGGCCTGGAGCTCCTTCAAAAGTTTTTAATAAGATAAAAGTTGTTATAGATTTTTCGATTTATTCCCAAATCATAACAATTTTATAGCTCAGTTGGTGTGCTTACATCTAAAGAAAGTTCCTATACCCAAACCTAGGGTTTGCACTCTCTATACGATGTATCCAAACCTAGGGTTTAGAGATCACCGCCTCCATGCTCTCCCTTGCTCCATCACAACACCCTCCCCTCCCCCCCCCCCCCCCCCCCCCCCCCCCCCCCTCTTTTCCAGCTTTTCGTTGACTCTAGTCCCCAACCGCCTTCTCATCCACCATCTCCGCCACACCTCTCCCTTCCTCCCTCCAGGCTTCTTTGCCTACAGTTTCCCCTCCACCCTCTCATCCACCATCTTCCAGATATCTTTTCTATGACGTCGTACAAGGATGTCATCGAGAAAATGACCAACCTCTTCATACTACAGGGACCAGCGGGGTCAGTCTCTCTTTCGACCAGAGAGAGTGCGGTGGCCGATCACTGGGCATCCTCCCTAGCCACTAAACCTTACTCTTCTCACCGGTTCACAACCCCGCCCTCTCCTACATCCTATCAAAGCTGTGGAGGATATCGGACCCGATCCAAGTCTCGGACCTGGACCTGGCTGCGGCTCCTTTCTGGTACGCCTCGACTCTCCATTATCGGTGGATCGTATTTTACTAGAAGCACCTTGGAGCATTAATGAAGATTTACTTGCCATCGGGAGATGTGATTCGGGAAAGCTCCCAGAAGAATACAAGTTTTAGTTTGCGGATTTCTGGGTTCAACTTCATCGTCCCCCCCCCCCCCCCCCGAAGTTCCTAAGCTATATCCAGAATTGATGAAGCTCTTGGTTCACCCAGACCGTGCTCCTTCAACGATGAACAAAACTGGAAAACTTATACCCGGGTAAAAGTTCTTATCGACATTTCTAAGCCATTGAAGAAGCTTATATCCACAGTTGTTGATGGTGTGACCGTAGGAGAAGTCATAGTCAAATATGAACGACTACCTCGAAACTGCCAATTCTGCGCAAGAGTTGGTCATTCTTACGCAAGATGTACAGAGAGAGATATGTTCATGTCAATGGTAGGAGACGACTGGACTGAAGAGGAGAGAGCCAGAATCGGGGAGCTCCTAAAACCTAGGATTAAAGAAGAAGTCTACCGGACGAAACAGTTCAGACCCATAGGCCGCCGTAACATGCCTAGCTCCAAGGCGATTAACAATGAAAGAGATGGGTTGGAGGCCGATACTGGAAGCGAGCGTTATCCTTCATCTGGTGACGACCTTCATCCAAATAACTCTGAACCAATACAGCTCTAGACCCCATCGACACGTGGCATCTCTGAAGACTCTCATAATTTGCAGTTAGAAAAATACAAACTACCATACAGGAGGCTACCTCTACAACCGAATACTACTGCTATCTCTCATCCTCCTTCATTCGTGACAGTTAATACACTTGTTAATATCCATGTGCCTATCCCCGTCACAGTTGACGTCAACATGATCTCGAGAACTATTGGCGAGTCAAATCCGCAAACGGGCTGGCTGAGTGGGGACCAATGGGAGTTGATGGATATCGATATTGATGGGATTCTCTCGTCCCCCGAGAAATCAACTCACCTACAAGAATTATCATGCAAGGGCTCGGATAACATTTCCAGCAAACCCTTCCCATTGGCTCCCATCATACCGTCCATTTCATCCCAGATCTGTCCCAACGTGAATCATCGGTCCTCGTGCCTACCACTGACCATAACTCATCCCCCAACCAGAACCTATCTCTATCATTGCCAAACCACCCCTCCATCACTACTGCAACATCATCGCGGACCTCCAAGTCCAGGAGCCCCATTATTGATCACCCCCCCTTGCCACCTCCATCTCCCTGTGTTGTGCTAGACCCTCGTAAATCCTTTCCGCATAAGTTGTCGTGGAAAAGAAGAGCAAGGATGGCTCACTCCACCAACTTGTGTCATGAAGTTTCTCTCCCAGAAGATAGGAAGCGTACGGCGGATGACATTCCCAATCCAAGACCCACCAAAAAAGCTCTGATCTCTCCAAAAACCACCAAAACTATGGTCGTGGCGGCTGACCTTCAACAGCCGCACGACCAATGTTAATCTACTCCTGGAACTGTCGAGGGATAAGGAATCCCTCGACAGTTCAAACACTCCTCTCATTCCTCTCTGCCACCCGCCCTTTCCATCTTCTTTATCTCTGAATCAATGTCATCCTTCACCTAATCAAATTAAACCCTTCCTCATCTCATATACTCAAACACTTTTGCCGTCCCCTCTGTTGGTAAAGAAGGCAGGCTCTGGTTGGGATGGGATGATTCAATTCAAGGGACTGTAACCTATTCATCCGTAAACCTTATCATCCTCTCCATCAATACTGTGGACCACACACCAGCTTGGAAACTCCTTTGCGTATATGGTTGTCCAAGGAAGAAAGAAAGACCGAAGCTTTGGAACACCATCAAATCTATAGCCGAGTCCTTTACCAAGCCATGGTGTTGCATAGGTGAATTCAATGCGATCACCAAACCGGAGGAAAAGCAGGGTGGCCTGCCGTTTGATCCATGCTCAGCTGAATACTTCAACCAAATGGTCGATCACTGCGGCCTGATCGATTTGTGATGCATAGGTCCGGCGTATACTTGGTCGAATGGGCGGATCACTGCTTACAATATTCAAGAGAGGCTCGATCGCGTGCTAGCGGATGGGATATGGTGTAGTACCTTTCCGCATGCAACTGTCCACACATTGCCTCGTTACAACAGTGATCATGCACCTATCATTCTAAAAACAAGCAACCAAGTGCAACACAAGAAACGACCGATGCACTTTGAGTCATATTGGATGTCAAACGACTCGTTTGCAGAGGTACTCTCTAATTACTGGCTGGATAATAGTACTTCTAGGCTTGACTCTCTATTGAAGAAGCTACAGGCTACTTTATCACGTCTCCATAAATGAGGCAGGGACAAATTCGGTAATATCAAAGCCCGCATCAAAGCACTCCAGTCGGAACTATTGTCCATCCAAGCAGGTGATAAGACAGCGTCTTTGCTACAAAAAGAGAAAGTGACCAACCTCATGGATCTCCAGCATATAGAAGAGACATATTGGAGACCACGCGCGAAGTGTCATTGGATCAGAGAGTGTGACAGCAACACTAAGTATTTTCATATTAAGGCCACCAATCGAAAGAGGAGGAATGAGATTCGTGCACTGCTTCTACAGGATGGCAGCTGGACATCCGATCAAAGGAAAATAGCCAATGAATTCATCGAGTACTTCAAATAAGTCTTCGATGTAGATGATTCTTCTCCAATGGACCCTTCCTTTACGGTTACTACAATCCCGATCACTGAGGAAGAGAATACAGCTTTGGATGCAATCCCATGTAGTAAGGAGGTCGAACAGGCTATCAGAAGTATGGGACCATTGAAAGCACCGGAGCCGGACGGCTATCCGGCTATATTCTTTGAAAAATATTGGAATGTGATTGGTGACAATCTCATACGTACAATTCAACTATTCTTTACTAATGGGCATTTGGCACATAACACTAATCACACTCATATAGCCCTCATCCTCAAACGAGCGACGCCATCCTCTCCGGGAGATTTCCGACCAATCTCGCTTTGTAATGTAACCTACAAAGTCATTACGAAGATATTGGCGAATAGGCTTAGACCATTAATGGATAAACTGTCTCCTCGTTTCAAAATGCATTCGTCCCGGGAAGACAAATCTCTGACAATGTAGTGGTGGCACAGGAAATGTTTCACGCGATGAAATCCTTTCCAACTCGAAAAAACTCATATGCACTTAAAATAGATATGGTGAAAGCCTATGACCGCCTTTCATGGACATTTATAAGCAACGTTTTGAATGGAATGGGGATCGGTGACCATGCTAACATGCTCATTATGTAGTGCATAACGTCGACTTTGTTCTCTATTCTCATTAATGGTGCTCCGGAGGGTTTCTTCATCCCGAAGAGAGGCATCCGTCAGGGATGCCCACTCTCTCCGTATATATTCATCCTCTATGCGGAGGTGTTGTCCCGCCTATTCTACTGCTACGAACAAGAGGATCTCTTCCACGGCATTCGAATAAACTGGTACACCCCCTCTATTTCACACTTGTTATTTGCTGATGATGTGCTTATTTTTGGGCAGGCTTCCCAATCTTCCTTATCGATAGCACATTCAATCTTGAGTTTATTCTCCGCATGGTCGGGCCAAGAGATCAACTATGAGAAATCGAGCATCCATTTTAGCAACCGAGTGCTTGCTCGCGAACGCCAGGAACTAGCTTCTATTCTTAAATTAACAAAGATGGACGACAATGACAAGTATCTCGGTCACAGATTGCTCCTACCAAAGAACCGCATCTCATCGTATAATGGCCTACTGCGAAGGTGTGCTCTCGACTTGAAGGTTGGAAATCTAAACACCTGTCACATGCAGGTAGGAGTGCTCTCATCACATCCATGTTAGGGTCTATCCCTATCTATTTCATGTCTGTGCACAAAATCCCTAGAAACATCTCGAGTAAGCTGGGGACCATTCATAGAGCTTTTTGGTGGGGAAATGATGCCACCGAGAAGAAGTTGTATTTCTTGGCTTGGGATAAATTCACGAGACCAAAGTGTTGGAGTGGGTGGGGTTCCCAACCTATGTGGAGAAGACCCCGGAGTGCGACGAGCGCCGCCCGATGTCGGAGAAGCTCGGAAAGTAGGCGACGAAGTTGCTGCTGTTACTGCTGGAGCTGCTGGAAGCAGGGGATCCGAGTTCGGCCCGAACTCGGTCCCAGGCCGAGTTCTGGCCGAACTCGGTCTGGCCGTTCCAGGGTTTGGCCAGTAGGTGCTGGTTGCCCCACACAGAGTTCTGGCCGAACTCTGTGTCGTCGGGGGCTGAAGCGAATTTCAGGATGAGTTTTTCATCATTGGATCTAATCCAATGGTTCAGGTTGGTTGCGGGATTAGGGAGTTAAGTTGAGTTTTCTCAACCCTAATTTATTATCATATGATCGCAACGTAACACAACTTTTGGAGAGAGAAGGAGGCAAGAGTGCCATTGCAACTTCGGAGAAGAAGACGGAGGATTGAAGGTCGTTTTCGAAGGAGATCGTGTTTCGGGTAATCTCTACTCGTCGTTCTCGCTCTTCGTAGCCTTGTAATCATTGTTCTTATCTCTGAGTGTTATGGGGATCCGATTTGGATCGGGAGGAGTTTGTAGAGGGTGTAATTTTTCTATTCCATTAGTGGAGGCTTCTCAGGGTTGGACTCCGATCGTTCCGTGGTTTTTCCCGCAAGGGTTTCCACGTCAAAAATTCTCTGTGTCTGCATGATTGTTTTTGTGTGGCTATTTTTGGGTTCGTGCGTTGTATTGCTCGGTCCTCTCGCAAGTACTCTCCGGTTTGGGAAAAGGTTTCCGTGTTTCTTTCCCAACAGAGTGGTATCAGAGCCAGGTTCAAAGGGTGTCAGGAGTTGACAGAGGAACCAGAGAGGAGAGATGGACGCGAAGCCGGTGCGCATGGTGAACCTTAATGGCACAAACTATCATTATTGGCGGAGCAAGATAAAAGATTTGCTATTTGTCAAGAAGCTGCATCTACCCGTGTTTGCATCCGAGAGGCCCAGTGATAAATCCGAGGAGGACTGGACATTCGAGCACATACAGGTGTGTGGATACATAAGGCAGTTTGTTGACGAGAACGTGTACAATCACGTTGCCAATATTGAGCACGCGAAGACGTTGTGGGATAAGCTGGAATCCTTGTATGCGAAGAAGACCGGGGTAAACAAGTTGTTCCTGATCCGAACGATGATGGGTCTGCGGTACAAGGATGGGGCGTCTATTTCGGATCACTTGAGTGAGTTCCCGGGCGTGGTTGACCAGCTATCTTCTATGGGAGTCAAGTTCGACGACGAAGTTCAGGGACTGTGGCTGCTGTGTATATTGCCAGACTCGTGGGAGACCGTACGAGTATCTATGATCGCTTCTGCTCCAGAGGGCGTGGTCAGTCTGGAGTTTGCCAAGAGCGGGGTGTTGAATGAAGAGATGCGGAGACGTTCTCAGGGCACTTCATCCACATCCCACCACTCAGAGGCACTTGTTTCAGAGAGCCGCGGAAGGGGCAAAAGCAGGGGTCCAGGTGGTGGCAGAGACAAGAGCAGGGGGAAGTCCAAGGGTCGTTACGAGGACTCAGAGTGTTACCATTGCGGTAAGAAGGGCCATATCAAGCGGAATTGTTTCGCTTGGAAGAGAGGGAAGAAGGGCGACAAGGGGAAGCAAGAAGAGAACACTACAGCGGCGGCCTCGGTGCATGGAGGCGATGTGATCGTCGTAGGTGATGAGGTCATTACTAACCTCGCCTGCGATGACAATTCTTGGCTGGTGGACTCAGGGGCTTCAGCACATGTATCTCACAATAGGGCACTGTTTGCCACTTACACGACAGGCGACTGCGGCGTGTTGAAGATGGGCAATGGAGATGTGTCGAAGGCGGTTGCCGTTGGAGATGTGCATTTGAGAACGAAGATGGGTGCGGTTCTTGTTCTCAAGGATGTTCGTCATGTCCCTGATATCCGTTTCAACCTGGTGTCGGTTGGAAGGTTGGATGACGAGGGATTCTTCAGTCTCTTCGGGAACAGTCAGTGGAAGCTTTCCAGAGGTTCGATGGTGATTGCCAGAGGAAGCAAGAAGTCCGGTCTCTACTATATGGAGGGGAGCGCAGAGGGGGCACAGGAGGTGAACGCAGTCAGTGATGCGTCTACCGAGTTGTGGCACAGGCGGCTCGGCCATATCAGCGAGAAGGGGATGAGCTACTTGGTGAACAGGAAGGTGATTCCAGGGCTCAAGTCTACAAAGTTGGAGAAATGCACGCACTGTTTAGCTGGGAAGCAAAATAGGGTGTCTTTCCAAAGTCACCCAAGTTCGAGGAAGCCGGCGTTGCTCGAGTTGATTCACTCGGATGTCTGCGGTCCTATGAAGGTAAAATCTCTTGGTGGTGCTTCTTACTTTGTGACTTTTATTGATGACTGTTCCAGGAAGGTTTGGGTCTATGCCTTAAAGACCAAGGATCAGGTGCTGCCTACTTTCAAGGAGTTTCAGGCCTCTGTTGAAAGGGAGACGGGAAAGAAGTTGTTGTGTGTTCGGTCCGACAATGGCGGCGAATACATCGGTCCCTTTGATGCGTATTGCAGAGAGCAAGGGATACGACACCAGAAGACTCCGCCAAAGACACCTCAGCTCAATGGTGTAGCGGAGCGCATGAACAGGACACTGATGGAGAGGGTGCGGTATTTGCTGTCAGAAGCAAACTTGTCGGGCAGTTATTGGGGTGAGGCTCTTCTCACAGCTGCTTATATTATTAATTTGTCTCCTAGTGCTCCTTTGCAGGGTGATGTGCCTGACAAAGTATGGTACGGCAAAGAGCCGTCATACAGTCACCTGCAGGCGTTTGGTTGTAAAGCCTTCGTGCATGTACCGAAGGACGAGAGGACCAAACTTGAGCCGAAGACGAGGCGATGCGTCTTTGTCGGCTACGGTCGGGATGAGTTTGGCTATAGACTATACGACCCAGTGGAAGGAAAGCTCTACAGAAGCAGGGACGTGGTGTTCGTCGAGGATCAGACCATGACCAACACTCAAGATTCCGAGACGCCTTCTGAGGCTGAGGAATTGCCTGAGTTAGAGTCATTTCGCTTCGAGCAGTTTCCAGAGGACATCGCAGAGGATCCAGTTATGGGGGAGCCGGTACATGGAGTTGCTCCCAACCTTGATCATCAGCCTGCTGATGGTGGTCAGGGTGTCCCTCAGGAGGATGAGCATGCCGGAGAGGTAGTTCCTGAAGGGGCGGAGGCTGTCGGTATACAGCCAGCACCAGTGGCTCCACTGAGAAGGAGTGACAGAGATCGTCGACCATCTACGAGATACTCACCGGATGAGTATGTGCTATTGACTGACGGGGGGGAGCCCGAAAGTTTCGCAGAGGCTATGGAAGACGAACACAGACAGGAGTGGATGGTGGCTATGCAGGAGGAGATGGGTTCCTTGCACACCAATTCCACTTATGATCTGGTGCGGTTGCCAAAGGGCAAGAAGGCTTTGAAGAATCGATGGGTGTTCAGAGTGAAGCAGACGGATGATGCTACTCGTCCTCGATACAAAGCGAGGCTGGTAGTCAAGGGCTACGGTCAGCGGAAAGGCGTGGATTATGATGAGATCTTTTCGCCTGTCGTCAAGCATTCGTCTATCCGGGTGGTGCTAGCATTAGCAGCCAGTTTCGACTTGGAGGTCGAGCAGATGGACGTGAAGACGGCATTCCTCTACGGTGATCTTGAGGAGTTGTACATGGAGCAGCCAGAGGGATTCTGTGAGAAGGGCAAGTCACATTCGGTCTGCCGGTTGAGAAAGAGCTTGTATGGTCTGAAGCAGGCTCCGAGGCAATGGTACAGAAAGTTCGAGTCGTTTATGGGGGAGCATGGTTATGCACGGACGACGTCGGATCATTGTGCATTTGTGAGGTATTTTGCCGATGATGATTTTATCATCTTATTGCTCTATGTTGATGATATGCTATTAGTGGGTCGGAATGCCACTAGGATAGCGGAGTTGAAGCGCCAACTGGGCACGGCCTTCTCTATGAAGGATTTGGGCGCAGCGAAGACTATTCTTGGGATGGAGATCAGCCGAGAGAGAGAGTCCAAGCTGCTACACTTGTCCCAAATGAAGTACATTCACCGGGTACTTCAGCGTTTCGGGATGGACGGGTCGAAGAAAGTGAGTTCCCCCCTCGCGGCTCACTTTAAGCTCACTGAGGAACAGTGTCCATCTACCGAGGACGAAAAGGAAGATATGGAGCGGGTTCCATATGCTTCAGCTGTGGGAAGCCTGATGTATGCTATGGTGTGTACGAGGCCAGATATTGCTCATGCAGTTGGTACGGTTAGCAGGTATCTTTCAAATCCTGGAAGGGTACATTGGAGTGCGGTCAAGTGGATTCTACGATATCTTCAGGGCACTGCTGGTTGGAGACTTTCCTTTGGTGGTGACGAGCCGAAGCTGGTTGGGTATACCGACGCTGATATGGCTGGAGATGTAGACACGAGGCGATCGACTTTGGGCTACGTGATGATGTTTGCGGGAGGAGCAGTATCGTGGCAGTCGCGGTTGCAGAAGTGTGTTGCCTTGTCGACGACGGAGGCGGAATACATTGCGGCGACGGAGGCTTGCAAGGAGCTGTTGTGGATGAAGAAGCTGTTGCAGGAAATGGGACTGAAGCAAGAGCAGTATACTTTGCTTTGCGACAGTCAGAGTGCTATTCACCTGGTGAAGAATCAGACATTTCATAGCCGGTCCAAGCACATCGAGACTCGGTATCATTGGATACGCGATGTGGTTGAGAAGAAGGACGCGGAGCTTGAGAAGGTGCATACAGACGACAAAGGAGCTGATATGTTCACGAAGATTCTACCAAGGGGGAAGTTTGAGTACTGCAGGCAGATCGTCGGGATGACGACGTCCTCCCCATAGTTGTGAAGGGGGAGATTTGTTGGAGTGGGTGGGGTTCCCAACCTATGTGGAGAAGACCCCGGAGTGCGACGAGTGCCGTCCGATGTCGGAGAAGCTCGGGAAGTAGGTGACGAAGTTGCTGCTGTTACTGCTGGAGCTGCTGGAAGCAGGGGATCCGAGTTCGGCCCGAACTCGGTCCCAGGCCGAGTTCTGGCCGAACTCGGTCTGGCCGTTCCAGGGTTTGGCCAGTAGGTGCTGGTTGCCCCACACAGAGTTCTGGCCGAACTCTGTGTCGTCGGGGGCTGAAGCGAATTTCAGGATGAGTTTTTCATCATTGGATCTAATCCAACGGTTCAGGTTGGTTGCGGGATTAGGGAGTTAAGTTGAGTTTTCTCAACCCTAATTCATTATCGTATGATCGCAACGTAACACAACTTTTGGAGAGAGAAGGAGGCAAGAGTGCCATTGCAACTTCGGAGAAGAAGACGGAGGATTGAAGGTCGTTTTCGAAGGAGATCGTGTTTCGGGTAATCTCTACTCGTCGTTCTCGCTCTTCGTAGCCTTGTAATCATTGTTTTTATCTCTGAGTGTTGTGGGGATCCGATTTGGATCGGGAGGAGTTTGTAGAGGGTGTAATTCTTCTATTCCATTAGTGGAGGCTTCTCAGGGTTGGACTCCGATCGTCCCGTGGTTTTTCCCGCAAGGGTTTCCACGTCAAAAATTCTCTGTGTCTGCGTGATTGTTTTTGTGTGGCTATTTTTGGGTTCGTGCGTTGTATTGCTCGGTCCTCTCGCAGGTACTCTCCGGTTTGGGGAAAGGTTTCCGCGTTTCTTTCCCAACACAAAGAAGGAAGGAGGACTGGGCTTTAGAAACCCAGCTTGGGTTAATTTTTCATTGGTTGGCAAACTGCTATAGAGATTCCTCGCTAATTCACATCAACTATGGGCAAGACTGCTCTGTAGAGTCTACCTACAGAACATGAATATATGGCAAGAACCTAAACACGCACGGGCATCTTCGACCTGGTCGAGTATGTTGGATCTACGGTGCTTCATGGAAGGGAACGTATGCTGGAAAATTCGAAGGGGATGGGTTGATATTAATGCGGACCCGTGGGTTCCAGGTATCTCGGGGTATAGAGTTTCTATAAATCATGAGACCCCTAACAAGTCGAAGCTCGTAAAAGACTTGATGGATCCTATTGGTAGGACTTGGAAGCTACCACTCATAAACACTCTCTTCTCTCCCATGGAAGCGAAGGCAATTACAGATATAAATCTGCAAGGTGGAATGGCCCGGACGAACTGATCTGGACCAGTGTCAAGTCAGGTGCCTTTTCCTCCAAATCCTTGTACGAAGCCTTCCGTCGACAGTCACCACGCAGTTCATTAGCTTCCAAGACCTCTCCCAACTAGCAAAGACTTTGGAAAATGACAAATATCTCTTCTCGGGTGCAAATGTTCATATGGAGGCTATAGAATAATAGCCTATCTACTATTAATAAGAGGCTCTCTATGATTAGTCCATTATGTCCTTTCTGCCAACTCCACGTGGAAGATGTTTCTGCATTGCAAAACTACCAGGGCAATCTGGTTTGGAAGCCCGATAGGCCTTCGAGTGGACGAAAATATTAACATCTTCTCACTGATCCAACATTGGCTGCAAGATCCCCAAGCTCTGGAGACTTTTCGTTTGGGAGCCGCTATCCTATGGGCTATATGGAAAGCTCGAGGAGAGTGTATATTTCGGCATAAAGCTCCAGTGATCCAAGGAATTATTTGCAATGGTATCTCCATCCATAACGCCTACATGAAGGGATACAATGAAAGCTTGGCAGAAACAACTCAAAATCGCAATGCAGCAATCCTGGCCAACATGTGGGAGAAACCGGCATCGGGAGGAATTAAGATCAATGTTGATGGTTCCACGTACGTCTTCGGCAGCCATCGCAGCAGCGACAATTGCTAGGGACGAGCACGAAAAAATTTTGGAGGCGAGAATGTACTATCTACCTTTCGTGCAGGGTACAGATCCTAGTCTCCAAGCTGAACTACATGCCATCGAGCTCGGTCTTCGTCTGGCAAGGCGATACACTGATAAGGAGGTTACCATTGAAGGCGACTCTTTAATCGCACATAAAATCCTCAAGGGGGATAACTCCTTAGTTCCTTGGAGGATGCATGATCTCGTACAAACTATCAGAGGAGATATCTCTAATATAAACCCACCATCCTTCATGTTTGTTCGAAGAACCGGGAACAAAGTAGCTCATTCACTCCCCCAACTGGCTATGCTCAGCAAACTTGAGGAGGTGTACACTCAACCGTCGGAGTGTGCTATCCAGTTTTTAGAAGCTGATTGTCTTCCTTTTGTAAACACTTCAGTTCCTTAATTCAATAAAATGGCCTTGGTTTCAAAAAAATCATAACAATTTGTTTTTAGAAATAGAGATTTTGTTTTTAAAGAGAGAGACCAAGATTTGTTTCTATAGAGATATATCTAGATTTGTTTTTAAAGAGATATTTGTTTTTAAAAAGAGAGAACTAGATTTGTTTTTACAGAGAGAGATTTATTTTTAAAGATACATAGATTTATTTATTTATTTTTAAAAACGAGATTTAAATTTGTTTTTAAAGCAAAAGGGGTTTGTTTTTAAGAGAGATTTTGAAGAGAAACATATATATATTCTATAGATATTTGGAAGAGAAATATAAGTCTATTTTATTAAAGTCTCGTAACGTATCCTGCAGTGTTTAATTTGCTTCTGCAATGACAGATTTTTGTATCAACTTCGTGCACTGATTATTCCTCCACCGTGAAGCCGATCTTCGATCCAAGACTTCCTATTGAGAGTCGGTATAACCTTTTTTAGTTGATAGAACCAATTTATTTCCCGTTTAATTTCATTAATTTATTTCGTCATTTGATCGACCAAAGTCAATGTCAAAGTTGATCGTTCGAAATTGTCAATTTTGTGAAATTCCTTGTATCAAATACCAATCTGAAAATCTGATTATCAGATTTTGAATCCGACATCACCAATAAATTTTTTTCAAAAAAATTGATGTATAATTTATTGAATTTGGACTCGGACTAATTTAGCTCTAATTTTTTGGTTTTTTGCGGGTCCGTTAAACCGCCTGACCCTGGTATGTTAGTTTTTGGACTACGACCATTTTTTGGACTTTTCTTATATCAATTTTATATATTTGGCAACGTCTGGATCTGTTGGAGATATTTTTATCAGCTTTTAAGATCATTTGGAGAACTTTATTACTTTATTTTTGGACGCGTCGACTTCAGTTATTCATCTACTTTACATTTAGAGTTATGCCTCATATAATGGGAGCAATTCAGATCATATTTCTATGTTTTGATTCGTATCGGGATTCATAAATGGAGAAATTTATCAAATGTTCAAATATCGCAAAAGTTTTATGAAAAACCTACTGTAAAATAATATTCTTTCGCGTGCCCAGAATTAGCAAAAAATATATAAAAGGGTGCGGAATGACCTTTTTGCCCTTCTAATTTATTGAAAATACCCACGAAACCTACTCTTCAAAAAAAATATTTCGATTCTTCCACTTCTTCCATACGCTACTCACTTTCGAATTTAGGTTTTCTTCTCCAAAATCTTCAAACCTTATTTCAAAAACTCGTCAGTGACTCTCCATTTGCAATCTTCACAACATGTCGTCATCATCAGTTCCCACTTCATCATCATCATAAGCATCAACTGGAATCCCACTTCATCATCATCAGCAGCATCAACTGGAACACCACTTCATCATCATCAGCAACATCAACTGGAACCCCAATTAGAGAAGAGAGAGCTGATGTGAAGAGAATTAAAAACTTTTTGTCATTCCCCGTGTTAAAATCATGGAGAATGGCCTTTTCCCCTGTTAAATTGACGAAGAATTGCCATTATCTGTGTTAAAATGACGGAGAAATGCCATTTTTCGTGTTAAAATGCAAGAGAATGGTCATTCCTTGTGTTTAAATAATGAAAAATTGCCATTCTCCGTGCTAAAATCATGGAGAATGGTCATTCTCCGTTGTAAAATCACGTAGAATGGCCATTTCCGTGTTAGAATGCAGGAGAATGGCCATTCCCCCTGTTAAAATCATGGAGAATGGCCATTCTCCGTGATAAGATCATGGACAATGGCTATTCCCGTGTTAACATGCAGGAAAATAATCATTCTCCATGTTAGAATCATGGAGAATGGCCGTTCTCCGTTGTAAAATCACGTAGAATGGCCATTTCCCGTGTTAGAATGCGGGAGAATGGCCATTTCCCGTGTTAAAATCACAGAGAATGACCATTCCCCGTGTTAAGATCACGGAGAATGATCTTTTTTTTTCTTTCTTTCTTTTTTAAAGTATATATTGATTGATATCATACTTTTCTTTGTTGTTTGTTTTATATCAGTGCAAACAACCGAGAAGCTCTGTAAAATCCCCAATTTTTTGTGGATTTTTTTATTTTTATTTTTATTTTGGCTTAAATTGAATTTTTACTATTTTAACATGATTTGTAAATTTATTTGTTTATATTTTTTTGGTTGTATAATATAAATGATGGATTCTTACCTAAAATCTCATCCTACAAATATTTGCGAGATATTCATTTATGTATATATATTATTAGGGTTAGGGATTATTTTTCAAAGGATTTTATTGATTAAATATAAAGAATATTTCCTATATAATATATGCAGATTATTCCTTTGTATATAATATATATCTATAATCTTTTTTATTATTTTAAAAATATTTTTTATACTAGAATGATTATGATTAATATTAATATAAAAGTGTCTTAAATATTTTAATAGGAATAAATTTTCTTATATGCTAACTCATATTTTTTTAGATATATAGATATATGCATATATAAACATATATCAAATATAGTTAGTAAATGTAGATATTTTTAAAATATTTTTTTGACATATTTTAAGCTACTTTATTCAATTTATAAGATTATATATATATATATATATATATATATATATATATATATATATATATATATATAATGAAAAAAAAGGGAAAAGCCACTACATAACAGTGATGGGAGCACTGTTCCTACTTCTTCCAAACCCGAGCGGTCTACTCTAACATCCGCAGAGACTTAAGTCTCTTAAACCAAATTTAAACGCCTTCAAATTCAAATCCCTATCTCCCTCTATATTCAACGAAATCATTTTAAATCTTTTTCATTTAAAACCCTATTGTATTCTCTTCGGATTAGGTCAAATATTTAGCCTAAATCATGTCCAAATCCTCACAGGATTCGAATCGAAATCTCATATATACAAAGGTATTCATCGAAAAACACAAACCCTTCCCAAACTTTTTCACCGGATCACCCAAAAACCCACGCCTCTCGCGCTCATCCCCGACATCCCCCAGCCCTCTGCCTCGACTGCGCGGCCCCTGTAGGCCTCGTACCACCGCTGGGGCATCTCCGACCAACGAGCAGCGACCGTCGTTGCAACAGCAACAGCCGCACCAATAGCAATTGCAGCGGCAACAACAGCCGGGAAGCTGACTTCGTAGGTACTTTTCTCGACCACCACTTGATCGATTTTCGATCCAGTTGATTCATTAGAATCACAATATATACATCTCTAGATCTGACCATTTATTTTTTTTAAACACAATAATTTTTATGATAATTCTGTTCGAAATCAAGGAAAATAATTTGGTTTCCTGTGTATCAAAACAGGACAAACAGTCCTACACCCTGTTTTGGAAGGCAGTTAGCCAATATGATTTTTGCTATTTTTGAAATCTGATTAAAGAGTTTTGTAGACCATTTAACCAGCATCAAAATGAAACTTTTACTTCTAATCATAACCAAGTATTTGCGGAGATAAATCGATTATAAAATCGACAAAAATTAGATTTCAAAACTATAAAAATCTCCGATACACGGTCCGTTTCGACAAACCGGAGGACCCCGTCACAAACCGAAGGTACCGAAAGGTGCATATCGACTTTGTGGACGTGTGGGCTTTGACGGAATTCAAATTGGTCGCGTGTGCACGACGAATTTGACCTGTATCCGTCGAAGAACGCTGTATCGGCCATTTTCTAAATTTTCCAATTACTTTGCGCACACTTGTCAAATTACGACGAAACTTGCGCCATTGGACTTGAAATATTTTTCTGGTCCTGTGAGCCAAGTTTGTTCCAATTCTAAGACCGTGGACCGGATCATCATTTTGCGGGCCCCACGATCAGATTCAATGGGCAATTTTGTGCACGGCTCATCGGAATCCAAAATTGGATATACCGTTGAGTTCGTCTCGGAAAACCGGATCCTTAGACATATAGTTTGACGACTTTAGAGACCGTAGATTCTGGCACGCGTTTCGGTACAAAGCGGGTCTAACGGCGGACATCGTTTTGACCCAAAATTACGATTTTGTCCCTGTTCCGGAATTGGACTTTTGGACAAGCATTTTCGAGATTTATCTTTTACACCGGGAACGTTTTTTATGTTTGTTTCTGCATCCGGAAACATTTACGGAGGTTCCACTCTTGTAGCTTCTTCTCACTTGTCAATTTTATCTACTGGACGTCGTCAAAACACCTTCCAATCACCAGGCAAGTATACCTTGCTAATTTACTGTCATATTATTTACTTTTAGCATTTATTTACTTGTTTCATATTTATTAGTTTTATTTGTTATAAACTGTAGGTCCAAGCCATAATTGGGTGCAAGCGACTCTATTAGTCGTTTTTTATTATTTTACTTTATTTGATGCATGTTGACTTAGTTTTAGCAGACTACCTTCTTATTGTGGGATATTCTTTTATCTTCCTTGGCCATGACACACACACACTACACGATTTGAGACGGTTTGCTAAGGGCACGACTTGCATATTGATTGGCCATCTCTATAGTCGTGTGTCGGATAGATGATCGTAACTGCTACGATTAAGGTATAGAGACTCGAGCAGTTACAAAACTGGGCAGGTCATGGACATGACTTGGTCAGTGTGGGAAATATTGGGGGAGGACAGTCACTAGTGCGTGTGGAAAGCCAAACAGGTAAACCATAGTTTTCGAAAGGAACTATGACGTGATATATTTGCAGTTACCCTCTGACGTTTTGGGCGTTACGGTCGGATACGGATGACTGGATGTCAGTTATGTACTTATAGCCTAAATCACACCCTTGCGCATGAAAGTTGTCCTCTAAATTGCACATTAGACGGTTAGAATCCCCTTTGCATATTTGTGTCTAGGATAGTCTTTTGTATATTATTTTATTATTCTGACAGTTCATATTAGCATGTTCTTCCTGTATCTTGTTACGTCCCGCTGAGGACCTGGTGATTTCTCCAGGTGTGTTTGTGATTTCGCGGGTGCTCTAGCCAAGGACATAGTTTATAATCTACCTTCGCGATGCTAGTTTTTGGATCGTCTTTCGCTTCGTTCGACTCTTCCATCATTGCTATGTATCTCTCTTTTTGTTGGTAGTGGATTTGTCTCCGCCCAACATTTTGTACAAATGATATTTATAAGTGATTTTATGATATATTTATTTGTGGATGAGATTAGTTTCATGGTTACTGCATTTTATACCTTATGTATATATGAGGTTTCCGTATATTGGAGTATGCTTCGTATGTATGCAGCTGGCATGTCTACGTACTTGGTTCTAAGTATTTTGGGACTGGGGCGTTACAAGCTCAAAGAGACAAATAAAAGGCTCAAGAATGAGAAAAGCGAGCTTCAGAAACAAGTTGAATCGTTGCAGAATGAACTCATTAAAAAGGACCTAATCGCCGAAAACTTCAAATTTCTCCACGAAGATGATGATGATGATAATGAGCAATGATCGGAGTTCGACTGAAGAATAGCACAGTGAAGTACGAATAATCTTTGCGATCTCTGTTGAAAATGAGAGCAATGGAATTCAGATCTCTCGTGAATAAGAAGAAGACAAAAATCGCAATCAAAATCTGAGTTTGTGAATTCAAATACATATATATGACCAAATTTGCGCGAAGGGGTAGCTATGGTATTATCAAAATGGCAATTTTGTAAATACAGAGCATCTAAAGGGAATCTTGAAATATTTAACGTAAAAATACATAATGTTGGGTATTTCATAAAATTTACCCTGCAGGTGGGTTTTTCATAAAAATCCACCCCGAAAGTGGGTATCTCTGCAATTTAGGGAGAAATTTAGCAAATGCCCAAAAATCGTAAAAGTTTTATGAAAAATCCACCGCAAAATAATATTTTATCGCGTGTTCAGAATTAGCGAAAAATATATAAAAGGGTGTGGAATAACCTTTTTACCCTTCTAATTTATTGAAAATACCCACGAAACCTACTTTAAAAAAAACGTTTCGATTCTTCCTCTTCTTCCATACGCTGCTCACTTTTGAATCTAGGTTTTTTCCTCCAAAATCTTCAAACCTTACTTCAAAAACTCGTCAGTGACTCTCAATTCGCAATCTTCACACCATGTCGCCATCATTAGTTCCCACTTCATCATCATCATCAACATCAACTGGAACCCCCACTCAACATCAGCATCAACTGGAACACCACTTCATCATCATCAGCAACATTAACTAGAACCCCAGTTAGAGAAGAGAGAGCTGATGTAAAGAGAATTAAGAGCTTTTTGTCATTCTTCGTGCTAAAATCACGGAGAATGACCTTTTCCCGTGTTAAATTAATGGAGAATTGTCATTCTCCGTGTTAAAATGACGGAGATTGGTCATTCCCCGTGTTAAAATGCAGGAGAATGGTCATTCTCCGTGTTAAAATAACGGAGAATTGCCATTCTCTGTGCTGGCCATTCTCCGTTGTAAAATCACGTAGAATGGCTATTCCCCGTGTTAGAATGCAGGAGAATAGCCATTCTCCGTGTTAAAATCACGGAGAATGGTCATTCCCCATGATAAGATCACGGACAATGGTTATTCCCGTGTTAACATGCAGGAAAATAATCATTCTACGTGTTAGAATCACGGAGAATGGCCGTTCTCCATTGTAAAATCACGTAGAATGACAATTCCCCGTGTTAGAATGCAGGAGAATGGCCATTCCCCATGTTAAAAGTACGGAGAATGACCATTCCCCGTGTTAAGATCACGGAGAATGATCTTTTTTTTTCCTTCTTTTTTTAAAGTATATATTGATTAATATCATACTTTTCATTGTTGTTTATTTTATATCAGTGCAAACAACCGAGAAGCTCAAATAGACAAATAAAAGGCTCAGGAATAAAAAAAAGCGAGCTTCAGAAACAAGTTGAATCATTGCAGAATGAAGCCATTAAAAATGACCTAATCGTGGAAAACCTTCAAATCTCTCCACGAAAATGATGATGATCGATGATCGGAATTCGATTGAAGAAAAGCACAGTGAACTATGAACAATCTTTGCGATCTCTGCTGAAAATGAGAGCTATGGAATTCAGATCTCTCGTGAAGATGAAGAAGACGAAAATCGCAATCAAAATCTGAGTTTGTGAATTCAAATACATATATATGACCAAATTTGCGCGAAGGGGTAGCTATGGTATTATCAAAATAGCAATTTTGTAAATACAGAACATCTAAAGGAAATCTTGAAATATTTAACATGAAAATACATAATGTTGGATATTTCATAAAACCTACCCTGCGGGTGAATTTTTTATAAACACCCACCCCGAAAGTAGGTATGTCAGCAATTTCCGGTTCATAAATTGTTTATTTTATTTTCTATCATATTCTTTTTTATCTTCTTATCCTCCCTTTTTCTTTCTGGAAATAAAATTTCCTGCATTTGTTTGCCCACAACATTGATGGCTGCAGCCGTTGGTGTGATGGGGGGACGTAAAAAAAAAAAAAAAATTTTAAAATCTACGTAAAAAATGAGGCTTTGTTTAAAATCTATGTAAATCATGGTGGAATGGTAAAAGATTCCTGATGTTCTAATAAACACAATTCTTTCTGATCAAGACAAGACCTAGGCAACATCACCACGAACAGCCATCAAGATACAAGACTACAGAAGAAACAAAATCAGAAACTTTCAGCTCAGTGGACTAAAACACTGTGATCTGCACGCAGCACACATTCTCTATTTTCTTTTCATGCAGACTCAGATTATCAGACCTCTGATATTGTGGGATCATGAGTAGAACAACCGCACGTCCTCACGATATTTCATTATTATCATTGCACCCCTGTCAACACTGACACCCTCTCAATCGTGCACGAGATAAGGGACGTCCACGGACCGGTCGCCCCCCGCTCGACCGCACAAGACGAGATAACTTCTCTGATCCCTTGTCCGAGTCGAAGCACACTCACGGACCGGTCGCATCCGCACGAACGCTCGCTCGAGACAAGGTAATGTGCACGAGTCCAGTGAACTTATTTCCGTGGCTCAGAATATTTCCGCTTTCATCAGGCCTCTGATGCGTGCGAGCACGGAGACCCCGGGCCACACGCTCTCCACAAGGCTTCTCATCATCGCCCACTGCAGCACACATTCAGTTTAACAAAACCACTACTTTGTACCATAACCAGTACCATGCTGGATTCGAAACCTCCACCTTGGGAAAAACATTTGTCAAGCAGAATGCACAAGTAAACAGTTCACATTTGCTGGTACGGAAGTTATCATGATCAGGCTCGGCCAAGAAAGTTTATTAGATAACAAAGAAGAGAAGATTGCCATCAGCATCACAGCTCCTTGAAAAAAAAAAATGTCTTTCATATCAAGGCTGAACATGATACAACAAATATACCCTTTTTGTCTCAAAACAAAAAATAAAAAACAAAAAAACAAATAGACCACTTTTGTTATATCAGGATAATAAAGTCCAAAGTGCATAGTCGGAGTCTCACAAAATAACAGTCAAATTCCCAGCTAAAATATTACCTAGGAAGGGCTAATTAGATTAGAAATAAACAAAACCCCGCTAAGAATAATTGTTAAAAATTCAGCCGAAATGTAAATAACAAATACCAGCAAGGCTCTAGTGAATAGGGAAGAGCTCTGAATAAATGGGGTTTTCAAAGAAGATGTGTTTCGGTTGGGAGACTAAAACTTGATTTGTGGGGGGGGGGGGGGGGGGGGGGGGGGGGGGGGGGAGGGGGGGGGAGGGGGGTGACAAAATTATAAACTTAGAAAAGAATAAGACATCTGAACTACCTTCGTTGAATAAGTTGTAGACTCTCTCTAAACATACAGGCAGGCCGTGATTGCAGGATATACCATAAGAGATTTGACAGAATTGATCAATATGATTGCAGACAGCACATTCCTGTAGTCAACAGAGTATGGGATATCATCTACCATCAAGATTAATACACACAAAACTGAAGCAAAAATAAGAGAGCACCGCAATTGTTGGTTTGGGAACATTAAGACATAAAATTCAAATGGCAGCATCCCATAATGCAACACTACAACATCCGGACAAAATAGAAAATATTTAGCTACAATCATAAGCAGCGTAACATAACATGCAGCTAAAGCAAAAGATAGCTGTAGAACTTTGCAGCTTAATGACAAAAGGTCACACTATATATCTGATTGCAAGGTAACAATAAATATTAGTGCCGGGGTTTGCCACAGATGGTTAACCAAAACCCAGCAACACAGCAACCTGCAGAACATGGAAACCAAGTGAGGTAAAATGAATGGCAAAGTTCAGATACATAACTTGCAAAGTACCAAAAAGTAGGGCTCGAAATCGATCGGTTGGTTGAACAGTACATTATCATGACTACTGTATCTCACCAAGGTTTTCAATGTTTTTCTTGATTGTTAGCATCTTCAAATCGCATAAGCATTGTCTTAAGTTCTGACTGTTGAGAATAAAAATGCAAAGCAAGCAATTGATTGAACCACAAACTTGTTTGCTGTTACGAGCCAAAGCCTATGGCTCTACAACCTGACTGTCTTCCCTTTCCTGCAGTCTCAGTTGACAGTTATTTCTGTTAAATAAGCCAGGTAACATGTGCTCAGGTGATTGCCAGCTAGGATTCTCCAGCTCATTGTTGATTCCAATCAGCCAGCTCACCTGTACAGTCACCAGATTGTTTGTTAGCTTGATAATCAAGCAAAGTTGTAGGAGTAAAGTACTCATATATAAATACACTGTAATAGGAAGAGAAAAGGATACTGATGATATGCAATTTTATCCACATAGCTGTAACTTCTTCCTCCTCAAGTATTCTATAAGAATTCCTCTTCCTGATCTCACTGTTCTTCCCCAATTTTCTTCTGCAATCTCTTGAATTCTTCTTACAAAATGTCTCAATCTTCTCGAAATGCCCAATTGCCAGGACTGATGGGAAAGAATCCCACCAATTTGGTATCAGAGCCTTTGATCTCAAGCGGCTGGAGCTCTCAACTTGCAACGCCGGAAGAACCTCGCCGCCGCACCAGGGAGGAGCGCCTCCGGTCTATCAAAGTTTTACCGGTCTATACTCCGGCGATGGATCCACCACCGCAGCCACCACCACTGCTACCACCGGATCCGTATGGCCACTATCCGTTGCAGATGATGGCGTCGAGAAACCCTGCGTCATACCCGCAGCTGTACGCAAGCTCGGCGGCGGCAGCGTGGGACCATCAACAACAGTGGCAGTGCACATCAGCTCCGCCTCTGCAGCAATGGGCGATGATGTATCCACACTATCCGCAGCCTTACACGACTTTGCCAACGTATTTGCATCAGCAGAAACAATCTATCCCGTATGTGTTTGACGAAATGCACATGAGAGGAGTAAGTTTTCAGAGGAAGGTTGAGGCTATTGGCGAAGCTCGAGTACAAACTTTGGAAGAGTACACAGAGGATCCGAGGATGAGCTGCCAGGGATCTCTTCGTGGATCACCACCAAAGCCTTCGATCATCAATGGCGAGCCCATTAATCCAGTGATGGAAAAGCAACTGCAAGCTTTGGAAGGTAGATTCGATCAACTCAGTTCTAAATTCAATCGAGCTTTGAAAGAGTTATCCCAAAGTCGACGAGTTGTGGGTGTTAATTCTTTTGGAACAACAGTTGTTCACCTTGATCCAACAGCTCAAACTTCAAATGTTAATATCCATGATCATTATGTCAATTTTTCTGGAGCTTCATCCTATAATCCTCGTGTGACTATGGGGATTTCAAACTACCATTCCAGACATAGGATGCCTAGTACACCTGTGCATGCTTATCAAAATCTGCAGCAGCATCAGTACCCAACTGCTCCAGATATGTTCGATGAAAGGCCTGTGAGGAAGGAAGTAGTAGGGGTGATGCAGGCTGTTGATGAAGAAATTGCTGGAGCTTATCTTGGTTCCACCATCAGGAATGTTGTTATCATTGTCCCGGCACACTTCAATGATTCACAACGCCAAGCCACCAAGGATGCTGCTGCCATTGATGGCTTCAATGTTCTTAGGATCATCAATGAGTCACCCGTTGCTGCCTTGCAGGAACATGTAAGACAGTTAAAGGCGCAGGAGGAGGAATTTGAAATCTTCCATCTTAAGATCGTGCAAAGAAAAAACAGAACTGTCTTCGAGGAAGGTAAAAATTTCTATGTTGTTCTAAATTCGGTGGTGGATGGCTGTTGTCATGTTACGGAATATCTAGGTTCAGTTGCTACAAGTTTCCACTCGGCCACACCAAAATTCGAAACGAAGGAAGTCAATGCCCATTCTATCCGAGCTATGAAGCTCTCTGTTTCTCCTGTTGTCAGTGTTGCTGTGCAATGCAAGGTTGCTTCTGACCTACCTAAATTGGTGGAGGGCTTGAAACATATGGCCCCCGTGATATTGTGCACCATAGAGGAGTCTGGCAAGCTGCAAGGTTCCAGAAATTATCATTCATCATCAGTAGCAGCTGCTTCTACTACTCTTGTTGCCTGTACTCTTTACATTCTTGCTAATGGAGATAGCACCAGTTCGAAGAATGAAGATCCAAAGGAGAACATCCATATAATTAAGACTGCAGGCCTTAGAGGCCATTATGTCGATGCAGTCCATGAGCTTGCTCCTAATTTCGAGGCTGCTGGTGCTGGGCGTCTGAAATTTCCTTCCTTGGCATCTCCACATCTTGATACTGATGAGTACCCTCTAGGTGAGTCTCATGACTTTAGAGAAGAAAGGAGAATGGTGTGGGATCCGGGTATATCTATTCAACTTACAGCAGTACTGAACAGTTCAACTCCGGATCTTTTTGCTTCTAATAGTCTAACTTTACCAAATTGGCAGAAGGTGCCTAGTCCCTACAAGTATTATCCAGATGTTGAAATACCATTTCAGAGATTCCCAAGCACTCATTCTGACAGTTCAAAAATTGAGGCGCCACTGATTGATAAAAACCTGACAACGAGACCACCCTCTTCCCCTTCTGGTCCAGCTATATGCCCTCCTGTCCATAAATCTCGAGCATCACATTTGTTCCCTATTCCTCCAAATCCGAAGCATCTCAACTGTCCATTTAGTTTTATGGAAGTTAACAAGCCGAGGGTCAATCAAGGACCCAAGTCTTCTGTGTTTTTGCCCCAACAACAGTTTGAGGTCGCGGGTAGGAAATTCTTAAGCAAGTCTCAAGAAGCTCATGAAGGTTATGTTCCCCATGTACCACGAGCTAAGTTTTCATATCAGATATCCATTCAGCCCCTTGAGTACGTACCAATGCAAGAACAGGAACTTGTCAAGGGTTCAGTTTTGCCAAATTCATTACCTGCTATACATGCCTGTAGGAGAAGCCAAATATATGTGGTCAGCTTCAAATGCCCACTTGACATAGACTTCCTCGCAGAAAGCCAACACATATTTTCTATGATGAGAGATGCAATTGCTTCAAGTTTCTCTTGAGTGAACATCTTGCCAGTTGGATTATGA
This sequence comes from Iris pallida, assembly GCA_029216955.1. NCBI lineage: Eukaryota > Viridiplantae > Streptophyta > Magnoliopsida > Asparagales > Iridaceae > Iris > Iris pallida. The sequence continues at coordinate 8,465,185 of JANAVB010034417.1, forward strand.
GGAGTGTTAATAAGGATCGCACGAGTGTTCTTTGAAACTGAAGACTTGAACTCATCGAATGGCACTGCAAATTTTGGAGGAAGAATTTTTTGGACCTTACTTTGGCACCAGTAAATGTTAGTTCAGTGGTTCCTGTTCAATTTTCGTGTACTATCAGCAGTAGTAGTTTGCTCCAGGACTGCACACTCAGTGAGAGAAGGCTCAGTGAACTATGCATGTGTGAGTAGCTCTATAATGTGTACACCGACAAACATGGCTTTGCACACAAGCAATATTACTTTGACCTTGAGACAAGGTCAAATTGAGAGGGAGGCATTGTTACGAGCCAAAGCCTATGGCTCTACAACCTGACTGTCTTCCCTTTCCTGCAGTCTCAGTTGACAGTTATTTCTGTTAAATAAGCCAGGTAACATGTGCTCAGGTGATTGCCAGCTAGGATTCTCCAGCTCATTGTTGATTCCAATCAGCCAGCTCACCTGTACAGTCACCAGATTGTTTGTTAGCTTGATAATCAAGCAAAGTTGTAGGAGTAAAGTACTCATATATAAATACACTGTAATAGGAAGAGAAAAGGATACTGATGATATGCAATTTTATCCACATAGCTGTAACTTCTTCCTCCTCAAGTATTCTATAAGAATTCCTCTTCCTGATCTCACTGTTCTTCCCCAATTTTCTTCTGCAATCTCTGAATTCTTCTTACAAAATGTCTCAATCTTCTCGAAATGCCCAATTGCCAGGACTGATGGGAAAGAATCCCACCATTTGCAATATGCAAAAGAAAGAAATTAAAGCAAAGAAAAGACAAACCACAGAGCTTATGCTTCTTGACACTATCTTGCTTAATTGTCAGAACCAAATACATGTCCATCTTTCGGTGCTACCTAGTTTGTGAATACATTATCCTAACCCTCTACTGTTCACAGTCAACCTTGCATATGAGGCACCATCTCGAGCTACCACATTTCCTCTTTCTTAACTGCTCGAAGCTGTCAATATCACCCTCCTGAGAAACCTAGTCAAGGAGATGGGAAAAAAGATAAGAATGTTCTTGATATTATATGTTATTCAAATAAAGGCAGCTAAGCTGAAAAAGAAAACATAGCTACAGGACATACCACCATTTACAGAGAGTTGCTGAACTAGTAAACACTTTCTAGAGGTTCATGAAGGCTCATCAAATTGTAGTGCCCATTAAACCCTGAATCACCAAAATGCATATGAGAAGGCAAATTTACAGACACCATGCTCACCAAGCTCCTAATATTACTTGAAAAATCATGGGCTGGAGCACCAGCAGCATGGAGGATGGTTAGAATATCAAGATCAACCCTCCTCATCTGACCAGGATGGAAGACCAGGAAGGACACCTGAACCGAGATGATCAGAACAAAGACTTCCAGTACCACAAGGAATATCTCTAGTAATATAACCAGGTTCAGGAGGTGCGAAATTTGAATCTTTAAACAGTGGACCAAAACCATGTACCTCTCTTTCAAAGTCTTCCCAGAGAGACTACCCACCAAAGCCAAATCTACTAGATGACAAGTCATCATACTCTACCGGAACTCCTTAGAGGCAGACCATCAATACGATGACGACCAAATTCTGGAGCTGGATTGTGGGGATTGGCAGCTGCTGCATCATGCTTCCTTTTGATACGTTCAGGCAACATAGCAGGTCTCTTTCTCCAATGTCCAGGTGTGCGACTGAGACCAGTACTAGGTGGAAAGGGGGAACTTGATTGATAGGAGGGCAATGGCCTTGAAGTGGTCACATTAGCACCTCCAGATAAATGTGAAGCTCTGTCAGAAGACCTTGATGAAGACATGTATCCATTAAATTTAGAACCTTCATCTGAATGAGCAGGTCTAGGGAACTGCTTCAGATCTTCTTCAAACCCTCTCCAGTTGACATGTCTACCAGGATCTAATACAGATGTTCTAAACCGAACTTTTGGGGAATTAAATCCTTCGACGGGAAATACTTGAACCTTTATTCTGCCAAAGGCCTCAATCTATCTTCTGTCCTACCATGTCCAAAAGCTGAATCATGCATTCCACCTGCATCCCGTTCATCTTCATATCTTCATAGCATTTGGCTGTCAATATGGAGCATGCCATGTAGGTAGAGATGCCTGCGGGTTTCAGGCTGCCTGCCATCATAAACCTCAGGCCAAGATAGACCCCCGAATGCCATCAAAATGTTAATCTACACTCGTGAAATACCAACGAACCTAACAAACTTAATCACTGGCCTCCGGTTGTTTCTAGCATGCCTTGCAACAAAAGTGCTCAGCAGTGGATTAGGTGATCAAATACCATTTGAATCCACATAATATGAATCTACAGTCATGAAATAATACTTTATAGATCTCAAACCACTGGCCACAGGCAAACCCAAGAAAAATGACCAAAGTAGGTGAGAGGATATGCAGCTTTTAGGGATACAGAAAATAAAGGTCTATGACAACTAATGGAAGAGAGATCAATTAGCAACGATATAAGTTTATTCAAAATCAGCGATACTGACAGATCTAAAAGTATCGAGACGAAGACACAATCGTACACACTAATATAAGAGAGATGATCGGGTGCATCTCCAACTTTGTAACTCCATTGTTATTGGTTCTTGAAAACCTAAATTTAAGAAGAGCTGACGGTTTTCAATCAGTTGAAACTAATCTCCTTGAATATATTCATGCATGGACAAATTGCAAATTTGCATAGGAGATGTACCCTATCGTTTCTCAAGTAATGATACTAATACATCCAATAACTCCTATAGATCATTCTAGAGTACAATCAAGTAAGAACTATATGGTTAGAAAAGACCAGAAAAATCCTTCACGCAATTTCACAACTCCTAAGGGGAATTTCTTTCTTTTTTTACTTTCTAGTTATTGATTTGGTAATAAAATAATAATTAAAAAAAAAGAAATTTTCTCTTAACCAGTGGGTGATTTCTCCACATAGATCTTAGTGAACTTTGTCATTTCCATATCAAATGTTCTCAAACTTCTACATAAAGAAGTGGTTTTCATAAGAACAAGTGATCTGCAACTTATTGCTTATGCATAGTATGTGAAAGATTATAACATGTTCTCCCTAAGTAAAAGTAAATACTTCCATTTATACTTACTGTAAAAGGAGACAATATACTAAAACTCAAATTGTTGGTTTGTGCAAATATAAAGACCAGTATGGCCATAGGGGGAGCCTTGCACGTTATCAAGAAAAAACAGCGAGAGAAACATCCAGTGGATGACAAATACCCTTAGATGCTCAGGTCATATGCCAAATTATAGGGGTAGCTGAGAGATTACATTGGAAACAACAATAACAAGAAAGCGTTTATCCCAAATTTTTGGGGTTGGCTCTTTGAGTCATCTTCTCCATTCAGCTCTGTTAAGGGCAATACCTTCCCCTATATTCTTGGATTGAAGCAACTGTGCAGTTTCCCTAGCCTGTGGACCATAATTTTAAGTTGGAGTATGTCAAGAATACCATGGATCAAGCACACACCCTCATCGGGTGCCCCTCCCCTAAGCGCCTTAGCAATGACAATTATAGTGGCAGAGTTCCTGAGGTTCGACAGCTCGCAACTTGGCAACCTCTTCCTTTCCTAGGTGCTCTTTCCAAGGGATATGGCATTCCCTCAAGGCCATTTATTTACCCATATAAAGAGCACCTCCTTCGTGGATTTTCAAAACTTCACCTTAGGGTATTCCTTGGGGAAAAAGGTATGCCAGGGAACTAAGAGACATTGCAATAGCCATCAACATGTATCCAACTTAAGGTATTCCTAGGCAAGCTTGGGATCCAACCAATGTTAACATTGCAATAGAAATCAACATGTATCCAACTTAAGGTATTCCTAGGCAAGCTTGGGATCCAACCAATGTTAAAGACATCGGATATCGGGTTCATGTAAGTTTGGATTTTGAGATATCGGGTATCGGAGATATATTGAAATTTGAGTAGCATGTAACACTATGACTTTCATTTTTGAAGAATTTGTTGTTTGCAGGACAAATAGCTTATATAAGATCGGATGTAGATGTGTTTGGGACATGAAACTAATGTTCTGCCTGATAGTAGCCACTTGAATGGAATGAGATGAGAATCTCTAGAAATCTTTCCTCTCCACTTACTCGATAAAGGCTTTCCTTCTGTATAAGACTTCTTCCGAATGGCATAATTGTCCAATTTATTCCTCGATCTTCAAAGAAGACTAACTCATGAGTCATGACGTCACCACCTACTTGGTGCTCTTCTACTCCTTTAAAGGCATGCCAAGATGGATCCCTAGTTGAAATGTAGAAATAGGTTAAATGCAGGTGACCAAGTGAACGGAGCTTGACGTTGTGTGGTAGAACTCTTTCTTTCGACAATTCACCAATATGTGAGTGGCTTTGAACCTTCGACGATCCTTAATCATCACGCGTAGCAAAGGATGACTTGTTATTGTGTATGGTGCTAATAAAAGAAGCTTAATAAGAACCAGAAAGATAAGTAATCACATGACTAGTAAATTGTTGCGAATCAATGATGAATTGTATGTTGTGGTATCAAATGTTGGATAGGTGAATCAAGTCCCAAGAATTGGGCAATGAGTATATCGGTCTACGGCTCGAAGGATATTTGGTAAAATAGAAAGTAAGTCCCTAGAATGGGCAGGGGATATGCAAGCTACGGCTCAAGGCAATGTAGCACGATAAATGAGAGTTATGGCTTATGTACTTTAGTTCTATTATCATGCATGTTATGTTTCTTTTATAGCTAAAGTTGCATATGCATGCATGGTCATGGACAATGTTCTGACCCTCGTCTTCACAGGTGCTGGGAACCTAGTAGACAATTAGAGACGCCGAAAGCTCATCCGACTCTTTAGAAGCCTTTGAAACTTCCATTTGAAGAAGGCATCCGTTGAAGGTGGTTTATTGTCGTTTTTAACAAAGGATATGATGTATGAAACGGTTGTATCTTATTTCAATGTTTCGGCAAGTTGTAAGCCAAGTGTGGTATTTCTACTCGGTTGTTTGAGAGCCGTATGTTTTCCACTACAAAAGTTATCAATAAAGAATTTATTTCAGTTCATATATGTGTTATTCAATTTCTTTGTGATCCGTTGTGAATTATATGCAAAAATCTCTTTTAGAAATGAGCAAGAGCCCACCTTGTACAAGTGCAAATTAGACTTGTACGACAGGCCCAGTGGCAATTATCGATTTTACGGAATCGGAATGTGACGTAATGGTATCAGAGCACGGCTTTACTTCCTTGAAATTTCTTTGTTTTAAGACTTCAAAAATATATTTCAGTTCATATCTGTGTTATTCAATTTCGCTGTGACCCGTTGCGAATTCTATGCAAAAATCTCTTTTAGAAAATGAGCAAGAGCCCACCTTGTACAAGCGCAAATTAGACTTGTACGGCAGGCCCAGTGGCAATTATCGATTTTACGGAATCAGGTTGTAACATAATGGTATCAGAGCACGGCTTTACTTTCTTGGAATTTCTTTGTTTTAAGACTTCAAGAAGACACAAGTTTTATTGATTTCGAAAACCTTGATTTTTGTTGCCGCAAAATGAGATGTTCCATACAATAAGTTCATAAATATTTTATGAGACTAACGAGATTTCTCTTTATTATAGAAATGATAAATGCGAGCAACACGAACAACGCAAGTAGTTCCATGACGGTAGCCTCGACCGACTCAATGGAAAGGATGTTGGCTGCCATGGAGACACATCAGAGGCAGAATACAAAGCAGTTTGAGGAGCAACAGAAACAGTTCGATGCCCAGCAACAGTTAGTTCAAACTGTTGTGGCCAACGGTACCTAAGCTTTCCAAAGGAGAATGAGATTGTGGAAGAGAACGAGCCTCAATCCGCGAAGAAAGCGAGTTTCATGAATGACATCGAAATTCAAGAAAATCTGCAACGTACCCTTCAAGGAAAAAAAAAAGCTACAATTGCTATAGATTGGCTAGTTGAAGTCGAGGACCATCTCGAAACTCTCGGCATCATTGGAACTAAGAGGGTGTCGTGCGCGAAACTACTACTGATTTCTAATGCACACTACTGGTGGCAAGGTCAGAAAAGGATCCTTGCGGGAGTGAATTGAACAACGAAGATTACTTGAAAGATGTTTAAAGAAGCCTTTCTGTCGCAGAACTTCTCCTCAATTGAGCAGCAACGAAAGGAACTAGATGGCAGGCACCTTTCAACGAAGATTACTTGTGCCACTGGAGAAAGTTCAGAAAAAGAGACCAAGTACTGAGGGAGGATGACAGGCACCGAAGCGCTCGAGCCACGGTGGCTATCAGAGGCACGATAAAGAAGGACGTTTTGTAACAGATGCCGCAACAGAGGATATGTCGCTAATGAGTGTCAGGTACTAGAGGGTGGATGTTTTAAGTGTGGTCGCTTCGGCCACAAGTCTCGGGACTGTCAAGGAGGTAGAGCCCATCAGAATCCTCCAAGAGGGCAGCAAAACCAACTGAACCGTGGGCAGGTGCCACTGGCTCTTCAGGCCGCACAGAATCAAAGACCTAGTGCTTAGGGTCGAGTTTTCGCATTGACTCGAGGAGGCTTTCGCCTCGGATACAATTGTGACGGGTATATTGTCGTTTAAGGATATTCATGCACGTGTTTTATTTGATTATGGCGCCACACAGAGTTTCATATCTGCAGATTATGCCAAAGAACATAGATTAAAAATGCCAATGTTAAATTTAAAGCCTAGTGTTAGCACACTCCACTAGGAGTGGAGACGTCCGCTAACTTGATATGTAGGAATGGCTATATTTGTTTCGGAGAAAGGAAATTGTCACCGGATGTAATTGTTTTCGATATCAAGAAATATGATATCATTCTGGGAATGAACTGGCTCAATGCATGTTGCACGACGATCGACTGCGCGGGAAAGCGGGTTGTTTTCTTCTACCCTAAGAAACAAAATTCTCTTACTCGTGTGGTTCGTCAACAAAGACATCAATGGTGATTTCGACAACTACGGCCCGACGAATGTTACATTCTGGCTGCAAAGGGTACTAAGCTTATGTTCGAGACACATGCAAGAATGGTACAGACTCGGCTCATACTAAAGTCGCGACAGAATTTTCTGACGTGTTCCAGACAAGATACCCGGAATGCCCGAGGACCGAGATTGAATTCATTATCGATACATTTTCAGACACTCGACCGATTTCAAGAGCCCCGTACAGGATGGCACTAGCAGAACTAAAAGAACTCAAGGTACAGCTATAAAAATTATTGGGCCGAGGATATATTTGCCCCAATGTTTCTTCGTGGGAAACTCTGATACTGTTCGTGAAAAAGAAGGATGGAACGATGCGGCTGTGTATCGACTACCACGAGCTAAAAAAGCGACAATCCGGAACAAGTATTCGTTACCAAAAATCAATAACCTATTCAATCAACCGCAAGGGGCGTCTGTGTTTTCAAAGATTAATCTTCGTTCAGTCTACCATGAGATGAAGATCAAGACAGAATGTCCCAAAATCTGTGTTCCGTACCAGATATGAAAACTATGAGTTTATGGTCATTCCCTTTGGATTGACCAATGTCCTAGCAGCTTCATGTATATGACAGTCCCTTCCGACCCTTCTTGGATAAGTTTGTGATCATGTTCATTGATGATAACCTAATCTACTCGAAAAGTAAGACCATGCGGAACATTTGCGAGTCGTACTACAGATCCTACGGAAGAATCAGCTCAATGCCAAGTTAAATAAATGTGAGTTCTGGATGAGTAGATGTCGTTTCTAAGACATGTTATCACTATGGAAGGTGTATCCGTAGACTCGAAGAAGATGAGGTGGTAGTGGTTTGAAAACAACCCGCGTCGGCTAGCAAGATTCGTAGTTTTTTTTTCGGGCTTGGTAGGTTACTACAGAAAATTTGTGAATGATTTTTAAGTGGCATCGCCTATGACTCGCGTCACGCAAAAGGGAGTAGCATTCAATTGGCCTGACGATTGTAAAGCTAGCTTTCAAGATCTGAAATAGTGTCTCGTGTTAGCTCCGATTCTTGCACTTTCAGACGGCACCGACGGAATTCAAATATACAGCATTGCATCCGGATTGGATTTGGAATATGTACTGACGCAGAAAGGGAAGGTGATATTGTATGCCTCCAGACACATGAGAAAAATTATCCAACACATGACTTGGAATTGGCTGCAATCGTTTTTACCTTAAAGTTATAGCAGCATTACTTGTATGGAGTAGCTTGTGAGATCTTTATCGATCATAAGAGCCTCAAGTACATATTCACTCAGAAGGATCTGAATTTGCGGCAAATACGTTGGTTAAAATTAATTAAAGATTATGACTTAACGATCGTGTACATCCCTAGGAAGGCCAATGTGGTGGCGGATGCGTTGAGTCGAAACTATGTGGAATCACTTTAAGTAGCCAACAGGATATTGGAAGATTTAGAGAGCATGGACATTGAGCTTCGAATTTGTGGCCGAAATGCACAATTGGCTCAAGTTCAACTTTGAGTCGAGTATGTTAGAGAGAATTAAAATTGAGCAAAAACTGATGAGTTCTTAATAAAGATTAGTAAATTGATGGAAAAGGGTGAAGCGGTACGAAGAAAGGGGTGACTTCTTTGTCTGGATCATATATTGATAGATTTTATAGTATGTCTGTTGAAGACGCAATGAGAAAATTATACGATTTTGGTCACTGTGGATCAATTGACCAAGTCAGCACATTTTATGGCGATCAATTTCTTGGAGCGTCGTTCGGTTTAGCCTAACTATACATGGATGAGATTATCCGATTACATGGAGTGTTAGCCTCAATAGTGTCGGATCGGGATAGAAGATTTGTATCACATTTTTGGAGCAGCTTGCAATCGGCAATGGGAACACGATTGAAATTTAGCTCTGCATACCATCCACAAATTGATGGCCAGACTGAGAGAGTGAATCAAATTCAGAGTTCACCTTCAATAACCATTATCAAGCGAGTATACAGATAACACCTCATGAGGTAATGTTCGGGCGGAAATGTCGATCACTGATCTGCTGGGATGAAATCGGTGAACGGCAAGTACTTGGACTAGAAATAGTAAAACATGTCGTCGAGAAAGTTCGTATGATTCGAAAGAAGTTCCTTAAGGCACAAAGTCGACAAAAGAGTTATGCGGATACCTATTGACGACCATTGGAATTCATGGTGGGAGACCATGTATTTTTGAAGGTATCACCGATACTCGGAGTTATGCGATTCAGTGCAAAGGGTAACTCCGAGATTTGTTAGCTCATTCGAGATTCTTAAGCGAGTCGCTCCAATCGCCTATCAGATCGCACTACCATCGACGTTGATTGAAGTACATGATATTTTCCATGTTTCTCAACTACGGAAGAATATGCATATCTAAGTCATGTGGTATGGTCAGGACTGCAAGCAGATATGTCTTATGTGGAGGAATCTATTCAGATCTTAGATAGAAATGATAAAGTTTTGTGGAACCGAGTTGTTCCTTTGGTTCGAGTGCTTTAGAGAGATCATTCCGTCAAGGAATCGACTTGGGAACTTGAAGCATATATGAGGGAACGGTTTCCTTCTTTATTCGATATAGGTGGATTTTGTTTATGTTTCGGGGATAAAACTTTTTGTTAGTGTATTATTATGTAATGTTCCATTTCCGTTGCGAAACACGGTGTGGGCTAGAATGGCCGAGTCAGAATCAGATAATAGAAAAACCTTAACAGGATCGATGTATCGGGATAGTGAATTGAGACCCTTTCTTCGTTATGGATCGGATTCTTTAGAAATGATACCTAAGATGCAATGGAGCACATCTTGGGTAGAGAATTTTATATAAGAGTCCTTGTCCCAAGACCATTGCATTGTTGGTTTTCGATGTCGCTTTAGCTGTAGATTTTATGATGTATTTTCGTGAATATTTTCGATGAATGTTTTTATGGCTTACTTTCACTGTATTCACATTCATATCGAATCACTGAGAGAAGTATTTTGAATCGTTGTTGGTGTACATGCATGTGACCAAATGAACAGAGCTTGACGTCGTGTAGTAGATCTCTTTTTTCGGCAGTTCACCAATACGTGAGTGACTTTGATCCTTCAACAATCCTTAATCATCACGCGCAAAGATGAATTATTATTGTGTATGGTGCTAATAAAAGATGCTTAGTAAGAACCCAGAAAGATAATGAAAGATAAGTAATCACATGGCTAGTAAATTGTTGTAAATCAATGATGAATTGTATTTTGTGGTATCAAATGTTGGACAGGTGAATCAAGTCCCAAGAATTGGGCAGTGAGTATATCGAGCTACGGGTCAAAGGATAATTGGTAAAACAAAAAATAAGTCCCTAGAATGGGCGGTGGGTATGCGAGCTACAGCTCAAGGCAATGTAGCAAGATAAATGAGAGTTATGGGTTACGTACTTTAGTTCGATTATCATGCATGTTATGTTTTCTTTTATAGCTAAAGTTGCATGTGTGCATGGTTATGGACAACTTGTGCACAAGGTTAGTTTCTCGAACGGTACTCTGGAGCCATAAATCCGATTCGACCTAGGTAGGAACAAGGGATGTCGAAGTACTGGCATCGGTATCTCGAGACCTTCAGTGAGGCTAGCTACCTGCGCTGTAAGAGGCACCGTTATACCAATAAAAAATATAGTCCAAGATGGCGTGTTGCCAGTGACCTTCATATAGACAGGTGTCATAGCTATCAATGTCTTGGTGAAGATTCACCGAATTGGTGAAAATTATTATTTTCACCGAATATATACAGGAAAGGACATCGATTGTGGGTAAGATTGATTCATATATATACAGGGAAGGACATCGACCATAGTTAAGATTCACCGAATTGGTGAAAATTATGAACACCTTATATTTTCTATAATAGGAACTGTTAATGGACGCTAAGGCAAGATAGAAAGATCGCAAATTAATATTGTTATATTTCACATAATTTACACTATTGATTTTAGGTGAGATTGGTTATGGCCGCTCACCGGTAGTGCTGGGAACCTAGTGGACAATTAAAGACGCTGAAAGCTTGTCCGACTCGTTAGAAGCCTTGCACTCTTTTGAAGCTTCTATTTGAAAAAGAAGGCATCCGCTGAAGGTAATTTATTGCCGTTTTTAATAAGGGATATGTATGAAACAGTTGTATCTCATTTTAATATTTTTGCAAGTTATAAGTCAAGTTTGGCATTTCTACTCGGTTGTTTGAGAGCCTTATGTTTTTCACTACAAAAGTTATCAATAAAGAATTTATTTCAATTCATATCTGTGTTATTTAATTTCTTTGTGATATGCTGCAAATTCTATGAAAAAATTTACAAAATGGGTACGAGCATGCCTTGTACAAGTGCAAATTAGACTTGTATGGTATCACGTCCAATCTCTAAGGCTATGAATCGACCATTCGTTGAGTTCACTATCCATTTCACCTTATCTTACTAGATAAGGCGGGCAATCATTACACCATTCGTGCAAATCGCTACTTATGTGACAAGAAATTTCACTACCTTACGACATTTAACAAAATCGCTTGTACGAAAAAATGCTTTCGTTGTTGTGGAATAAAAAGCCTTCTTATCTTAATGTATGTATTTAATTTATTCGACCAAAAATTAAGTTCAAAATACTTTCTAGCATATTCGTCAAAGTCTTCCTTATTATTACATCCAAACTAACTTTGTAGCCCATCCCATGACATTAGATGCAGAGCCATTCCTTTTCTTAAAAAAAAGGATCCGCACCTTGATTTGCCATAAGAGTAGTTGACGGGACTCGATTAACTCAGTTAAGTCGTAAGTTTTAATCGACTCACCGGCTTGTATATGGTTCTAGTTCATTTGGTTTAGGGGTCACACCCCTAGTTTTCGGCTTATGGATAATAGGGCCTCAAATCTTGGTTTTTGAAATTGTTGTGTTCTTCTTACATATGCAAGAAAATACTTGGAACAAAGAAGTTTGGTTCCACAAAACTATGCTTAGGTACTTCCTTCGCTTAGCAAAAGAGAGTTTATATGATTTACAATTTCAACAAATTACTCGAGATTGACAACTATGAAAGGATCCTTCAAGTTTCTAGATGTACTAAATGTTCTACTATCCTAAAAGACTCAAACTAACTAACAAACAAAAAAAATCCAATACAACATTGTAACATGGTAATAAACTATCAATTATAAAATTACAAGTATAAAAAAAACCATCAAGGTTAACAATATTCTATCAAAATAAAAAAAACTATTAACCTTTGCATACTCTTAGACTCGAGTCTGTCTTTAACCGTCACTACAACAAGAGAGATCTTACCTCCTTGAGGACGCATCTCTAGAGAGAGAGAGAGAGAGGGGGAGCATTTCCTCCTCGCGATCCCCACAAAGAAATAGAAGCGCTTACAATAAGGGAGAGGGCAGCGATAAAGGGGAGCGCTTGCGATGTTAGGTTTATGGCTTCAGGTTATAAGACCCAAGCCGACTTGAAAATGCAACCCCCTCTTAATGTCCGATATATATATATATATATATATATATATATATATATATATATATATATATAGAGAGAGAGAGAGAGAGAGGAGAGATCGGGATCACCGCACTTAAGCATCCCCACATGTTCTCCGGAATAACAAACGTTAGTTTATCTTTATGGAATGTTCAGATTAGATCATTAAACTACCTTATTTCTCCTAAAATTTTGATCTAATCTGAACAGTAAAAAAACAATCCAACAGCTACTATTCCGGAAAACATACCGGAAATCTGGATCAAAAGCCCCGCCACGGGAGCCCCACCGAAGCCCCCCCCCCCCCCCCACCCCCGGGGCACCATCGGATCGGGAGGGAGGGGGGCTCGATCCTACGGTCGAGGGGCAGGCGCGACTTCTACGGGGCTCCCAATACGGACCATATATATATATATTTTTTGGAATAAGGGTGAATTTATTCCTCGCATATAGCGGAAAAGGCATTAAAGTACAACATCACAACTCTCCATGCCCCAAATAATAATATTATGGGGCCATTACAGATACATCGAATTCTATATTATGTAGAATTCCAATAGGGAGGTAGTCAAGCCCTCAAAGATACGTCTGTTCCACTCCTTCCAGATGTGCCAAACAGACGCAGCAAGACGAACTCTGGCTCTTCTAGCCCACCCCGGATCCCGGCCTCTGTGATCTCGGATCCAGCTGAGAATGCTCCGGATGTCTCGATCCACTCCAACTCCTCCTCTCAGCTGTGCACACTGCTCAGTCCAAATATGCCAGGTCACCGGGCAAACAAAGAAGAGATGTCCCACAGATTCATCTTCCTCATTACATAGCACACATTTGGCATCCGGGATCTGCATCCCAAACCGGAGGAGTCTGTCTCTCGTCATCAGTCTACCCCGGAGAAGACGATATGCACATAGTTGCATTTTCCGTGCAACGCCCTTGCCCCAAATGAAGTCCACCTCCTCAGCCTGGTCGTGGTAGTTCCGAACCAAATCGTAGCAACTACGAAAGTAGAATAGACCTGACCCGCCCCCCGTACCTGGGCCGGCCCAGCTCCATGTATCCTCCGCCTGGCTAGCGTCGATAGTAATAAGGCGAATCTCCTCGGCTAGCTGAGCAGTATAAGTATATCCCTCTGGCCTCCAAACTCCATCTCTGATGATCCGACTACATGTGAGCCCCCTGCCCGCTTCTCTGTCCAGCTGCCCCCCCCCCCCCAGAAGCTCGAGCAAGGATCTGGAACCCAACCAAAGGTCCAGCCAGAGGTCGGTAGTCGTCCCATCCTTCATGTGCCTGCAGATAGCGGTCTGAAGCACCGGTCTACACCTTAGGATGGCCTTGAACGTGACCGAAAAATTGTTGTCTATCCTGCAAGCCCAGAAGTTGGTCCTCCTCAGGTATCTGTTCGTCATCCATTCTGCCCAGAGCGACCCCCCCTTGATGAATCTCCAGGCCATCTTCACACAAGCTGCCTTCCTGACCGTATGGAGAGGCCTCAACCCCACTCCTCCTTCCTCCCGTGGCCGACATAACTGGTCCCAGGATATCGCATGCATCCCTCCCCTCCAGATGAAGTCAGCACAGATGGCCTCCACTTTACTAATAGTAGTCGTGGGGATCTGGATAGACTGGAACCAGAACATCGTGATGCCTGCAATAACCGAACGCACCAACTCTATCCGGCCGCCAAAAGATAGACCCGCAGCTTGCCAGCCTTCCACCCTCCTCTGAGCAAAGTCCACCAAGCTGTGACAATCCTGCTCTCTGGCATAGTTGACCGTCAGCGGGACCCCCAGATATTTCACTGGGAGCTCGCCTCTGTCCACACCTAAGGCGAAGGCTCTCTCCTCCTGCTGTGTGCACCGGGAGCTAAAGTAGACTGCTCTTCTCCCTGTTTAACTGGAGTCCAGATAGCCGCCCGAACTCCTCCATAATGTCAGAGAGCGCTCTCATTCCCCGCATGGAAGGCTGGAGAAGCACCAATAAATCGTCAGCATAGATCAAGTGGGATACAACCGGACTCACCAATCGAAAAAGGGGAACGATCCTCTTGCTATGCACTGCCGTATCCATCATGCAGGTAAAGTACTCCATCACCAAGGTAAATAGATACGGGGAGAGGGGGTCACCCTGCCTCAACCCCCTGTTGCTACTGAAGTAGCCATGCGGCGTGCCCTGGATGAGGACTGAGAAAGTAGGGGAGCAAATGCACTCCCTCACCCTCGCAACCCACCTCTCGTCGAATCCCATGGCAAGCATCAAGTGACACAGGAAGTCCCTGTTGACCGTATCATAAGCTTTCCGGAGATCAAGCTTCACACAAGCCTTCATCCCCCCAGATTTGCTGAACTCCCTCACCATCTCATGAGCTAGCAGGCTGTGCTCCGCTATCGACCGGCCCTTGATGAACGCTGCTTGATTCTGGGACACCAATCCCTGCATAATCCCCTCCATACGCATGCACATAAGATGAGTGATAATCTTGTAAAGAAAATTACAGCAAGCAATGGGCCAAAAATCCGCAAGTGAGGTCGCTCCCTCCTTTTTAGGAACCAACGTCAAGAAAGTGCGGTTCATCTCCTTCAGAAGCCTGTCCTCCACAAAGAACTCCTGAACCGCCGCCAGGACATGGGTCTTAAGCACACCCCAGTGTCGCTTAAAGAACCCTGAAGAGAAGCCATCAGGCCCGGGAGCTTTGTTGGGATTAGCCTTTATAACAATATCCTCCACCTCCTCCATCCTCACAGGTGCCAGAAGCAGACTGTTCCCATGTCGGGACACCAGTCTCTTCGTGACAAGTGCAGGGAACGTGCTAGAGTAGTCTGTCTGCTGATAAAGGGCCGTGTAGAATCTGACGGCCTCCTCCTGAATCTCCGCCGGGTCCCCTACAAGACGTCCCTCAGCATTCAGAAGTCTGGGGATGCTGTTCCGGTGCTGACGGGTGCGGATCACATCGTAGAAAAATTTGGTGCAGCGGTCTCCATCTTTAAGCCAGGTACATTTAGCCCTCTGTGACACACTAATCTCCTCCTGCTGGCGCATGATGCTGACCTCCTCAATCAGGAGCTTCTCATTGGCTGCCAGCTCCCCGTTCAGAATGTCAGCTTGGAGGGCCACCTGAGTGTCCCGAAGCTCGGCTTCCTTATCTGCCAGAGAAGTCCGCGGTATCGTCTTCACCCACCCCCTGATAGCCCGCTTGAGCTGCTTAAGTTTGTGAACCATGCGGAACTGAGCCGTGCCCTCCCGGAAGTGCTACATCTCTCCCGTAACCACCTTCTCATATCCGGCCGACAGATACCAGCTGTTGTTATACCGAAATGGCCTCGCCCTCAAAGTAGGTCTCTCACCGAAACCAACCCGGATAGGAGAATGGTCGCTAGTACCTTCCGCCACCGAGTTCGGAAAGCACCTGAACCACTCACTATTGCCCAAGGCCCGATCCAACTGACAAACAATCCGGTTATGAGTAGCCTTGTTGTGCCAGGTCCAATATGTCCAGCTCGCTCCAGCCCCCGCATCCCTGACAGAAGCAGACACCTCTGGAAGTCATATAAGATCGAATCCGGAACAGGACGACCTCCCACCTTCTCTTGGCGAAGCAGCATAGCATTGAAGTCCCCCATGATGAGCAGAGGGAGAGACAGATTGTCCACCATGAGACCCAGATGCACAATGTCCTCCCACAAAGCCTCCCGGAGTCTCCGGTCATTGTGCCCATAGACAGTCCCCAGGATGAATCGGAACCCACCTTTGTTCACAAAAGTAACACCGATGAGTTGTTCTGATTTATGGATCTGCACCCCCTCCCAACTTCCTTTGTTCCACCTAACCCAGATCCTTGCCATACCACAAAGATCTAAGTTGCGAATGTGATCCCAGTTTGCCGGAGTCCTACGCGAGAGCATAGCAGCCCCTCTAATCTTCGTCTCCAGTAGGATGGCAATGTCACACGCCTCTCTTCTCAGAACCCCTCCAATCTCCCTCCATCGTCCTATGGAACACCCCCCCTAATGTTCCATGCTAGGACCGACATCTAATAAAGAGAAGATGGGTCCCCCTGGCACTCGTCTGGATCGACACTCGAGGGAAGTGTCTCATCCGCCTGATCAATGATTGCATCTACCATAGAAGAAGGAGCAAGGTGGGCCTGGATCCTGCTGAGAGTAAGAGCCCAGTCAGGATTGTCTTCAGTCTGGTCATCCATATCCCTCGCCTGAGGAATATCCTCCCGTGTGGCCGGAGCGTGCCTTTTCCTGCTGATGTACACCATGATCAACGGGGAGGCCTCCGTCACCATCTGACTACCACCAGCCGCGCTCATACCCCTGGTCACGATGGCCCTCTGTGGCATGAACGGGACCAGTGCACCCTGCGTACTCTCCTCTCTCTGCGGTGATCCTGACTCCAGCCTCCTATCAACCTCCATCCATGTGTCCTCCTCCCTATGTCTGACTGGCTCCGTCTCCCCCGGCAGGTGACTGGAGGTCGTCTCCTTCCCAGGTGCCTCCGTCCGAGCCGCCTGTGGCCTGGCAGTCTCCTTCCCCTTGTATTTGCATGCACTGGTAGTATGCCCAAAGCACTCACAGTGAGAACACATACGGGGAACCCAGTCATACTCCATTGCCTGTGTCAGAACCTCCCCAGACGGTACCTGATACTCAAGCATACTCGGTATGCACGGAGCCCGCCTTGATCTCCACGAAGACCCTGGCATACATCAGTCTGGTACGAAAAGTAGTGGCCTCGTCTGTTTTGATCGGCTTCCCCACCAGACTGGCAAGTCGCATGAGAAGCGGGATACTCCAATACTTTACTGGAAACTCAGAGAATCTGACCCAGATGGGGATAGCGTTCAGCACCTCCTTCTCGCACCTCAACTCCGGCGTCCACTCCTTCAGTATTATGAGTCTTCCATCAAATGACCAAGGCCCAGCCTGAAGGATCCTGGACACATCCTCCGCTAATCCAAATTTGACATAATATAACCCGTTCTTCCGAGAGAAGAATTCTATGCTACCTTTGGGCCTCCAGACACGCTCCGCATAACCCCGAATTTGGCCAAAGAACGGCTTGTTCCCTAACACATACAACACCAGAGTGTTTTTCCAGAATTCGGAAACAACCGCTATTTCTTCAGCGGAAAAATACGCCCGAAGCCCTCCTCCAACCGACATCGGTGGGACAAACTCCATCGACATCGGGCTTTTCACAGTCACTGGCGTGCAGACCTCCTTCCATGACCGAGGCCTCTGCTCCTCAGCGTGCGTCCGGGTCGGGGGGGTAACAGGACCCTGGTCTGTCTTGCCGGTATCGGTAGCAATACCCTTTGCCTTCTCGGCCGCCGTCGCCTTTGGCCTCCAACCCGAAACAGATCGCACCATGCCTCCCCCGCGTCGCCGGGGATCCATAGCGCCGATCAAGGATCGATTTCCATGAATTCCTGGCCCCGCCCTTCCCGGAACTTGGGACTGAGCCCCTCTCCGTCCTCCAGTCCGTCGTCTCGTCACAGTTTGCCAGCCGGCATCCCCAGAGTTGTCCCCTCCGGACCCGAACTCGAACACGAGAGCCCCTCCGCCGGAAGTGCCGCCGCCGCCTCCGCCCGACCCCTCCCCGCCTGGAGCGGTCCCTCCGCCGCAACCCGACCCCCCCCCCCCCCCGCGTGGGGGGGGGGGGGGGGTACCGCCGCCGCCGCCGCCCGGCCTGGGCCCTGCCCCGCTGCCGCCGCTTCCACCTGACCCCCTCCCCCCCGCATGGGGGGGGGGTCCTGCTGGAGCCTCCCGACCCCCCCCCCCCCCCGCGTGGGGGGGTCCCGCTGCCGCCTCCGCCGCCAGGGGGCCGTCCTCCCCCTCCCGCACCTCCCGGCCGACGTGCCCCCCTCCCCGCGAGCGGATCGGAGGGTCGGGGGGGGAGGTGATGTTGCGGCCGCCAAAACCCTAGCGGGAGCGTTCGCCTGCTGCATCTTTTTATATATATATATATATATATATATATATATATATAACCGACATGTCGTTTAGTGTCTCAATCTTGATATATCTATAACATTGAATACAACTCATGGGTTCGATTCTACTGGCTTTGCTACTCGTCCAAGGAAATGCTCCATAATTGCTCCAGTCAATTAGCATAATATAAAGGGCATGTCCCCAATAGTAAGTGATGTACTTTTCTCTTTCCTCATATGTCGTATCCTAACTACCCCCTCCAGCTCAATATCAAGATATGCACACAAAAAATAGGTGTTTGTGTGTCATGCTGACCTCGTATTCTATCTCCCTGTTGGTCTTTGACAGCTCTTCAATTTAGTATGAGTCGGTCAGGTGCACAAACACAAAAGAACATCTTGTCTGGAACTCCAAAAGTTGAGAACACTTGCCTCAAGTACAGCTTATAATGCCATCACCATCCAGTCGCTTGCATTGACTAAGACTTCCAGACAGTCGGAGCTCTTAATCATTGAGAAGGAGCACCATCAATTGAGAAGGAGCCAAACCACCACGGACTTCAAATACACCAAGCTAAAATCTCCATATTGAACAAGAATCTAAAGGCCTCAGCATGGATATTTGTCAAGCAAATCCTGGTCTAAACCACTACTTTCTGCACATTAAAAAAAAAACTCTTTTACCCTCTTCGGATAGACCAACATGTGAAACTTCTTACTAATAGTGTATGTTTAGTTCAGTTCTCTTGATTACCATCAAATCCCAATAAAAGAAATCATAAACTAGGGCCTGTCACAGAGAAGAACATTATTTCAAACATATTCATGCTAAGCTTTACATATGAATATTTGAAGGAATATAAGTTAAATGATCTATTTATGATTTTCTTAATATCTTTACTGTTATAAAAACAATCCTAAAACTAGATGTGTCCTCCTGCACAAAAAGTAATTATATAGTGCATCCATCAACTAATGTGCCAATTATTGTACATACAAAGTAACCTCCACAGCACATGTCCAACTAAGCAAGCTGGAGATTCAACTTGCATGTCCATATTTGCATTCAGCAGTCAATACCTGAACTAATATTCATACTTTTTTTTTTAATTTCAGCAGTCAATACCTGAACTAATATTCATACATTAACAGCAAATTTACAAGTTCGCAGAACATTCAGCAGTAAATGACGACTAATACCTAACTCATAGAAGCACTCTGAATAAATAAGAGTATGTGCATTAAATATATCAATTCGATGCAAGTAGAGTTATGGGTAAAAGCTACTTAGGAGAAAAACATTAAATTTAACTATATCAACAGCACATATATGCAACAGCAATGTCAACAGTTCACTAATTTTTAAACAGTTTTATGTGCATATCTACTCAAAAAAATATTAAACAATTTACAGAAGGAGAAAACTTGTCCCAGTTTCCTCCTAAAATATCTTCCTAATGTGATTGATATTTTCCTTCCTCTTCTAACCAATTATTGTTCTCTTCTATAGACCTCGTCTATCTGCCAAACCACCCAGTGGCGGACCTAAGTAGGGCCTAGTGTGGGCAGCCGCCCCCACTTATTTTAATTAATCATATGTAATTTTATACTAATTTGGATTATATGTGAACTATATATCTATATATTCTAACTTGATAAGAGTATTGTCTTTTTATTTTTGAAAATTAGAGTATTGGTTTGTTTTCTGCCCCCACATAAGTAAACCTCGGTCCGCCACTGAAACCACTTGTTATAATTTAGTATCAGTTAAATATAAAATTTTATAATAGTAAAGGGTATCCTGAAATAGACAACACCTCTCTCTAAAGCATTTAATATGGTATTTGTATATCATTTATACTAAATTGC
The DNA here is from genome assembly GCA_029216955.1 of Iris pallida. Taxonomy (NCBI): domain Eukaryota; kingdom Viridiplantae; phylum Streptophyta; class Magnoliopsida; order Asparagales; family Iridaceae; genus Iris; species Iris pallida. The sequence goes on from JANAVB010034417.1 coordinate 8,485,530, forward strand.
TGAACGTAACAATTCAAAACCAAAATTGTGACTAGCAGAAATAATGAGACACAAACTTTTACAGATTACTTTAATCCAGGCATGCATAAATCATAAAATGAATGTGACTAGCAGAAATAATGAGGCACAAACTTTTACGGATCACTTTAATCCAGGCATACATAAATCATAAAATGAATAGCACAACCCTACAGTATGGGCAGTTTACCGTCCGGTATTACCCTTTTTGGTGGAGCAATGACACAATATGCCTATCCGATTCAAAAAAAAAAAAAATAACTGGTCCACGGAAATATTTGTCCATATAAGCAAAATATTGGTCAAAACCTGGTGTAACCCGGCCGGTATACCAATATATCGGTTTGGTCATACCATAATTTTTTTTGTTTACTTTGATTTATAAACTTTTCTCCTTTGAAAATTTGCTTTGTTGTATAAAAAGGGACCTTTGCTTCATCAAATTTGCAAAGGTTTACTTCAAGAGAAAGTTAACCTTATATATATTTTCAAGTACATATATCGAAGTTGAAGTTGTTTCGAGATGTGATAAAGTTGACTTTGGAGAAGACGAACTGTGTCTTTTAATAGTATATCACTATCGAAGTTTTAAATTCCATTTTAAGACGCTTTTATTTATCATACTTGGTGTACTTTACGGAGAGGGAAAAAACTCGTCTAATTTTTAGTTTGAAATATAGTTTAGTTGTTTAATAACTAGAATTATTTAAGAATACTTGTTAGTTTTGTATTAATGCTTTAGTTCTTATCATAAATGCATATATGAAGAAAATTATTGTCTTATACTACTATGGTGTCAAAATTGTCTTATACTACTACAGTGTCATCTCTCTCAATATGTCTGATATAGCATCCGGTATCCAATATCTCTGGTATGGCAAACCCCCAACTATTATGGGACTGATATCCGATATTACCCATTGATTTTTCTCAAGATTATTTTACCGATTACTGTTGATAATTACCAAAGGCAAACCTAATTGCAATTATCAACCCATTAATATTTAGTTCCCAATTTTTAAACATAGGAAAATTTATGCAATGGTGTGATACTTAAATAGTTGCTAATCTTTTAAAGTGGTGTACTAATGTAGTCAAACCAAAGTCACAGAAAAAAGAAACGCACAGTCCAACCATATTTTTATCGGGGTCATTTTGTTTCTATCCATTGACAATGGCCAAATACAAAACTACATATCTAGGCCCGACCAAGTTCTTAAAATAATAATGTCCGTCTTCTTTAGAATTTGAAATACTAGCTGGCCCATATCAAGCTCAAAGAGTGTACCGATATCACAAAATTAAGAAACTTCTTCGGGTTGTTGAAATTTTGATGGTTACAAACTCACAAATATTGATGTCCATGTGTCAGAGGCTCATAGTTCATATTTTTAGTATTGTTCGATGTAATTCTGCACTTGCCAAAAGCCACGGCTAAGTGGTCAAGAGGAACTGAACCTCTTTAAAAGCTCAACCCAAGGGAACAGTAAGTTCACCTATATTTTTCATATAGATGTGTACTTTTCTTTAGTATGGACTAGAATTTTTAATACCATAGGGAAGACGTCTAAAAAAAAATGTTACACATTGTTCTAAACAAGGATCATGTTGAACTAGATTGGACGATACAACAAACTAGAGATTATTCTCGACATACTCAACCCAAAATACAACTTACAGAATTGGAAATAGATCTCTGAGAAACAATAGTTAACTTGAATAACAATAATAATAATAACAGTAGAACAAAATATAGTACATGTGGTGTATATCATTGTCCACCCCTTTTTCCTCTTCTTCACCAAAACTCACGTGCTTTTCTCTCCTCCATCCCAATTTCAAGATACATGTTCTAGTGACCACCATGAATGGTGTCAGCAACAAAATTGGAGCACTCTACCTCTTTCTACAATTCTTTTCATCTTTCAGTTTAAGCTTAAACTTTAATCTGTGCTTTAACCAATGATGTTAGACAACCACAGTTGTCTTGCAGTTGCCAACGACAGGTCTTAGTTAGCGTACCTAGTTGAGTTCCAAATTGTTGAAATGTTAGCTGTTATACTTGCTTATTTACTTGTTAGTTCACTAGTCTAATTTGTAAATGTACATTTTTATTTTACTACAGTTACTAACTGCCATTTGCAATTGTCTTGTAAGACTTTCTTCAGTGCATGTTTGTTTATTATCGACTGAAATTCAGTGAAACAGTCTTCACAATGTTTGGTTAAACATTAATTTGGGAATTTGAACTCGCTAGTGAAACTCAATTCCTACTCTAGTGTGCAAAAGCAAGGAATTTGAATTCCCTCATTTATGACTGAATTTTGATTCAATGTACTGATTCTGATGCATTCTCCATGTTAAGTTTAGCTCCAAACTAAAGTGGGAGTAGTTGGATAAGAGCATGCATGCTTCCTATATTTGAAGATATCCTCTAAAATTGTAAAGAAAATACATAGTTCAATGAATCCGATGAATTCACCGAATTCAAATTTAAGACAACAAAACAAAACATTAGGGTGCTTTTGGATATTTTAATTCTGAGAATTGCAATGCGTTCCCTTTTGTGATTTGGAATAAAAGTAAATTAATGTTGAGGAGTCGGTTCTCATACATTCAGTAAATTCCTAATCACTTAAACACATTAATTGGGAAGTAAAAAAGTACATGTTCTTGTATGTACATTTCCAATTTACAACAGTTAATAAATGCCATTTGCAATTGTAAATTTCAAGAAACTTCTTTGGCATTTCATTTAGGGCATGATTGTTTACTATGGATTGAATTCAGTGAACAAGTCCACATCAGTGTTTGGTAAAACATCAACTGGAATTGGAATTGAAATATAGCTTGTGAAACCCAATTCCTATTTTAATATACAAAAGTGAGAAAATGAAATTCATTCATTTATTTGTAAATTTTCATCAATGAATTGATTGTGTTATCCATTGTCCATTTTAAACTTTCGGTAGTAGTTGGATGGGAGTGTCTACTTATTATTATTTTGAAGATAATCTAAGTTTGCATTGCTACAGCATAATACATAATCCAATGAATCCTATCAATTCATTGAATTCAAATTCAAAGCAATCAAAACAGGCCCTTATGATGCATTTGGACGTTTTTGTGATGAGAATCGCAATACCTGCCCTTTCTGTGGTTTGAAATAATGACATTAATGTTGAGGATATGGTTCTTATACATTTGCAGAAGTTCGAAAAGCATACAGTTCAACAAATAAATCAAGACCATCCAAAATTTGTAATAAATATATATTGAGAAAGGTCAAAATCAAATCAGTCAGCATAGCCACTTAATTGGGCAATCAATAGTGAAAGGAGTCTGGCAACCACATAAACAGAGCTATGAACAAAAATAAAACTTAACCTAATTATATTCTCATGACAATGTCCCTATCGCTTCTTTCTATGTTCCTTTTGACTCCTACTTGCACCCTAATGGCAATGGCTGCAACAGAATCTAGCAGTAATGGCACCCATCTCTGCTAGTGGTAGAAACGAGGTAGCAACATTTTTTTGTAATCGACTTCTATTGCTTCTTTCTCCACTTCTCATTCCCACTCCACTTCTCTTCTGTGTTTTTAAATATTACTATTTTAGACCATTAATAATTATTGTATATGATTAGTAATTTTTATTAGAAAAAGTAACGTAAGACCATACTACTGTTTGGCCCGAAAAATGAAACCCCCCTATTGTTATTTTTGCATCAGTTCGCCCTCCACCCCGCCGTTAGAGACCCAATTGTCCCTTTAGTGCTGCTCATGTGGATTCTAATTTTTCAAGAACAAAAATGTCCCCCTCATTTACTGTTATGATCATATGTGCAGGTCCTACCTAAAGAATGCAACATTGTTAAAGTGACTGTAGGCAGCAAAGTGTTGATAGGTCTTGGTGAGGCCTCAAGGCGGTGAGGCAAGGATCTCAAAAATAAAATTTTGAGTATGCGGTAGGTAACTTAAGACAAACAGGTATTTTGTGATTGGGACCTTGAGTTTTGTCACGTCCCGACCCAGAATCACCCGAATCATCGTCCTCGCAGGAGGCGTGATGCCGCACGAGCCTAGAGTTGCGCTCGTGCAAGACAAGATGACAAGTTCTCAAATTGTTATCTTTGAGTTGATATTAACAACGAAAGGAAAACAGAGTATACGAAATAATTCTCTTTATTGATATTCGAACTGAGATTACAAAGGCTTTCAATAGCCCAACTGAATTTGCTAGGTTAGCTACAACACTCAAGTTCTCTCTTGCCCACAAAGGATTTCACCGTTCCATACATCATGCCTTCTATATCTCGGCCGCATCAATCCTGTTGCAAGTCCGAGAGTCAATGCGATTGCACGCTTCAAACGCTACGGCATTCCATGCCTCTGCGCGATCAAGCGAAGCTTCGCCGTGAGCAATCCATTTCCTGCACCCTGCATGAAAGCTGGTGGGGGATCAGTACGTTCGTCCTCGCATGTACGGACGAAAAGACCAACTTTCTATGCCGACATTTTAGTATTTATGTTCAATCATGCAACTTAGCTTATGATCTTACTATATTCTCCTTAGGGTCGATTTCATGGCATATTCGAAAGCGTAAAGCATGATATCATGGCAAGCATTATTCGAATTGAATAGGCAAACAGGCAAGCAATCTCGTGTTTGTTTCGTGGCGCGACTTCTTACCAGCATAGACGCACTCGTCCTTGCACTGACGCAAGGTGAATACGCCTCATTCCTTCCCTGTCATGTTATAAGTGCTCTTTATGCAGGATCTATATGTGCAGGATACATACGTGTCTGAACTTTTAACCCATCGTTCCTTAACTATATGAAAAGGTCGTTGGCGTATTCATGCCAAAATGGACTAAAGGTGTTTCTCTTTTCTTTTCTTTTCTTTCTTTTCCTCTTTCTTTTCTTTCTTTCTTTTCTTTCTCCAATTTGGGTAGCCCGGCGTTTCACGGGTCGGGTTGCTATCCCAAACAACCGAAACATACCGCGTGCCTACCATCATTTGCGGCTTTTCACATCTATAACCGGTGGCTAGTCGTTTTACAGATGAGCGTCCATCAAAGATTATATCCCTCATAGGCCGAACGGTCCCGGTGCCTCGACGCAGCCCATTCGGAGGGAACGTTCCGTGCACTGAAGATTATCACAATTATCTCAAGTCCATTCGACCATGCAATACCCTATTATTCAAACAACCAAACATGGTCTTAAGTCCGAGACTCAGACTTTATCATCTCGTATTTCTTCCATTAACTTTCTATGTTCTTACATTTCATATTTCGTTTCAATGTTCAATGGCATCATGCCTCAACTCAATGTTCGTCAACCGAACGACCCGAAGGTCCCGAACACCTTTCGAGACATCATGTCATATCGGACAGTTTCGTCACCTACATGCCACAACTGTATTCTTTCGCAACGAAGCCATTTTTATGATCTCGTGCACGTACGCACGTTTTGACACGTGTATCATCTTTTCTTTCGCGTCGTGCACTTACTGCACGCATCGAAGCCGTATTTCCATGTTCTATGCCTTAGTGTTCAATGTTCGTGGCTTGCACACTAGGGCGCTCGCCTATTGCCTTTCAATGTGCTAGCCTTTCTAACTCGTGCGCGAAGGCACGAAATGGCTCGTGCACGAAGGCACTCGCCGAATACAGTTATCTCATGTTCTTGCGGCTTGCGCACTGAGGCGCTCGCCTTTGCGATATCCAATGTCCCGTAGCGACTCGTGCATTTGATGCACGTTTCATTTCAATTGTTCTAACTAGTGTTCGACACACACTATGATTTATCTTCCGATTGGACCACGCCCGTGACGTCGATAGGTTAACTTAGCATACAATGATACATTCTGACTTAGGCATGGAGGAGTAAAAAGAAGAGTCAATCCTCCCACCTTAAACCGATAAGCCTTGTTGTTTGCTGAGCCGTTGCGGCTCAATTTCATATCTTTGTTGCACGGCCAAAACTTCTGACTTAGTCATTCGAGCACTTCTTGTTTCATTGAACTACTCGATCGATTTTGGCCTACCGTGTCCAAGTCCCAGCCCGTTGCAAGGCGGTGATTTGGGTTTTGCGAACCCGTTGCGAATGAGGCAAAATGTCGACCTCTAATATTTCAGCATAAATGGATAGCCTGCACATAAAACCAACTAAAATCAATACTTGCATCGATTCGGACTTGCGCTTTGGGCAGATTCCATTTTTTAGAATCTTCGAGCCGACTCAATGCACTTATCCTTCGGGACAATGCGGCGCTTTGCATCGATTCAACTCGATGCATTTCTTTGGGACAATGCAACTTTTCCATCGACTTAGTTCGATGCATTGCTCGGGACAACGTAACTCTCGTATCGACTTGCATCGATACATTTCATTCGGTCAACGCGACTCTTTGAGTCAACGTCTCAGCGTAATGCGTCGTGCGGAGCGGGACATTACAGTACCACTCAAAACAAGGTTCGTCCTCGAACCAAAACCAACACTCCGATTAAGTGTTTTATAGATCATTTCACGATCTCGTCCCACCAATGTTGTTCAGTTTCACATATCTTGCAAGCTTTTCGTTAACATTTCAAAGTCTTTCCTGCACCTCGATTTGAATTTGTATACAACTCGATTTGGATCCGTACCTATATTCAAGGCGTCCCAAAGATACATGTATTTCGACCAAGTCCAGTGGTAGCAAATTGGAACAAAGCTGACAGGTAATTTCAATCATATGCTTGCCATCTCGTACTCTCGATCGGACTTGGGCTCTAGTGCTTGTTCTCGCAATTCCATTGCATATGCATATTGATACACACGCGATCATCCAACAAAAGTCGAGGCACACGATACGATTCAAAAATTGTATTTCTTACTTCGTAAGTTTCATCGGGACTATCAATTCTATGCGTCGCGTCAAGCCGTCGCGCATCCGATCACAACGAGTCTCCGCAACGCCTTGCGCTCGACGTCGCTACCCAACTATTTCTGAAGTTTCACTTCAAAACTTATTTCGACATAATTCTCTTTTGTTGACTTGCAAAAGCATCAACATTCAGGACTACATCCGCTAGGTTACTTACCTAGACACCGTGCTTAAATTCTCCAGACGCAACTTTAAATTGACATTGCACAAAGGCCACAATCTATTCAACACAACAGTTTACATCGAGGCGACGGTGCTCAAGGCAACAATCGCTTTGACTCAAAGTCTCTACGATGCATCTTACGTTCGATTCCTAACGAGTAGGAATTCACTAGCCAAATTTCCAACTTATCTGTCTCGCAACATCGAATATAAGTTCGATTCACACAAGCTCAATTGCAAGGTGAATCCAAATCTAACGACATAACTCGTAAGTCATTCCCTTATCGTTCTCTCTCGTGCATAGCACGCTTCTCGCAATCGCCTATTCGCATCGCTAAGTTCGTTGGTGAACTTCTAGTTCGATCGTCGACCAATATAACCATTCAAGCACTCATCCGACGAATACTCAAAATCTAGCTACATCATTCTCAATCAAAAGCTGTTCCAACAATTTTCGATCGCCTAGACTTATCGTCAACATGCACTACGTTATATTTGTTATTGATGCAATTTCATGTGCAATATCGCATGGGTCATCTTACGGTCTGCAACATTCAATTTAATTTGGCGGTCAAGTCTTCTAGGGTCAGCTGCGCTGAAGCTACGCTCGATAATTGTGGATCATTAACGAATGACAGTTTACTACGAACCATACTATATCTTATTTCGGAGCCAAATTACGTTCCGACGATTTCTATACGACTACCCAATTTCGGACAAAACCATTTCTATCGGCGCAATTGACGCGCAACTATCCTCCGAGTAAAGTCATGCACTACCATCGATGATTCCGAAATTCATGAAATATCTAATCGTATTGAGTTCGAGTCTATCTTATTTGCGGTCGACACACGAGATGCTATACGCATCGAACAATCGTCGATGACTTATAGTCTCGTCTTGATCAATCACAAAGTTCATGATCAACCAGTTCGTTCATTCTCGTATTGTTATTTACAAAATTTTGATAGCGCGAGGCACACTCCATTTTGTATTCTCACATGGTGCTTACGTTTCCTTACGTATCGATCTCGATACGCCGTATCAATTTCGATAGCGTAAGGGTCAACTTTGATTCTGTTTCAACGTCGACAACTTGCATTGCATACGTCAAGTTCTCTACAAACATTTCCATACGTCTCGAATCGTTTCTCGATTCGTTGCATTCCGTTATGCTTTGATCGCGTAACCGAGTTACCGATTATCCAACATCGAACCCTCGAGTTATACGATCACGTCCTCTAAGTTTTTGCGTGTTTCAGTCGTACTCAAATGAGTTTTGCCGTAACGTAACCAACTATCTCTTAGGCATTATTTACCCGCATCAACCAACTCTTCACCGAAGTCGCACATCGTGCGATCCGTGCGATTCGATTTCGACTCGCGTATTCTATCATTTTTGTCGATATCGCAAGTCATGCGATTCGATTATAATTTGTATCGTCCAACATTTCTATCGAGATCGCAAGTCGTGCGACTCGTTTGTAAGTTCAAGTTTTCATTTTTCGTCGATCCGATTATTGCTTCAAGGTATAATCGTTTCGCTAGTCTCGATCGTCCGACCGACTTATCTTTTACGTCCGACATATCATTCATTGATACGAGTCTCGCCTTATCGTCCCAACCGGTTTTCGGAGAACACTTGCATCAACATACCGTCATACAAATTTTCTTCCAATCGAGTCTCGGTACTCCCCCGTTCGTTGCGGTCAAAACTTCCACAAATTCTCACAACGCGTCGATGCAATTCATCGCACAAGTGGTATATCATATGCCACTCGGAATCGAGTCATTCATCGCATATGTGGTATGGCATATACCACTCGAAAATTAAGTCATTTCTCTTGCATTATACTCAGTATAAACCAACAATCTCTTCCGACTCACGATTTCCGTAGTGATCGTGCTTGATCACAACCGTAACTTTGATTAAATCAAATCCGACACAACTCAGCCAAATGTTTTCATTTGCCAACATAAGTTCGGTGAACCGAACTATTCGTTCTATCGATTTATGATTCCAGTTCCTTCCGTTGCATCTTGTGCAATAATTTATTTCAAATATCCTTGCACTTCGTGCAGCGATTACTTTGACATGCGTTGCACCACGTGCAACAATTTACTTCCGATACGCATTGCACATCGTGCAACAACTTATTTCCGACATTCATTGCACCTCGTGCAACGATTTATTTTCGACATCTGTTGCACCTCGTGCAACAATTTATTTCCGACATTCAAAGTCAATGCTCAAATCCGTTCAACACATTCGATATTGACTTATCACTTTCATTGCAACGCATTATTTAAGTTTCCGCATTGGTGCAACCAATATTCACAACCCATTGCACATTGTGCATCGTTTTATTTCTCATTCAACATGTTACATTGCAACATCTCAAATCGCATTTCATAATTTGTTGCACTTGCAGCAACTAACATTTCACGGCTCGTTGCATTCAATGCAACGAAACGTTTCACGACTTTCTCCGCAACATCATGTAAATTCGAAGAACTTGCGGTAACGTTACCCGACTTTGTATTAGACTTATTGTATGGAACATCCAGTGCGGCGTTGAGTAGAGTGAAGAGAGATTCGATTGGTGGTGGACAACTCTTTGGAATTGAAACAAAGCAAATGTCCGGAGGAAATTGAGCCTAGAGCTCTGATACCAATTTGTCACGCCCCGACCCGGAATCACCCGAATCATCGTCCTCGCAGGGGACGTTATGCCGCACGAGCCTGGAGTTGCGTTCGTGCAAGGCAAGATGACAAGTTCTCAAATGGTTATCTTTGAGTTGATATTAACAACGAAAGAAAAACAGAGTATACGAAACAATTCTCTTTATTGATATTCGAACTGAGATTACAAAGGCTTTCAATAACCCAACTGAATTTGCCAGGTTGGCTACAACACTCAAGTTCTCTCTTACCCACAAAGGATTTTACCGTTCCATACATCATGCCTTCTATATCTCGACCGCATCAATCCTGTTGCAAGTCCCAGAGTCAATGCGATCGCACGCTTCAAACGCTACGGCATTACATGCCTCTGCACGATCAAGCGAAGCTTCGCCGTGAGCAATCCATTTTCTGCACCTGGCATGAAAGCTGGTGGGGGATCAATACGTTCGTCCTTGCATGTACTGACGAAAAGACCAACTTTCTATGCCGACATTTTAGTATTTATGTTCAATCATGCAACTTAGCTTATGATTTTGCTATATTCTCCTTAGGGTCGATTTCATGGCATATTCGAAAGCGTAAAGCATGATATCATGGCAAGCATGTTATTCGAATTGAATAGGCAAACAGGCAAGCAATCTCGTGTTTGTTTCGTGGCGCGACTTCTTACCAGCATAAACGCACTCGCCCTTGCACCGACGCAAGATGAATACGCCCCATTCCTTCCCTGTCATGTTATAAGTGCTCTCTATGCAGGATCTATATGTGCAGGATACATACGTGCCTGCACTTTCAACCCATCGTTCCTTAACTATATGAAAAGGTCGTTGGCGTATTCACGCCAAAATAGACTAAAGGTGTTTCTCTTTTCTTTTTCTTTCTTTCTTTTCTTTCTCGAATTTGGGTAGCCCGACGTTTCACGGGTTGGGGTGCTATCCCAAACAACCGAAACATACCGCGTGCCTACCATCATTTGCGGCTTTTCACATCTATAACTGGTGGCTAGTCATTTTACAGATGAGCGCCCATCAAAGATTATATCCCTTCTAGGCCGAACGGTCCCGGTGCCCCGGCGCAGCCCGTTCAGAGGAAACGTTCCGTGCACGGAAAATTATCACAATTATCTCAAGTCCATTCGACCATGCAACGTCCTATTATTCAAACAACCAAACATAGTCTTGAGTCCGAGACTCAGACTTTATCATCTCGTATTTCTTCCATTAACTTTCTATATTCTTACATTTCATACTTCGTTTCAATGTTCAATGGCATCATGCCTCAACTCAATGTTCGTCAATCGAACGACCCGAAGGTCCCGAACACCTTTCGAGGCATCATGTCATATCGGACAGTTCCGTCACCTACATGCCACAATTGTATTCTTTCACAACGAAGCCATCTTTTATGATCTCGTGCACGTACGCACATTTTGACACGTTTATCATCTTTTTCTTCGCGTCGTGCACTTCCTGCACGCATCGAAGCTGTATTTCCATGTTCTATGCCTTAGTGTTCAATGTTCGTAGCTTGCACGCTAGGGCACTCGCCTATTGTCTTTCAATGTGCTAGCCTTTCTAACTCGTGCGCGAAAGCACGGAATGGCTCGTGCACGAAGGCACTCGCCGAATACAGTTATCCCATGTTCTTGCTGCTTGCGCACTCAGACGCTCACCTTTGCGATATCCAATGTCCCGTAGCGACTCGTGCATTTAATGTACGTTTCATTTCAATTGTTCTAACTAGTGTTCGACACACACTATGATTTATCTTCCGATTGGACCACGCCCGTGGCGTCGATAGGTTAACTTAGCATACAATGATACATTCTGACTTAGGCATGGAGGAGTAAAAAGAAGAGTCAATCCTCCCACCTTAAACCGATACGTCTTGTTGTTTGCCAAGCCGTTGCGGCTCGATTTCATATCTTTGTTGCACGGTCAAATCTTCTGACTTAGCCGTTCGAGCACTTCTTATTTCATTGAACTACTCGATCGATTTCGGCCTACCGTGTCCAAGTCCCAGCCCGTTGCAAGGCGATGATTTGGGTTTTGCGGACCCGTTACGAATGAGGCAAAATGTCGACATCTAATATTTCAGCATAAATGGATAGCCTGCACATGAAACCAACTAAAATCAATACTTGCATCGATTCGGACTTGCACCTTGAGCAGATTCGATTTCTTAGAATCTTCGAGCCGACTCAATGCACTTATCCTTCGGGGCAATGCGACGCTTTGCATCGATTCAACTCGATGCATTTCTTTGGGACAATGCAACTCTTCGCATCGACTTAGTTCGATGCATTGCTCGGGACAACGTAACTCTCGTATCGATTTGCATCGATACATTTCATTCGGTCAACGCGACTCTTTGAGTCAACGTCTCAGCGTAATGCGCCGTGCGGAGCGGGGCATTACAAGTTTCACCTTGGGGTTCTAACTAATATTCTAATGATATTGATAATATTAATACCTAGATACAGAAGATGAATAATTGTAGCTCTCTCTCATGTCGGCAGAAATAATACAACAGAAGTGAGAAAGGGAGTAATCTGGAGAGTAAAAGAGAGTATGAATTAGGGATCTGACTTTTTCTTTCCTACTTTACTTGCTATGATTTGGCTTGGACCTGAACACTTAGAGTTTGATAATGTGTGGGTCGAGTTCAAATTTGAAGTCAAATAAGATGGCTAGGGTGGAATTAGGCAGTCCAATAAGCTCAAGGTGGGTGCCCCGTGTAGCTAGGTGCCTAGGTAGGCACCTGATGTTTAAATACCTAAATCTTTATTGCTTAGGCACTGGCATGCCGGAGACACCTAGGTGGCCGCCTAATGCGGCAAGGCAAATGCTTATTAAAAGTCTGAAAGAATGCTTGTATTTTAAGCACAAGTAACTAGAAATTAGCTTGGTTTCCATGGTTTGTCTTGAGTTCTATGCTTTGCTTTACGGAGTTGCAAGCAAGGTTGGAAACTATTACAATTCTCATCACATTCCCATCAAATTTTTATTAGGATTTTTTCTCTCTGTACGGATTAGTATTTTGTTGTCATTTCTTCTACAATCAACTGTGAATTCTTCACAATTTTTTTGAGAATCTAAGATTAATAGATCGATTACGGTAAAAAAAAAAAAACATGAAGTATTATCTTGTGAGAATCTAAGGTATAAAGCTTTCTTTCTTAGTTGAAGAGAGAGAGAGAGAAGATGAACTAGTAGGGCTAGAGAGAGAGAGAAGAAAAGGGGCATGATTGTGCTTAAAAGTATGCATATTGTAAAAGGAATGCTTTCATTTAGAGAAGAACTAGGAAATTAGGTTGACATCTATGCTTAGTTGCGAGGAATTTCAACCATAATCAATCTTGTGAGAATCAAAGTGTAAAATGAGTAGGTTAATCGAAGAAAAATCCTAAAAAGGACCTGTAAGAAACTAAGGTATACAGTTTTGCTTCTTAGTTGAATAGAGAGAAAGATAGAAGATAATGAGGAAGGGTTACAGATAATAGAAGGATTTTTTTAGTCCTTCAAAAATATTTTTGGGGTCATGCGTCAGAACAATAAAGGGAATTCCTGATAGTTACCTCTTATCATAATTAAATTGTTTATTGAGTATTGTAAATTATTCTATTGTTTGTTGTTTTACTCACATTGTAATTAGTATATCTATTATGTATTTATGGATTTTAGCCTAATTAGACTGTTTGTTGTAGTAATATTATTGGTTACATAGGATTCCTAGCATTCTTTATTCCAAAAGCATTTCATAATCTCTTCGGGTCCGTTTGGATATGTTTTCTGAATTTTTTTTCCTGAAAACAGTTTTCTGAGAGTAAGTTATAAAACTGTTTTCTGAGTATAAAGATTCTGAGTTAGCGTTTGGTTAGTTTCATTTAGAAAACAGTTTTTTGAAACAAAAAAATAAAAATTCTGTTTGGTAAATATTTTTAGAAAATAATTTTTTTCATTGTGTCCATATTGTTCTGTGGCATGTCTAACTATGTCCAAATTTTTGGGGGATCTAGCACAGGCGGCCGAGCTTGAGGCTGCCCCAGATTGAGGCGGAAGGGGCCGAGCGCGAGGCGGCCGAGCTCGAGATCGAGGCACGGTAAGGGGTCGAGCTCCTCCGCCACCACCTCCGGAGCCGAGCGCGAGGAGCAGCCGTCGCAGTCGGAGGAGGAGCTCGACCTAACCCTAGTCGACGACGACCAGGCGGAGGAGCTCCTCCCCTCCGGAGCCGAGCGCAAGGAGCAGCCGCCGCAGCCGGAGGAGGAGCTCGACCTAACCCTAGTCGACGACGACCAAGCGGAGGGGCTCCTCCCTCTCCTCGAGCTCGAGCTCGACCACCCACCGTCGTCGTCGTCGTCCTCGCCAGATCTGGGTCGAGCTCCTCCCTCGGGAAGAGGAAGAGAACAGAGAGGAAGAAAAAAAATGAGAGGAGAGAGAATGTTGAACGGGAAAGGGGGGTGTTGGTGGGGTGGGTCCCGCGAACAACAACTTTTGTTCTGAAGAGTGTACTCAGGAAGCAACTTTTTCTTGCTCTCCAAAAAGAGCGTTTAAACATTCGTTTTGGGAAAAAACATTCTGAATGTCTTCTCCAAAAAACAGCAACCAAACACCATTTGCATTTACTGTAGCATTTATGTTTCGAAAACTGCGTTTAAAGTTATAACCAAACGCACCCTTTATTTCTAATATACTTTCCATAAGACATTTATGATCGTTTTGTATCTTAGTTTCGCATTTAAAAATTTTCAAATCCTGCATAGCCCAAGCCCACAGGTTGCTAACCTGGCAGCTGTTATCTGTCGTAAACCAAGCAACTTTTATGTTCTACAATATCGCCCTGAGGTATAGTAGTGAACATCAATCTAATGCTGCCAACACCACCCATATTCCAGAGTTACTAAAGGTGCCTTTATGCTTAGACGTTTGTTTCAGATTCTTCTCTTTAGCAATCGGACTGCCTCAATCAGCCTTGACCTAGATGTGACCAAACCTGGCAGCTAACCTGGCAGCTGTTATCTGTTGTAAACCAAGCAACGTTTATGTTTTACAATATTGCCCTGAGGTATAGTAGTGAACATCAATCTAATGCTGCCAACGACACCCATATTCCAGAGTTACTAAAGGTGTCTTTCTGCTTAGACGTTTGTTTCAGATTCTTCTCTTTAGCAATCAGACTTAGGTTGATGCCTCAATCCGCCTTGACCTAGATGTGACCAAACCCAGGCCAATTTTTTAATGTTTAAATTTGGAACCTGTGCATACCCAATAATTTATAGTCATAAATATTACTACTAATCCAGAGGAAAGTAGTAATAATATTTGCTCTTTGCCCTCTCAATTCCCTTCCCTTTTGAATATATCATGGACTATCAAAATCTCAATTTCAACTATGACTTCCTTGGTCAGGTGCCAACAGTCTCTCTCTTCGATTTTTCCCGTCTATGGCAAGTGATATTGTAGTAGTTTTTTCTTGATTGAACACTTATTCCAGTTGGCGTTGAAGTCTCAAACCTGTGTATACAGTACACAAAACAAGATTTACATGCAATGTTTATTATTTTAATTATACATTTATCACACCAATTAGGAGGAAACCACAACACAGCAGTCATAGACCACAAACTTGTCTCAACTTGTACCTTTACACAACCCTAATTTTAGTCTGGAGACCCCCATCTAGGCCTTTTCCTGGTGCCTCATACCACCTTACGCTTGGTTTGGGATTGATGCTGCTTTCCAAAAAGCCACAACAAAAACAGCTTTTGACAGCATGTTGGAGACTGTTGTCGAAAGATGCCCCAAAATTGAACTTACTTTTCAAAAGTTTGTTGATAAGTTATCAGCAAACAGCCTTTGATCGCTTTCAAAGGAAAAAAAAAATAAGTAGCCTCCAGAAAGCAATATACCAAACACAGCCTTAATAAAGCTGATTTAAGCCTCTTTGCATCTGTATCTACTAGCGAGAATTGCATTGATCGGGCTTGTTGCCTAAAATTAACATCAAGCAAAATCTTGAAATCAGCCCCTGCTTTTCGTTCCTTTGTGTAATCTCATTCGATAGCATGTGGGAGGTGGTTGTTAAAAGATGCCCCAAAATTGACCTTTTCAAAAGTTTTTTGCTGAGTTGTTACCAAACAGCCTTCGAGCGCTTTCCAGCCAAAAAAAGGCATAAGCAGCCTCCAATAAGCAATCCCAAACCCTAAGCTGATCTTAGGCCTCTCTCTCTCTCTCTCTCTCAATATCAATCAAAACCTTGAAATCTGCCCCAGCTTTTCTGGTCCTCTATATCATATTATCCTTCATGTTTGTGCCTCTAATATCATTTTGAGAAAATTTGAGTCGCATTCCACTTTATTGCTCATATTTAAAGGTGCACCCCACTGTTTTACGTTAATGTAAGTTACCTCCCACATTTCACGGATTCCGTCCAAAACCGACGGTCAACGCGTTTGACCAAATTTTTAGGACAAATACTCATGGACTCGTGGAGGAGAACGGAGGCGCGTTGTGGGGGAGCGGGGGTGACCCCATAGGGGAGCAGGGGCGGCGCCATAGGGGAGTGGGGGCGCGGGGGGAGGAGGGTGGCGCCGTGGACGAGTGGGGGAACGGAGGCTGCGGGGGGTGAAGGTGGTGGTGTGGTGGTGGTGGTGGTGGTGGTGATGGTGGTGGTGGCGGCGATGGTGATGGTGGAGGAGGTGGTGGTGGTGTTGGTGTTGATGTTGGTGAAGGTGGTGGTGGTGGTGGTGATGGTGTTGGTGTTGGCGAAGGTGGTGGTGGTGGTGAAGGTGGTGAAAGTGGTGATGGTGTTGGTGTTGGTGAAGGTAGTGGTGGTGGTGGTGGTGGTGATGTTGGTGGTGGTGATGGCAGAGGGCTGAGCGAGGCGGGGGAGGGGGGCCGAGCACGAAGGGAGAGACAAGGGACTGCTGTGAAGAAAAAGAGGATAATTTCGTCCTAAAATTTTGGTCAAACACATTGACCGTCGGTCTTGGACGAAATCCGTGAAATGTGGAAGGTAACTTACATTAAGGTAAAGTATTGGAGTGCACCTTAAAATATGACCAATAAAGTGGGGTGCGACTCAAATTTTCTCTATCTTTTTAGAGCATGTGGGAGGCTATTATCGAAAGATGCCCCAATACTTACATTTCAAAAGGTTTTTCATAAGTTGGTGTTACCGGACAGCCGTGGACCACTTCCCAAGAAGAAGAAAAAGCATAAGCAGCCACCAATAAACAATTCCAAACCCAGCCTTAATAAACTGACCTTAGACCTCTGCACCAAGGTTGTGAAAAGCACTAGGCGCTAGTCGGACAGGCACCTGCAGCCTAGCGCCTAGCCCGCCTAGACGGTCGTCTAGGCGGTTCAAAAATAAATAGATAAAATCCAAAAAAAAATACTGAAAATTGCAGAAGAAAGTCTGAAAATTGCAGAAGAAAGTCCATAAAATTCCAAAACATGCATAGTCGGGTGTCGGGGGGTCTAGGCGGGCATCGGACGGACACAAGGCGCTTAGGCGCCGCCTAGACCGCCTTTTAGAACAGTGCTCTGCACAACTTTTCACCACCTCGCATCTCTATCCATAAGTGGGAATTAGACTAATCGGTCTCGCTGTCTAAAATTAACATCAAGCAAAACCTTGAAATCAACCCAGCTTTTCAGGTCCTCAGTCCTCTTCATCCTTCTTTCTGTGCCTCTAATCCCTTTTTTTCTCCACCATACTCTCTAAATCTTCCTTGTATTTCCTTCACCATCAGCTGGTTCAGCACTAGTACATTAACAAACCGACTGAAAATCAGAGGAACCTTCCTCTTTCTTGTTAATAAATAGGGTCTCTCTGTCTCTCTTGTTCATAATTTTAGCTTTTTACTGGTTGTTCCTTAACTGCCTTATTCATGGCTGTCTACGGGAATGTATGTAAGACCTACAGACTGTTGTGATAAAATAACATTTAGTGTGCATGTGTATCATAGTTGTATGTCGCACTTTTGCTTAATTTCTTTAGGGCCATGAACTTAGTTGTAAATATCACTTGACCAAGTAAAATTTGGATTATTTTGTATAAGGGTACCAGGTTTAGGACCTAATTAGACTTTGGGTACTGAATTTGTCCGTTTTAGACTTTGGGTACTCGAATTTTTTTTAGTGACACGTTTAGTGACGAAATTGGACTTTTAGTGACGAAATGAGTATTTTAATGATGAATGTGCGTCACTAAAATGTGTCACTAAAAAATACGAGTACCCAAAGTCTAAAACGGACAAACCCAGTACTCAAAGTCTAAATAGGTACTAATTACTAAACATGGAACCCTTATGCAAAATAATCCTAAAAACTTCCATAACCTATAATAAGAACAGCTCTTCACAAAAGAGCAGGGTTCGAACTACCCGATTCATGTTTGATACAGATGAAGTCATAAAACTAATGCAACCTAAGTTCAGTAAAACCGATAGGCGTGAACCCCATGAGTACAGTAAAGTAAAACCAATATCCATAAACAACAAATGTCTGTTCAGCATGACCAGTATAGGGCACAATCAATATGCACATAGAACTTCTCATTTGTAATAACGTAAAGAGCTTTTTTTGTATTTCTCTCAAAACCTCGTTTCTTGAAAGACATGAAAAATGCAGAAAATGTTCAAATCATCAATTTCTTCGTAAACAATGAAATTGAATGAAGATCTTGTTTTGGATGTGCAATGGACTACTTGGAAAGTCTATGGCTATAAATTTGACAGCAATTTTTTGAGTAGCTGTCAAGGTCATGAAATCTAAGTCGGAAGCAGGATTCGGCTCAATGATTGGCAATGTAATTTGTGTATATCATAAAATTTACACTACCAATGCACCCTGTCCAATTACCCACACTACCAAGGATGTAAAAACCAGAACTATCCCCAACTTAATGTAAATGGATTTTGATTCTCCCATAATTAGATTAAATATTATTTTTACTCTCTTTATTGCTTACTACTGAAATTATAATTAACTTGGCCTATTTGGTGTGGCAGATGTCCAAGAAAATATCGTTGCAATGCACATAAAACTAACTGCTTAGACTTTCACCAAACCAACTAAACCCAACTGGCTTAAACAGGGTTGGGTTTGCTTGCAGATCTACATTTGTATAATGGGTTTCACAATTTCTGTAACATAAAAAATTGTCCTATCACTAACTGATTTGTCAAAATTCCAGTAACAGTTAATGTGTGCTTGATCTTCCAAACATAGAAATTTGTGTTCTATCACTTTTGTCAAAATACCAATAACCGTTAATGTTCACTTGATCTTCCAAAAACGGAATTCTCTAATTTAGTACGTTCTTCAAATTTAGGGCACGAGTCTCCATCAAAATAAAGAAGAAAAGATGAGAGTTGAGCCATCTATCACTCTGGGACTTCAGATATCCTTACAGGTTTATTCCAGTAAATTAAAAAATGTGCAGGACCATGACAATATCGAAGATGTTTTCAACCAAATAAGATCCACATGTTGTAGACGATGACAATAAACAAAAAATATTAAGCACTTACTAATCCTACAATATTGAATCTAAAAGAAGGTGTGCAGGTGACTCACCATCTAAATTAACAGTTCATGCAGATCAAACCAAAAAAACAATCAAAGGCAGCTGGAGCAAAAAATCGATACATCATTCTCCAAAACATACTCCAATCAGGAATTATCCATATCAAGGTAGAGATCTTCACTTTGTCCAAAAAAGGATTTCTGTTGAGCACCAAATACAGTTAATCAGCTTTACAAATATCCTTGCTCGCAATCTTTTAAAACTGAGCATTGTAGAACATTGGTAAATATAGTAAAACTAACTTGAAGTTCATGCTGGTACATGCCAATAAAGTACCTAGGATACCAAAAGGTAAACAATTTTGTCTAAAATATGCTCCATCCACATAACTTGACATCACGCAAAGGTTTAAGAGACGAGGCATCAGACTACATCTTCGAAGATCAAAATCCAATGAAGTTTCTATATTTAGAACTCATGCTTCTCCCTCGTGTAAGAATAAATCTAACAATGGGTTTGCATGAAAAATAAAATAGTGAAGGTATCAGGGGAAAAAAACTTAATCCGCTAAAAGGTGTGACTTCAACAGCTGTCAGGTGCCTACCCACCTAAGTCATACAGTTTGGAACAACAAGAACTCTCATAGTGCATTTTAACAGAACTGAAATGCACTCACACATGAAATTTGCTCCTGAGGGTTGATAATCTTGAGATGTTATAAAAGATTTTAATAGTCATTTAGTGACTATCAGAGTTGCAACTTATTTGTTTGAATTATGGATTCTCTGAAAGTACCACATAAAATTAGATTATATTCGTCTCTTTGTTACTTACGTTAAGAAATGAATACTCCCCTTGTAGATACTTGAACCAATTCCAGCCTAAGTTATGGCAATCAACTGATGCAATACAACTGCATCCTTAAAGCGGTAAATTTAATTAAGCCCGAAGACAATATTTGACATCATTTGAAGTTATCGGTCTTCCTTCCATTGCTAATACGATTTTTTCACAAATATGATTACATGTTACTCATCCACTGAAATATAGATGCACAATGTTTGCAATTTTTATATTGGACTCGTCTAAAAAATATCCAAAGCCTTTAAAACTATATGTTGAACTAAATTTTCTTTGTAACCACTTATTTCTATTATTTAGTAATATTCGGTCCAAATTCATATTTTCTTTTGTTAAGTATGGACATTGGTCTAAGTATTCAACTGGTATCCATATTCCTTCCAAATCTGTTTTAGGAAACAAATGTAAATGTTGCACTACATATCTGCTCGATCTATACACCCTTTAGTTTCGAGTTGTCTTCTCTATTTGTTTTTTGCAAAATGTTAGTCCTCTATCATCAACGTTATCTAGAAGGTACATATCACTTCGGTTCTAGTAGAAGTTTATATAGGAAATACAGATTACAGACATTCCAAAATCAGTTTCTTGCCCAACTTAGACAAGGTGTTGGATGCCGCAAAATATACTAGAACACATCAAAATCGATCACGTGCCCGTGTCTCCATATCCAAAACATCCTGTCTTCTTGTGTTTGTCCAACACAAACTAATGAAGGAGGCCAAAGCCATGAACTTCCAATGATGTTCACACCTTCAGAATGTCTCCCTACACATATTTGTATAATCAGACTAATCTGACATTTGCATTTCTTCATCAAAGCAATATTTTACTAATCTGACATTAGCATTTCTTCATCAAAGCAACAAATATTGCTCATTTTATCTTTTTCCTCTTTTCACTACTACCAACCTACTTGTGCATTACTTAACACCCTCTACCATTCCTTCCACCCTGCTAAAGATTACAAATATTTTTGATATCATATTTATTTTAAACTTAGAAGGTAATCAGAAATTAACTCATCACTGTTAGCAGGTTAATATATCTCCCGATAGTTCCCTAATCATCCACAGCCACATTGATCCGGTTAAACATTGCAGTGTTTAATAGTTTACATAAACCTTCATATCTTCACTACTATCAAAATATTTAGACTCGTTAAGGTGTAGATGCAAAAGGATAAGAAGTTTCAGCTGTGACACGAATTTATCTGATCTCAATCTAGTGACAAACTTGACACACAAAAAACTAAAAAAAATCTCAATTCATTTAAGCAGTATAACAACCAATAACAAGGTTGTGTTACACTGTCTTACAAACTGCATCGAATATAAAAAATAAATATGATGCAACAAGCCATCATCCCCTCTTTTTTCCATATAGAATACACCCCTAAATTTATAGTTATTCCTAATCTGTAGAAACAGCTGCTCCCAAACTGCACAAGCTTTTAACATGCTATCAAAAGATACTTTCCATCTGATGAATTGTCCTTCAGTTCTATTGCAATTGTATACGCAGTTCATCTCCAATATTTAAGCATAAACTAGTATTGTCGTCAGCTCCACAAGGTCTTACCACCTTGACCAATCATTCCAAACAACCTGATTGATAACTTAGCTCTAAGAGGGGAAGCTATTTGATGGCAAGGGTTTTGTCGATGAGATGAATACATTACTTTGCATAAATTGTCTCAAAATGAGAGCTCAAAATAATGACCTCTGACACAAAAATATGTGCAATGCATGTACAACTTGGAAATGAAAGAATGCAGTTATTGACACATTAGAAAGTGTTTAGAAAGGAGGGGGAAAAGGTATGACAACATCTGTCACCCATCCCTATCACTTGTAAATAGTATATTACTGCTCAGAATGAGCTATAAAGAATGGTATATATGGTGATGAAGATACATAACTCGAAAAAAGTAAAATTCCAGCTTCATCGCAACAATCGCAAAGAACATATTTGATTGCTAGACCACCAACAGCTTACTAAGCTAAGAGCCAAGTGCCATGAGAATTCCATTAAGCCATACACAAACCATATGCATACAATACATAACGGAGAAAGACTCAACGTGAACGCAGTTGGTCAGATCTAGTATGGATCGTACATGGCCAATAGTTGGAGTCGACAGCTATCCTAGGGCTCCCTCATCTGGGATCCCTGGGGAAGAGGATCAAGTTAGCCCCTTGTGAGTAGCTTGATGCACTATAACCCCTATTACATATAGAAAGATATAGATCGAAACAAATAGTCATCGCGGTCCAGGACCCATAAAATTCGAGTTTTGGATGTTGAATAGTTTATACCAATTGAACATCTGATATGAGCATAAAGCAAATCATCATTAAAACAAATGGGAAGTGGTGGTATGTCAAGCTTGAAGCATAAGCAAATGACAGTAAACAAGAGAAACCGACTTTCAAGAATTCTTCTATGGATCAAACTAAACAAAGAAAGCACCAAACCAAGCTTAGTTACTATAAGGAAATCTAGTGAGTTTAAGACAATATCCAGATTTTTTTGAAGACAGATGGTAAATATGACAGACCATTTTGAGAGCGCTAACCAGATAAAAATGTCAAAAGCTGCTGATATAGAGAGATTGGGGGAGACGTATTAATGTTAATGACACGATCAGTATCCATGGACAAACTCAAAATTATCTCCTTAAATAGCAGCAGGAAGCAACAAGTACAGAAACATCGATTGCATTAGCTCTCAAGGAACACATATGTCCCTTACCTTTTGAGACTCCTTGAAATACCCTATCTCCCAAACAGTGAATCTATTTCTTTAATTGTATTTCCGCCTCTCAAATAATTACATGTGCAAGTAAAGTCTCAATCCAATGCCCAACAACAAGGACAATAACAAAGCCTTTATCTCAATCAGATGTCCTAATTTTCTATACAATATTACTGCATCCACCATAAACAGACCTCATACTAGCATTCCCAGTTCTCTCCAATGTGGGACTCTACAGAATAGAGAATGCAATAGGACACTATTCTTGGAATACATTACAATAATGACAGTCCTAAAAGCAACAAAATCAGTTGCTCTAAAATGAATTGGGTTAATCAAAAGGTTTTATAACGAACCGCACAATACAAATACAATCTTACAAGGCTGACAATCACAAATTTCTAGGGATAATCATCTTATAAAGGAAAAGGTTCCAAAGAACAAAAGAAGCCTCGAAAGGGTATTTATAAAATCCCACAGGGCTCAAATTTGTAAAGTGATAAGAAGGGACCAACAGATCCTTGTACATCGATAGGAGAGGGGAAAAAAGAGCAATAACTTTCTTTCAATCCCAAAACATCACATGGAGCCACTTTCATGGTTAATTTTTATCCGCCAAATCAAACCCCTGGCAAGTTGTTTTCGTAGTGTATGATATCTACATATTGTCATGGGGACTTATTTTTGGCTTCAATCCCTTCAAAAGAAAACACAATACAACCTCCATATAAACAATAAAACAACAATAAAGACTTTATCAAAAATTTGTGGGGTCAACTACATGAATCAATATCACTATCTTCCATTCATCATTTTGTAGAGTAATCTCCTCTCTACAGTAGCATATGCCATGATCTTCCCACAACCTCAATCCAAGCTCATTTATGTATAGTAGGCCTAGGTAAAGATGCTCCTACAAGTAGTATCTAAGTGTTGCAATAACTGGTCTCCCTCGCACGTCCAAGCCAACTCACATGATACAGACTATCAAAATGTTGTGGGGTCAACTACATGAATCAATATCACCATCTTCCATCCAGCATTTGTATAGTAATCTCCTCTCTAACAATAGCATATGCCATGTTTTCCCACAACCTCAATCCAAGCTCATTAATGTATAGGCCTAGGTAAAGATGCTCCTATAACTAGTATCATAAAACTCTTAAGTGTTGCAATAACTGGTCTCCCTCGCACGTCCATACCAACTCACACGATTTCTCATCTTATCCTCATCTGGCACCATCCAAACTTCCACAGATGCATCATTCTGGAACCAACATTTAATGTATTGCTAGCAATCAATCTCATCTTAAACATGCTATTTCTTAATTGTCAATATTCCGTCCTATAAACTCAATCTTGCAATACTTTACTAATAGTTACAAGTTCTACAACTGGAATGAACTCCAAATGCACTCCAATTCAAACATCATGCTTTAATTCAACAAAATCCTACACAATTTCTCCATCTTTCAATCTATGAACAAAACCTTTTCAATCTCTCCACCTGATCAAATGGTCAATCAAGATGAGTGTCGAAATATAAATTCATTGCCGAAGGTAGTCTTCCCTTCTCACATAACTCTTCATCTTTTTAAATATATGTTTCTTTGTTCACTGTTCGCCTTCACCAGGAAGTATGGAGATTTCAAAGTAGGTATCTTTTTTTGTTAGTCTTAAACATGCAATGAACATTGCAAAATACACCTCCATATCATGACGTCGTATATTTGGGCAACATACTCCTTCCCTCGTTTTCCTTTTTAATATATTATTCAATTTCATCTTCGATTTTCCTCCATAAATTGTCCACTTTGAACAAGAAATACAAAACAATACCACTGCCAATGGCCTTCACTCAAACATTAGATATATTTCCCAAGTGCAAAAACATTGTTTTCTCAACTTAGAAGATAAAGTCAATATTCCTACAGTTTTTTGAAACATACTTCCCCTGATTACGACCTAGGTTACCTCACCATGAACAGCCAAAATACAGTAACTACCACAAGAAACAAAATCAGAGACATCAACTCAATGGACTAAACACTGCAGCAGGCTCTGCAACACAAATTCAGTTTAACCAAACCACATGAATGTATACCATAACTTAACCAGTACTCTATGCTGGACCCAAAACCTCCACCTTGTAAACCAACATGGGGAAAATATTGCCACGCAGAACGTAGAAGGAAACAGTTCATGTTTAGTGGTAAATGGAGGTTATCATGACAAGGCTCAGCCAAGTAAGCTTATTAAATAATAGAGAGGTGAAGGAGACAAATGTGATAGGCGTTACAGCTCTTGTTGAGAAAGAGTCCTTCACATCACAAGGCCAAACATAATATAACAGATAGACCAATGTTGTTATTGATCGGGATAATGGAAGGAAAGCTCGGAAAGCTCCACACTCTGCTTGTCGCAAAATAACAGTCAAACTCCCAACTAAATGTTACTTAGGAAGAACTAATTAGATTAGAAATAAATAAAACCCCAATAAGCAATAATTCTAGAAACTTCAACCCGAATGTAGATAACTAATAAATGTGGCCACCCTTGGTGCTAAAGGTTCTAGTGAATAGGGTTGATATCTGAAGAAGTGGGATTTTCAAGGTAGAATTATGTTTCGAATGGCAGGGTAAACCTTTGATTAACAGTCAATTTAGGGGAAAGAAGAAAATTCTATATATAGAAAAGAAACCACCTTGGTTGGATAGGTTAGACATTCATTCCCTGAACATCTAAGCCATGATTGCAGAAGGTATACCACAAGAGTGACAGAAAGCGTGATTAATATGATGAGGGCAGACAGTACAGCCCAGCCAGTTTTTTCCTTTGGTCATAAGGTATGGTAGATTTGCATCTTACCATCCAGATAAAAAGAAAGTGAAGCAAAAACATGAGAGCACCGCAATTGTTGGTTTAGGAACATTTAGACACATATAAGTTCAAATAGCAATGTCCCATATTGTAACACTACAATATCCAGGCAAAACAAAACAAAATATTAAGCTACAGTTATAAGCTGCATAATATCATATGCGCTAAAGCAAAAGATAACTGTAGAACTATGCAGCTTAATGACAAAAGGTCGCACTATATATCTGATTGCAAGGAAACCAGAAATATTAGAACCGTAGTTTGCCACATAGATGGTCCAGAAGCCAAATCCCATAGAGCCAAGCAGTAACCTGCAAAACAGGGAAACTAAGTGATGTAAACTGAAAGACAAAGTTCAGATCTATAACTACAAAAAAGAACCACAATGTAAGGCTTGTGATTGATTGGTAGATTGAACAGTACATTACCATGATTCTACTGTCTCTTGCTGCGGTTTTCATAGTTTGTCTTCCTCGAATTGTTTGCATCTTCAAATGGCATAGCAGTGTCAGAAGTTCTGCATGTTCAGATTAAAATGCAAAATAAGTTCAACTGATTGAACCATAAACTTGTGTGTGCAATATGCAAAAGAAAGAGATTAAAGAAAAGAAAAGACATAGACCACTGACAGCTTAAGCTTCTTGGCATTGTCTTGCTTAATTTGCAGAACCAAATCCATAGTCATGTTTTGGTGTTCCCTAGTTTGTGAATGCATATCCAAACCCTCTACTGTCTCACAGTCGATCTTGCATATGCGGCACCATCCTGTACTACCAGGCTTCCTCTTTCTTGACTGCTCAAAGCTGCCAATATCACCCTTCCGAGAAACCTAAACATGGAGATAAAAAAAAAAGTATGTTCTGGATATTATATGCTATTCAAATACATGTAGCTAAGCAGAAAAAAAAGGTATATCCTACAGGGTTTACAACGTTTTAAAGAAAGAGTAGCTGAACAAGTAAATTTTTTAAGAAGTTCATGAAGGCTCACCGAATTGAAGTGCCCAGTAAACCCTGAATCACCAAAAAACATATGAGAAGGAAAATCTGCAGACAAGCTATGCTCACCGAGGCTCCGAATATTACTTGATAAAACATGGGCTGGAGCACCAGTATCATGTTGGAGGATGGTTGGAATATCAGGACCAACCCTCCTCATCTGACCAGGCAGCATAGTTGAACCCAGATGATCAGAACGAAGACTTCCTGGAACATCAGGAATCTCTCTAGTGAAATAACCAGGTTCAGGAGGTGGAAAATTTGAAGCTTTAAACCGTGGACCAAAAACATGTAGATCTCTTTCATCAAATTCTTCCCTGCGAGACTGCCCACCAAAGCCAAATCTACTAGATGAAAAGCCATCATACTCTCTACCAGGACTCCTTAGAGGAGGCAGACCATCAATACGATGACGACCAAATTCAGGAGCTGGATTGTGGGGATCAGCAGCTGCTGCATCATGCTTCCTTCTGATATGTTCAGGCAACATAGCAGGTCTGTCTCTTTCTCCAATGTCCAGGTGAGCAACTGCGATAGCACTACTTGGTGGGAAGGGGGAACTTGATTGATAGGAGGGCAATGGCCTTGAAGTTATCACATTACCACCTCCAGATAAATGTGGAGCTTTGTCAGAAGACCTTGATGAAGATATGTATCCATCTAATTTTGGACCTTCATCCAAATTAGCTGGTCTAGGAAACTGTTTCAGATCTTCAAACTCTCTCCTGTTAACATGTTGACCAGGATCTGATGCAGATGGCCTAAACCTGTCCTGCGGGGCACTAAATCCTTCGCCCGGGAAAGACTTGAACCTTTCTTCTGCCAAAGGCCTTAATCTATCTTCTGCCCTAAAAACTGAATCATGCATTCCACCAACAGAAGCTTTATTTGGCATCCTGTTTATCTTCATAGCACTCGACTGTTCATATGGAGCATGCTCTGTAGGTAAGGACCTGTGCGTTTCAGGCTGCCTGCCATCATAAACCCCAGGTCTCCTTACAGCATAAGATTCGGCTTCGATTGGATGAACAGGGGGTGACTGTCCTACTCCTCCCCCCATGATTCTACGCTGTGCATCCAATGATCCAGGTGCTGGCCCACCCATAGCAGGTCGTGCCAAAGACTCACCAGGGGCAGCTCTAGCCCCTCCAGCATGGGTTGGAGGCACATGAGTTTGTGATTGCCCTGGAGGGAGCATATATTGTTGTTCGAAACTGTTTGGTGCAAACCCTGCTCGTGGTGGCGGTAGTCCTGAACGTGGAGCACCAGCATGTGGAGGTGGCCAGAAAGCCTCTGTGGTCTGTCCTTGCTGAGGAAAACCTTCCCCGTAGTTACGCCCAGAGAGAGGTCTCATCCCATGGACCTGCATTTGATGAGGCTGCTCTGGAAACTTCCTTTCCTGACTGGAAAAAGACATAGGTTGGGGGAAGATCCTATCAGATACAGGAGGCCGTTGGGATGCCATTGTCGGGTCTGGCATATTTGGAGGATGGCCGATAGGAACTTGTTGATGTAGGATTCTCTCTTGATTAAGAAACCCCCCTACTGGTACTCCTCGGCGATCGTCTGAGCCAGGGTAATGCTGCAGAAATTGGGAAGGATTGCTGTCATGATAACCAGGCTGTGGAAATCCCCTTTCTTGAGCAGGAACGGCAGTTTGATGGGCCAGTTGCACAGGCTGACCTCTTCCTAAACCACCAGGTGGTGGCATCTGCTGAGGAGTCTGCATGGTATCAAGATTAGGCCTCTGCACAACCTTATCAGCACCTGCATGAGGGTGCAATTTCAAGGTACCATCTGAAATGGAATGAGCAACCTCCCCATGAATACTTGCACCAGACTTCTCATCAGATTTGCAGCCCTGGCCCTGAAAATCCTCATTAGATGTGTTGGTGATTCTTCCCTCTTTTACCTTTAACTGGTCAATCATCTTCCCATTGACATTTTCCTCAGTACAAGCTATCGACTGACAGCCTGCTGCTGATTCCAGAAGTTCTTTGCTACCATTCTCAGCTTGAGTACTTTTTTCCTTCATCGCCGAAGTAGCTTTTTCCTTATGACCCATCAACTTGGAGTCAGAAACATGATCAGCAAGTTTCTCAGCTGATTCAACCCCTTCAGCAGCTTTCGTAGTACCTCGACTTCCAGAATGTGGGATCTGTGACTGCTGCAATTCAGACGATGTTGGCAAGCTAGAAGTGGACCTTGCTGGGTAAGTCTGATGTGGAGATTGACCAGGCTGTATGAGTTTAGGACCACCACCAGGAGGCTGTTGAAACGATTGTTGCTTTATACCCTGATTTGGCATCATAGGCCTAGCCTGAGCTGGATGTGCTGGCAACCCCTGCGGAGATGGCTGTCCAGGAACATGCAGCTGCATATATTCCGGTCCCTGAGGCCTCGATAATTGCTGAGAATACATTTGTTGAGTTGGTAATGTTCCCTGCTGCTGCATCTTATCAGGATGTAAATGACCTTGCGTATGTGGATGAGGAAATCCATGCTGTGGTGCATGTGGTTGCAAACCAGGTTGATGCATTGATTGTGCAAGTTGCTGACCAGGTTTTGGGCTAGAGGTATGTCCTTGAGGAGGTGCCATGGGTGGCTGAACTTGCATGGCCACTTGAGCATCGGGAGGACGCATCTGAGTTGGCTGCTGGGGTGGATACTGTCCCTGAGTTTGTGGAGGAGCTTGAGCGTGTTGGGGTGGAAGGGGCATGCCAGGATGCATTTGCATTGGGCGCTGCTGAGGAGCACCAAGGGTAGGTTGTGGATATGCTTGATAAACAGACACTACATGAGATGGTGGATGTGATGTTTGCATTGGAGGAATGGTCTGAGGGAGCGGCTGGGGCTGGGGCTGGGGCTGGGGCTGGGGCTGCAAAGCTGGTGGTTGGGTCTGAGGAGGTCGATGTTGTGGGCAAAGCTGTTGCTGAGGATGTGGTTGTGGATATGGCATCTGGGCAGGCGGATGTGGTGGTGGTGGTCCTGGAAGTTGTTGTGGTGGTGGTCCTGGAAGTTGTGGTGGCCGTGCCTGGGGTTGGGGCGGTCCTGGAAGTTGTGGTGGCCGTGCCTGGGGTTGGGGCGGTCCTGGAAGTTGTTGGGGCTGAGCATTTTGTCCAACAATTTGCCCATGCTGAGCTGGGTGAGACTGTGGTTGCTGAGCAGGCACATGCAGTTGTTGTGCTTGCATTTGCGGAACAACTTGAGCTTGAAGATGGGACTGGGACTGAGGTTGAAGTTGAGTTTGTTTGTGAGCTTGATATTGTGGCTGCAGATGAGGAATTGGCTGTGGCTGCAGCTGCAATTGTGGTTGGGCTACTTGGTGCTGAAGTTGTAGTTGCTGTGAAGGTTGAACATGCGGTTGTGGCTGAGCTTGGGGTTGCAGTTGCATATAAGGTTGGAGTTGTTGCCCAGGAACTACTTGCCGAGCAGCAGCCTGCATCTGAGGTTGCACGTACTGCGTAAGGGCTTGATGCTGATAAGCATACTGTTGATACTGCTGCTGATAAGGGTCGTACCCAGGGTAATGCTGGTAGTATTGTTGGTATTGCAGTTGCTGCTGCTGATACCACTGTTCGGCAGTTGGAACTTGAGGATAGGTAACTGCATTGCCCTGAACTTGGGCCTGTCCAGGAGCAGCATTTGTTGCAGAGGTAACAGCATTTTGGACTGAAGCAGCAGCAGTTGTCGCAATAGCAGATGAAGCAGCTGCGGTAGCAGTAGCCATAGCAGCAGCAGCTGAAGCACCAGATGATAGATCCTGTGCAACAGCTTGGTTTCGAGCTGACGCAGCTTGAGACTGGGCATTCTCTACCTGCTGTGCTTGGGGCTGCATACCCTGCATTCCAGCCAATTTGAATATTACAACAAAGAATGATAATTTTGCACATGCAACTGTATCTATATTCAGTCAAAAAGCCATTCTGAACTCACCGGACAAATCTGTGCATGTTCCTGGACTTGGCGGTGTATAATCTGAGTTCCACAACGATTGCACACAACAGGAGAATTTCCAAAATTACACTTGGTACCGTGGCTAGTACACTCCTCCAAAGTCCCCTGCCACTGGCACCCACTCCTGTGATAGAGGCAGTAAACTGCAACTTTGCCTATGGTTTCAGCAAGTACTTTATTTGACTCCAACAATGGCTGTGATTGTTGAAGTATAGTTGAGTTAGTACAAAAAATAATTCCTGAGAAATATATGGTGATGAAAATATAAGAATGAGCGAACAGACCTTAGAGTCTGCCTCAGTCACCAGATATCCATCATAAGGGCAGGCATGAGTGGTGGATACAATGTAGGCTAAGCAAGGCTTACAATACAGATGGGTGCATTGTGATTGTACAGCCTCATTCGGGTAAATCAGGGTGCGGCAAACAGGACAGAAATATTCACCAGGGAGAGACTGGATATTCACAACGCATTCATTGTCAAAGCCCATGTTGATTAGAAAGAAGTTCTCTACCTTACAAAAAGCAACCTATAGAAGAGACCTAAATTAACACGGTAACGCATTTTCCAAAATAAATAGTTGCTGAGGTTAATATGGACAAAGGAGATAATATTAAATGCAGATATAAGATAAGAACTTTTGTTTAAAACAACAAAATAGATAATTAATTGAAAGTAAAAGTACATAGGAAATATAAATTTATAACAAATAAAAGGGTGCATTTTCAGTTTTTCAAAATAAGATAACAGTCCTACATTCAGGCTATTAATCAACTATGATAGCATACTTGAGAATAAGTTAGATATTCAGAATAGTGATGCAACTAAAGTATTCTAAATAAGGAACTAAACAAGTGTAAAAGAATGTCACATTCACACACACATTCCAATTTGAAACAGAACTTAAAATTTCCTACTTAGTCGAGAGCACATCATAACATGAAAGCTATAAATTAGCAGAGCACATGCATGTAAAAAAAACATTTTCCCTCTTCACTCACTTGCTTCCTGATCTTATACTGATAAAGCAAACCATAAAAGTGGGGAAAATCCCTTAAAAGGATAAAGGGTTAGGTCGCTCAAGGATAGGAGGAACCCCTTCGCCAACCATCCAGTTGGGTGCTACGTATCAATTTAATATAAAATGTCTGCATGCCTGGCACATAATTTGAACTAAATATACACTTGCTGCAACGGCATTTCCTCCTATCCTTATGCAACCTAAGCCTTTCTCAAAGGTAGAAGAGAATTATGAGGTACCGATTTCTAGATTCTGCCAGCAATTTCCGATGCACCATAAGTCGCCTATAGCACTTACAGGAAAAAAATCATTTGCACCGTTTAAATTTAGTCTACCAACCAACTACTACATCAATACACTAAAACAGAGATTAAAATTATATATATTAAGCACA
This sequence comes from Iris pallida, assembly GCA_029216955.1. Classification (NCBI taxonomy): domain Eukaryota; kingdom Viridiplantae; phylum Streptophyta; class Magnoliopsida; order Asparagales; family Iridaceae; genus Iris; species Iris pallida. The sequence goes on from JANAVB010034417.1 coordinate 8,517,735, forward strand.
TAACAGCAAAGCAGATCTTCAAATATTGTGGCTTAAAAGTTTATATGTATTCGTGATAACCAAGTAATAACTTAATTATGACAACCAAGAAAGCAAGGAAAGCAAACTAAACTAAAATTTATATATATCATGCATGAAATTGCATCAAGAAAAACAGACAGTGAGAAGCTTTAGTACAAAACTTCTCCAAATCTTCTAATTTTTCCAATAAATTATTGCCATAACAAAAAATTACTTGTTGATACATTTAACTTCTAGACCATTCCAAAGTTTCCGGTGAGCTCTATTAATATATACCAATATAATATCCATAATAGCAAGCAAGGACCCGTGAAAGCAATCAGGAAACAAACTGTGAATCATGTATTAAAATGGGAAAGAACAAAGATAATAATGAATCAACAATAAATTACATAGAAACCCCAATCACCAGATCCCCATCAGAAAGGGGGAGATACGGATGTGCACCTCAAAAGATTTAGGGTTTTACCTGCTGACGAGAATAAATTCGAGGAAGGATCGAACCCTAGACAATGGAGGCGAGGTTCAGCCTAGGGTATTGTTTCAGATGGACAGCAAATGCGACATTTTTTGTTCTTCTCCTTAAATAAGATGGATAAAGAGAGAGAGAGAGAGAGAGAGAGAGAGAGAGAGAAAAGGATTGAGATGGAGTAATAAAGACAGTAGTTAACCCTATGCTTCACATTTGATGGTGATGAGGGTTATTTTGACAGAAGATTCGAAGGTGGACGTTAGTGGGGGTCTGATCCGGACAATAGAAGAACCAAAATTATAACCCAGTCTGTCCCATGAAACAACTGCGTTTACGTGTAAATTTGTAGCCGTTTGTGTGAATCTTGTAGATGGTTCTTTTGACAGAAGATTCGAAGGTGGATGTTAGTTGGGGGTGATCCGGACAATAGAAGAACCAAAATTATAACCCAGTTTGATTGGTTTTCAGTCTGTCTCATTGGATAGAATCTCGTTCTTAGCTTTGTATATTCCTAGATAGATGTGACATGGATTGTGATGATGAAATATAAGTTCACAATCTAGCTTTGTATATTCCTAGATAGATGCCACATGCGGCAGATTGTGAGAATGAAATATAAGTTCAGTCGCATGAAACAACTGTTTACGTGTAAATTTATAATCGTTTGTGTGAATCTTGTAGATGGTTCTTTTGACAGAAGAATCGAAGGTGGACGTTAGTGGGGGGGTGATCCGGACAATAGAACCACCAAAATTATAACCCAGTTTGATTGGTTTTCACTCTCTCATTGGATGTAATCTCGTTCTTAGCTTTGTATATTCCTAGATAGATGGCACGTGGATTGTGATAATGAAATATAAGTTCACAGTGTAGCTTTGTATATTCCTAGATAGATGCCACGTGCTGCAAATTGTGATAATGAAATATAAGTTCACAGTCGCATAAAACAACTGTGTTTATGTGTAAATTTATAGCCGTTTGTGTGAATCTTGTAGATGGTTCTTTTGACAGAAGATTCGAAGGTGGACGTTAGTGGGGGGCTGATCCGGACAACAGAAGAGCCAAAATTATAACCCAGTTTGATTGGTTTTCAGTCTGTCTCATTGGATAAAATCTCGTTCTTAGCTTTGTATATTCCTAGATAGATGGCACGTGGATTGTGATAATGAAATATAAGTTCACAGTCTAGCTTTGTATATTCCTAGATAGATGCCACGTGTGGTAGATTGTGACAATGAAATATAAGTTCACAGTCGCATATAGCCATTTGTGTAAATCTTGTAGATGGTTCTTTTGACAGAAGATTCGAAGGTGGACGTTAGTGGGGGGGCTGATCCGGACAATAGAAGAACCAAAATTATAAACCAATTTGATTGGTTTTCAGTCTGTCTCATTGGGTAGAATCTCGTTCTTAGCTTTGTATATTCCTAGATGGGTGGCACGTGGATTGTGATAATGAAATATAGGTTCACAATCTAGCTTTGTATATTCCTAGATAGATGCCACGTGAGGCAGATTGTGATAATGAAATATAAGTTCACAGTCGCATGAAACAACTGCATTACGTGTAAATTTTATAACCGGTTGAGTGAATCTTGTAGATGGTTCTACTTGGTAGAAAGAGAGATTCATTATTCGCTTTCCAAATTAAAATGAATAATAGTACTGAAGGCATTCTATTTTGAGGAGAAGACTGTACAAAAACTGAGAGACGTAGATATTCCAATTTGAAACCAAATTACAAATTTTCATACTTATTTAGCCTTCTAGATTCATGATTTGGACTGATAAAGCAACCCATAAAGGAGAAAGATCCTTAAGTAGAACAAAGATTCTGCCGAAGTTTCCGGTGCAGCATAACTTAAATTACAACATGCAAAAACAAAAGAAAAAGGAAATTTTCAAACCATTTTCCCGAATTAGATCGTCTACCAACAAACCACTACAGCGGTAAGATGAATACAGAAAGATTAACCTTATATATTGCATGCACACAACAAGTGAAACAGACCTTAAGTTCCGGGGTTACATCTTTCTACGTAATTACAATAACGAAGAAAGCATGAAAAGTAAACCAACTACAAAAATTCCATATATTTAGCTTCTAGACCCTTCCACAATTGTCAACAAGCTCGATATTGATCTATAATGACACAATATTAACACATTAAATCTACCAGTAAATTTCTATGAAACGTAGATTAAAATGGCAAACGACAGATGTGATAATAAGCCAACATATAAAAGCTCCAACAATTTCTAGGCTAAATTAGAAGTACACAGAAACTGTAACAGAGATGAAATATACCCAATCTTTCCAACTGAGCCCTACGCTAATCTAATAAAAAAGATAATAACAAATCGATGTATAAAAGTTCCAACTAAAAGCACAAAGAAACCATAATTGAGATGAAACGTCACCAAATTTTCTGACAAGCTCTACATTAATTTATAACAACAGAACATTCAGAAAATAAGCAAAAACTAAGTATAATTCCTCGAATCATAAACTAAAAATGAAAAAAAAAAAACTCCGAGAATTTCAAGGCTAAAAATGAAAGTACGCAGAAACCATGATGAGATAAGAACTACCACATTTTCCGAGGAACTCTAAATTAATCTAAAACAATATAACATTCAGAAAATAAGCATAACTAAATACAATTCGATGAATCATGAAATAAAATGACAAAAACATACAAAAATTTCATGAATTTCGAGGCTGGATCGAAAGTACACAGAAACCCTAACATTTTCCACGGAGCTCTAAATTTATATAATATTCAAAAAAAAAATCAAGCAACAAACCATCAAAGAATTAAAGAAAGGAACTAAAATTCTTCAAACGCTAATCAGCCTATAAAAGCACATGGAAAACCTAATCGCCGGATCGCCACCGGAAGGAGACGCCAAGAGAGAGTGGGACGCGCACCTCCGGAGAATTAGGGTTTTACCTACTGGGGAAGACCAGCTCGAGCAGGGGGCATACCCTAACCCTAGACCGCGGATCCAGTGGTCCGGTCTAGGGTTTTGGTTTCGATCGACAGAGAAAGTGAGGATATTTACTTCTTTCAACTCTCCTTCTTCTTTGGAGAGGACGATGGAAGAGAGGAGTGAGAAAGAGTGGAGAGAAAGGTGGTGAAAGAAGTGGAGAGGTGGTAATAAACTAATATAGAGGGGAAGATATAGCCCTAGGGTTCACTTTTAGGTAGGCTCACTTTTGGACCGGCCCGGCCACGTGTAAACAATATGGTTCGCGGAATCTCCGAGTTGGAAAAGGAAAGTGATTACTTTCCTATGTTTGGATGTCCAAGGAATTGAGGAGGAAAGGAAAGTGATTTCTAATAGAAAAAAAATTAGGGGGAAAAGTGATTCCATCCATCCAAGCAAGGAATCACTTTCCCACATTGAAGTATTCACTTTCCTTTCCAAATTCCTTGGCATTGTCAAACATCGGAAAGGAAAATCAATGGGAATTAAAGTTTCTCAAAGGAAAGAAAATGACAAGGTATTGATTTCCTTTCCCTTCCATTCCGCGAACCAAACAAGGCCTAAAAGGATGCTTCCTTTTGCTATTTGACTACTATCATTTTTTATGGCAAATTATAAGGAAACATAACATTTTGATCGGGCTAGCCAAAAATAAATTTTGATTTATTTACAAGTTTGTCATTTAAAAAATTACTCAGGACTAGCCAACGTGTGAGTATATAAGTCAACTTTTTTTTTTGCTCTCCTCTCTTTCCTCACAAGAAGAAGAACAACAACAACAAGAAGAAAAAGAAGAAGAACAAGAACAACAAGAACATTTCAAATCTAGTTTATTTTAATTTTTTGCTCTCTTCTAATTTCTCAGATCTCTTTCTCCAAACCCTAATTTATTTTTCTTCTTCTTATTTGGACATTATGGATAAAATCCTAGTTGTAGAAGAAATTAGGTTATCAAATCTATCAAATCTATTAATCTATTAGTCTATTAACCAATTTTTCTTTATTAATAGAAGAATTTTGCATGAAATCCTAGTTGTAGAAAAAAAACTATGGAAGAAACCCTAGTTGTAGAAGAATTGGGTTCATATCAGGACTGCCACAATTTTTGACAGTCCTAGAAGTATTGAGGACTGCCTGTCACGCCCCGCTCCCGTAAGAGCGATCGTCCTCGCTAAGGCGTGATGCCGCACGGGCCTAGGTTGCGCCCGTGCAAGGCCAAGTCCAGAAACGACCGATTTAGCTAGGCCACAGAGTCGCACAGAGTGTCTCCATTGCAGCGGAAAGTAAATAAACACAAGTAGAAGCAAATTCGAACTCTTTATTGATATTCATGAAGGTTACAAGCGGCGCTAAGCCGATATTACAAATCGCTCAAGCTCTCTCTCTGAACATAAAAGGCGTGCCAAGTGGCTTACAAGATGGAATGATACATGGCGATGTTCCAATACATTATGTCCTGTATATGGTGCTCCAGCTCCTTGCAACGCTCCAAGGCTCGAGAAATAGCTCCGCGCCTTAGCACGTTCGAGGAAAGCTCCGCACCCGCCGACGTTTCCTGCTTCCTGCAAGCAAACTGTGGGGTTATCAGTACATTGTTATGCACTGGTGGGGAGGCTAGCTCGCCCACAACGCTATCATTACCAAACACGTTCCATTTACTTTTGTGCATCATCTATCATTCATTGTCTTTCTAATCTTGCCTTAGGGTCATTTTCATGGCATATGATATAACCTATCTCGTGTTACCGATTTCATAGTGTCGCATGAAAATACATTTACAACTTACCCATACTTACCGTCCGGCCTTCCCTGTTCAAAGTAAATCAAGTTAGACAACAGTTCATATGTAAACCAAGTCATGATTCATGTACGCACTCAGTGCCGTGCTCGTGTTCCTGCCTCAGGTTCTAGCGAGACATAGCATGTTCTAGCACGTCGTGGGCACGTTATCTACTCATTGAATAAAGTACTCTTATCGTTTTGTGTGTTACCATTCAGGCATATTCATAGGGCACTTCATTTAGTTAACTTAGACTACTTTGATTTCAATGCAAGGACTTGCACGTGGATTGCCACCAGCAAAGCCCGCTTAACTCTATATGCACCGGTCGCTGGCATCACAAGCCATTTTGGACATCCAAGCCGTGGTATTTCGCAACCAACGATAGGGTGAGGACTGGCACACACCCCGTTAGTCTCTTGAAATATGCCTGCACTTACGTCCCCCGGGTGGCCGAGTCCGCACCCAGGCAGCCCGTAAGCCATATTTTTGATTCCGTCCGGACCGGCACGTCCTTCACACTTTGACCATGCCGCGGAATCCCTTTTCTCTACGGTCGCAGCATACGCCACCCCTCGCTCGTGCCGTTTGTCCACGACCATTTCGTATTAACTTGTCTTTTTAACTTAACGGCTATCTCCGCCGTAGGCTAACCCTTAGCCTTCTTACGTTATCGACCAGGTTGGCGTCCGTGCAGCGCGGGTAGCGAGCCCCGTTGCACGTGCCCGTCACACCTATCGCTAACCATTCTTTCTTATCTTATCTTTCATTCATTCTTTCTTTTCTTTGTTTCACTTATCCGTTTGTTCATCGATTCATTCATGTATTCATTCTTTCATTCGTTGATTCATTCATTCACTTATTCGTTCATTCATTCATTCATACATTTTGCAACTCCCCGTGCGGGAGTCGCCTTGGCGACCCATCGGTCCCATAGCCTTTCAATGATGCTAAGCTCTACTCGGAACGACTATGTTTATAGTCTTCCCGTCTCATTGTTGTAAACCATTCATTGTTGAACGCATCAGAGACGTAAACGTAAGCTTATGCCTTAGCACGAGCGTGGAGCGCGGGCGAGAGTTCTCTTACTTTTCCATGTTCCTTTCCATATTCTATACAAGCATACAAGTTGGGATTATTCCCTTAGCTAGGTGCGTTGAGTCATTTATTAGCATGCACGGGGTTATCGCCTAGCGATTTTCGTGATAGTGTCCGCATTATTATGTGTCTAGGCTAAGCAGAGACGGGTTCATCGGAGCCACCCACCTTAGTGATGTTTGCATCGGTCGAGCGATACTCCCAGCGCGCCTTTGATAGTCTAAGTCTGGATCCATCTTTGACGAGCCATTGCAAGTCTTGCATCGATTCGCATCGATACTTCATCGGGTCGACACAACTCTTCGAGTCGACGGCTCGTTTAAGTCGTTGAACATGCCGTTTGAATCGGCGTTCCGCTAGGGCGGAGCGGGCCATTACATCATACACCACTCAAAACAAGTCTCGTCCTCGAGACTTCCTGAGTGCAGGTCATCCTACCATTCCTCACCTCACGTCGTCGTATTTCTTAGGCAATCCCTATCGAACGGCTCTATCGTTCTATGGTGCCGAATTATACTCGATACCTTTCCAAGTTCCGTGTCACATACGTTTGGTCGATTTTATTGAGTAACTTTTCATTCATTTTAGAGTTGATGGCACTTATTCAATTCAAGTGTTTCTTTGACTTGGTTGCTATTTCGACGTATCATGGGACTGAAACGGTTGTACGAGGTGCGTTGTAATTCTCAAACATGAGAGTTGTAGGCTGAGGCAACTCACTCGCTCGTTCATGCGCATCTCAACACCGACTTGCAGCTGCATTCGAGTTCATCACATCGCTGAGTTTGGATCGTGCACATATTCAAGGCGTCCCTCGAATACGTACATTTCAACCAAGCTTAGCGATTAGCGAAGTCGGACAAGCTACTCGTGATAGTTTCGATTTGCCGATCGTTTGCTAACTTCGATTTGAAACCTAACTCATGTGTATCTCACTATCGTTTATCTCGGTCCTCGAGATGATCCGGTTCGCTTCTCAAGCGTTCTTGTCAACGAAATCAATACGATTTCTTCTTAGCGGAGTCGATCAAGTCTAAGTAATTTTCGTCCGATTCAAGACCAAGTATCGCACCATCATCGAGTATTTCTTTCTATCAACGATTCAATTCGTTATCCCAACTTTACTCGCGCGTCATCCATTCCTATTATTCCCTTCGTTTTGGGCCAATCTCATCGTCGTTCACGTACACTCCCTGTTTCCCGTCCTACTCTAAGTCTTGCTGCCACAAGTCTATCGTCCATCCAGACGATACAGTAAATGCCATCGCACAGGTTCAAACACTCGGCATAGGGTCGTCCGCCTATCCGCTAGGTCAGCTCACAAGGTCATAGTTACACGTCAAGCCCGTGGCTCATCGTGCAAGGTCGTTGCACGACGCTCGCCCCAAATCCTATGGTTAAACCATTTGTTCGTTTGTACGGAAGTTTCTACCCAAGCTCGCGTCACTCAGATTTCTAAACATCGAGCATGATCACCTAATTCGCATCAAGACTTACGTCGCACATACTCAATTCCATTCAATCACCAGTTCTAACCAATTCGTGTATTCGATCACGAGGTCATCCAGCTCGACAATACATTGCGCCCCAATCTCACACGAGTCCGATTATCCACGGCGGTTCATGAATCACCATGCACGCTCCCGCGGAATAATCATTCTCATCAGGGCGTAACTCTTGTTTGAGTTTTAGACTAACCCATTCTCGATACGCGGATTGGACCTACTCAATCCTTAAGTTCAATCTTTCAAGCACATAAATTCATTCTCAAGTCCACCTTCGCGTCAAACCACAAGTCAAAGCATATAAATTGCCACGCCATGCAAGTGCCGATCACTCCCGCTATACGAATCACCGTACCAGCGCTCACGCGGAGTGATAGCCCTAGTCGACGTGACGCATGTGCGAGGCTGAAGTTGCGCTCGCATAGGACAAGAACGTCAACGTTGTGGTTATCGACAAAGCAAATCCAAACATTCCATTTCCTCCAAGCCAAGATCTTTATTCGATAGTCCGTCCGTCATGCGTTCAACTAGAAAATCCTCGAGCCGAGTCTATCTTTTCTTCGACACATTTTTAACATTTTAAGTATAGCGTCCAACGGAACAATGACATTTGCACGACCGTCATTCGCCGAGTCAGAGTGCCCCCGAGTTATCGCATATCGATCTTTGATACGCCTCAATACCATCGACGATATGCGTAACCTGACGATCTTCCTTTGCAACCAATTTCGAGTCATGCGACTGATGCTATTGTCCGAGTTGGATAATCCACAATTTCTTCGATATTCAAGTTCAAGTTCGATCGCTATTCCTCAAGCTCGTTTTAAGATCGTTGTTCAAAACTCAAGTCACATCTTATTTGAATCAATCCCAAATCGTACGCGCGATCCTCTAAGTTTCCTCGATCAAGACCATTCATTTTTCATTCATCGTTCCGAATCATTTTCTAACTTGCGTTGCCCATTGACAAGTTGTCCGAACGATATCTCGTTTGGGACATTCGAAGTCAAGACCAACTAAGCGTGACGCGTTGTAAGGCTTTGCGCAATCGCATCGCCTCGCCGACATACTCGTTCTATCCATAAATCTTTTAGTCTCGCTTGAACAATTTCTATGTCGTCCATACACCACTCAGAGTTCGAGCTACTCGACTAATCGTCGACACTCATTCTTATTCTTCTCCGAACCTATCACATACACCACTCGAATTCAAGCCATATAATCTAGTCCTCAATCACGTTCGCATCATACGCTAAGACATCATTCAGATTCGTTCGACGAATCTCTAGCGTAATCGCTCATATCGCCTCGACGTACTAAGTCGTTCATACTAATCCTCAAAATTCAAGCCAATCTCTCGTGCACGCCTAAGCGTTAGTTTGATAGTGTTCCTATCGATATACACTATAAGTGTATCTCCGTTCCCGACCGAGCGGTACTTGATATCGCTCGCCACTCGATTGCACCAGAAGTCGAGGTGCGCGACACGCGGCACAACATAACCAAAAGGTCGTGTGCATAGCCATCCCGTACGGACTATATTCGAGTTCGCATGTTCACCTATTCTCGTTCGAGCGATAATCGATCTCACTCGCAACTCGTTTGCACCAGAAGGTCTAGGTGCGCGATACTCTGCACAACTTAGCCAAAAGGCTGCGTGCATAACCATCCCGTTCAAACTATATTTTGGTCTCGTGTACTCGTTTGCCGTCAGCGTAAGCTCGTTCAAGCACGCACTGCGTTTGCTAACTCTTAGCATCGGTTCCTTCCAACTCAAGTCCGTCGTGGTGGCACAAAGGCCTTTGCCTATCGATCCCGTCCAACCGAGTACTCGTACGAGCTTTTGAAAGTATTAGACTTATTGTATGGAACATCCCAAGGCACAATGAGAGAGAGCGTACACTTCTTTTGTTTCAACGAGCTTTCAAAACTGAGAGTATCGAAATGAAGTCCAAGGACGTAAAGCCGTGCTCTGATACCAATCTGTCACGCCCCGCTCCCGTAAGAGCGATCGTCCTCGCTAAGGCGTGATGCCGCACGGGCCTAGGTTGTGCCCGTGCAAGGCCAAGTCCAGAAACGGCCAATTTAGCTAGGCCACAGAGTCGCACAGAGTGTCCCCATTACAGCGGAAAGTAAATAAACACAAGTAGAAGCAAATTCGAACTCTTTATTGATATTCATGAAGGTTACAAGCGGCGCTAGGCCGATATTACAAATCGCTCAAGCTCTCTCTCTGAACATAAAAGGCGTGCCAAGTGGCTTACAAGATGGAATGATACATGGCAATGTTCCAATACATTATGTCCTGTATATGGTGCTCCAGCTCCTTGCAACGCTCCAAGGCTCGAGAAATAGCTCCGCACCTTAGCACGTTCGAGGAAAGCTCCGTACCCGCCGACGTTTCCTGCTTCCTGCAAGCAAACTGTGGGGTTATCAGTACATTGTTATGCACTGGTGGGGAGGCTAGCTCGCCCACAACGCTATCATTACCAAACATGTTCCATTTACTTTTGTGCATCATCTATCATTCATTGTCTTTCTAATCTTGCCTTAGGGTCATTTTCATGGCATATGATATAACCTATCTCGTGTTACCGATTTCATAGTGTCGCATGAAAATACATTTACAACTTACCCATACTTACCGTCCGGCCTTCCCTGTTCAAAGTAAATCAAGTTAGACAACAGTTCATATGTAAACCAAGTCATGATTCATGTACGCACTCAGTGCCGTGCTCGTGTTCCTGCCTCAGGTTCTAGCGAGACATAGCATGTTCTAGCACGTCGTGGGCACGTTATCTACTCATTGAATAAAGTACTCTTATCATTTTGTGTGTTACCATTCAGGCATATTCATAGGGCACTTCATTTAGTTAACTTAGACTACTTTGATTTCAATGCAAGGACTTGCACGTGGATTGCCACCAGCAAAGCCCGCTTAACTCTATATGCACCGGTCGCTGGCATCACAAGCCATTTTGGACATCCAAGCCGTGGTATTTCGCAACCAACGATAGGGTGAGGACTGGCACACACCCCGTTAGTCTCTTGAAATACGCCTACACTTACGTCCCCCGGGTGGCCGAGTCCGCACCCAGGCAGCCCGTAAGCCATATTTTTGATTCCGTCCGGACCGGCACGTCCTTCACACTTTGACCATGCCGCGGAATCCCTTTTCTCTACGGTCACAGCATACGCCACCCCTCGCTCGTGCCGTTTGTCCACGACCATTTCGTATTAACTTGTCTTTTTAACTTAACGGCTATCTCCGCCGTAGGCTAACCCTTAGCCTTCTTACGTTATCGACCAGGTCGGCGTCCGTGCAGCGCGGGTAGCGAGCCCCGTTGCACGTGCCCGTCACACCTGTCGCTAACCATTCTTTCTTATCTTATCTTTCATTCATTCTTTCTTTTCTTTGTTTCACTTGTCCGTTTGTTCATCGATTCATTCATGTATTCATTCTTTCATTCGTTGATTCATTCATTCACTTATTCGTTCATTCATTCATTCATACATTTTGCAACTCCCCGTGCGGGAGTCGCCTTGGCGACCCATCGGTCCCATAGCCTTTCAATGATGCTAAGCTCTACTCGGAACGACTATGTTTATAGTCTTCCCGTCTCATTGTTGTAAACCATTCATTGTTTCATTGTTGAACGCATCAGAGACGTAAACGTAAGCTTATGCCTTAGCACGAGCGTGGAGCGCGGGCGAGAGTTCTCTTACTTTTCCATGTTCCTTTCCATATTCTATACAAGCATACAAGTTGGGATTATTCCCTTAGCTAGGTGCGTTGAGTCATTTATTAGCATGCACGGGGTTATCGCCTAGCGATTTTCGTGATAGTGTCCGCATTATTATGTGTCTAGGCTAAGCAGAGACGGGTTCATCGGAGCCACCCACCTTAGTGATGTTTGCATCGGTCGAGCGATACTCCCAGCACGCCTTTGATAGTCTAAGTCTGGATCCATCTTTGACGAGCCATTGCAAGTCTTGCATCGATTCGCATCGATACTTCATCGGGTCGACACAACTCTTCGAGTCGACGGCTCGTTTAAGTCGTTGAACATGCCGTTTGAATCGGCGTTCCGCTAGGACGGAGCGGGCCATTACACTGCCAGAAATTGTGGCAGTCTTGAAATAGACTCGATGTACAACGGGACTGCCAGAAATTGTGGCAGTCTTGAAATAGACTCGATGTACAACAGGACTGCCACAATTGCTGGCAGTCCTAGAAGTACTGAGGACTGTCAGGAATTGTGGCAGTCGTGAAAAGGACATGCTCTACAGCATGACTGCCACAATTTCTGACAGTCCTAGACATATTGAGGACTGCCAAAAGTTGAGGCAGTCCTGAAAGGGACTTGCTGTACAGCAAGTTCCTTTCAGGACTGCCAGAAGTTGAGGCAGTCCTGAAAGGAACTTGCTGTACAGCAAGTTTCTTTCAGGACTGCCACAATTTCTGGCAGTCATAAAGTCAAAATTTTCGAATAAAAAAAATATATTAGGGTTTATTTCAATCTTGATAATAGAGTGAAATATGCATTTTAAGGTTTATTTCCATGCATTTTAGGGTTTTCTTCTCATCTTTTAAGCTTTATTTCCATGCATTTTAGAGTTTTTTAATTTTTTTGGGTGCTATCGAAATTGGGAATGAGAAGGAAAGTAGGGTTTTGATGGAGATGGTGATGATGGAAATGGTGGAGAAGAAGAAGAAGAAGAGAAGAAAACTAGGATTTTGATGGAGATGTGAGAATGAAAATGGTGGAGAAGAAGAAAAAGATGGATAGAAGAAGAAGAAGAAGAAGAAGAAGAAGAAGAAGAAGAAGAAGAAGAAGAAGAAGAAGAAGGGTTATGGAAAATAGAGAGTGAAATTTAGAAATGAGTGGGGTTTGGGGGGTGTGGGGTTTGGACAGCCCCCTGAGTGGAATATTTGGATAGCCTGAGTAAAATTTCCTCAAATTCTGGCTAGCCCTAATCCTGGCTAGCCCCGATCAAAATGTTATGTGCCCTTATAATTTGTCTTTTTTATTTATTACAACCTACACATTTTATAATTTGGAGAACTCGAACCATGCCGATTCCGTCCGATATACGTACTATTTTTTTACATGAGCTACGAGTGTTAGACAACTACCACCATATTCAAGAAACAAAAATTCTAGAGGAATTCATGAGTTCTTAACTTTTAAAATTCAATCATAAAAAAAATTATTGGATTACATGTTTTTTATTCTTTTATTTTTTTAGGCTAAAGAAAAAATAAGTACACTTTCAATATTGGCAAAATTTACGTGTTACATTTATATATTGCAAGTTCTTATTTTGAGTTTTTTGAGTTTTGGTAGTCGAATTGTTCAAAAAATTCGAGGAAGTGTTCATAATCATATATTCGAACTTGGATGCATTTCAAAATGTCGAGATATCTTGCATGTAGTTATTCTTAGGTTTTTGGTTCTCTGGTGGTCTAATTTCTTTGTGTCACTCCTCGATCCCGATATACGTATTCTTTCATGAATCCTGTACATGGTATCCTATATTTAGCATGTGCATAATTCTATTTATTATTTATTAATGGTTGCATGTAGCATTTAAGCATGTCATTAGTGGAATGGTTAGAGCATGTTTAGAGATTAGGGTTTTCTTAAGCCAACCCAACCCTACTATATATATTCTCTTCCTTTCCTCTCTCCTCATAACCTTCCGTTCATTTCCCTCAACCACCACCATTAGCCAAGTACAACTTGCTCAAAAGTGGAGATTTGTGCATTTTTATCCTTGATTTTTCCTTTGATATTATTTGTCTATATTGTTCTTCTCATCATCCTCTACAAGTTTAGCACTTAGTATTTTTAGTTTTGATGGATGAATTCTTGTAGATATAAGTTTATGTCATTTTCGGTTTTCATTGGTTTTGATCTATTAAACTTGCTTGTTTTCAAAATCTAGTAGTTCCATGTGGTAGAGCATTTCATTTTACCAAAATTTGACCTTTGAAAAGTTAGATTTTGTTTTGTTTTGGCCGAGTTATGCAAGTTTGAAGTTCATGGGTTCCCTGGCCATCTTTTTCGGATTTTGGAGAAGATAAGCAGTTTGGTCGCATGAGTCTGGCCGCATGAGTCTTTGGCCGCATGAGTCTGGCCACATGAGCCTTTGGCCGCATGAGTCTTTGGCCGCATGAGTCTGGCTGCATGTAGTCTTTGGCCGCATGCAGTTTGACCGTATGTAGTCATTGGTCGCATGCAGTTTGGCCACATGAGTCTTTGGCCACATGAGTCTTTGGCCGCATGAGTTTGGCCGCATGAAGTTTGGCCGCATGCAGCTTTGTTGCACGAGTCTTTGGCCGCATGAGTCTGGTCGCATGAGTTTGGCCGCATACAGTCTGGTCGCATGAGTCTTTGGCCGTATAAGTCTGGCCGCATGACCCCTCGGCCGCATGCGTCCTGCGGACCGCATGTGCCCCACAGACCGCAAGAACCCTCGGCCGCATGCGTCCTTGTGTCTTGGTCCTCATTCCTGATCTGACTACCTATGCGAGTGCTAGATAAACCTATGTGTGTACTGTCACGCCCCGCTCCCGTAGGAGCGATCGTCCTCGCTAAGGCGTGATGCCGCACGAGCCTAGATTGCGCTCGTGCAAGGCGGGTTCCATAACGGCCGATTTCAGCGGCTGCGACGGGGTCGTCGCACAGAAGTCCCATGCAGAGACATTGATTTATAGCAGCGGAATTAGAACAAACACAAGTTATTCAAGAAGCTCTTTTATTGATATTGAAACAATGGTTACATTGGGGGCGCAAGGCCAAGATTACAAGTCTCTCATGCTCACTCAAGCTCACATTACAAGTTCACTCAGCTCTCTCTCTCATCTCTCAATTACAAGTCTTGAGCCGACGGAAGCTTCGGAAGGCGATGTTCATACATTATGTCCTGTATAAGTCTTTACTCCATGCGGCTGCACGCTTCGAGTCGCCAAAGAACTCCATGCCTCGACGCATCCAAGCGAGCCCCGCGCCACGAACTTCTACCTGTGCCTGCACATGTAAACTATGTGGGTGTCAGTACTCAACTGTACTGGTGGAATGAGCTCCTCGCCCACCCATACAAAACCCGCACGTTTTATTTACTTTGTGCAACTTAAAACCCTTTCGATTTTCTTTCTAATCTTGCCTTAGGATCAGTTTTAAGACCGACGTCTTGCCTATTTGTGTCTTTAGACCATCCCGTGCTCGCAACAACAATGTCGACTCATACCTTGCCTCAAGATCTTTCTCGTGCCAACAACGTTAACCTATCGAGTCGTGTTTGCCTTATGGCTTAAAATCAGATACGCAACTACGCGATGAGGCTCCACTTCCGTGTGACCGTGCTACAAACCCTTGCTGAGGCCGTGCCTCGCAATTCAGTAAGACTTAACCATATTGCCGCCTCGCGGCCCTTGCCGCCTAGCGGCCCTTGCTACTTTGACCCCAACTGACCCAATCAAGACTTGTGAATGTTAGTGTCACTCAACCAACTTTGCCTTGCGGCGGTTTCCCGACTTAAACTCAAACAACTTAAGCAACTTATATGCCGACAACTCAAGACTTGACGCCACATCTCGTGCCGAAGCACGACGCCTATGTTGAAATCCAATCTTAGGCCCGAACTTTGTGTTCTAACTGTACACACACCTTCAACTCAACTCAATCCAAAGGCATACACGCGGTTAGCCGCTATTTGCCGACATCTATATGAACTTGGCCACTGGCATCACAAGCCATACCTTGACGTATAGTTTTGTTAATCGGGATCCTTTCGACGCAAGTAGCTAGCCCCGTCGCAAGTCCCCGCTTAACATGTGCCAAAACCTTACGCACGACTATACCATGTTCCCTCCTAGGCCGAGTCGGCCCCCATGGCCTAGGGGTTACCGCTCGAGGGTTCATCGCCCTTGTCGACAAGTTGTCAAATGACCATGCAAGACTCGACACAAACTGACGTCTCACACAGTCATTCCTTTACCAAAACCAAGACTTCTATCCTTGAGACCCCTCGACGACCCACGGTCGCGAGCATTCTTTCCTTGAGACCCCTCGACGACCCACGGTCGCGAGCATTTCCTTCCTTGTTACCCTATTATTTGGTTCAACTCATAAATGCCTATTTGATATCCCTTTCTTAAAACTCACCTTGAATCATAGTCCTTGCCTTAGACACTAAGCCCGTGCATCGTGCCTTAAGCCTATCGTGCTCTACGTGATACTCCTGCCCAAGCTGACGGGCCTTGAGATCGAGGGACTACTTAACTTGACAACCGCAGAATGAGCGGGACAGCACTTGGAAAGACTTAGGTCGACCGGCACAACTTTGCCTAACCTACTCGAGCCTACGACTTAACCCGAGGGACGAGCAAAGGCTATGCCAAGCCTTGCGTAACGGAACCGTGCACGCTTTATCAAGCGTTTATGTGGACGACGCCTATGACTTAGGCTAACTCTTAGCTTTTGCATCGAAGACCAACATTCCTTCTTCCAAGCCACGGGACGAAGGACCGAATGTCATTTTCAAAGCACGTCGTGTACCAACTCTAAGCCGACCGTTGGACCTTTTTCCATGTTCTAACTCATTTCGACCCGTCGGGATTATTCCCTTTAGCTATGTGGATTCATCTCTTTTATTATTAAGCCTACTTGTGCAAGTTGAAAACACGATTTATTATGTGAAGGCAAAGATGAGGCAAGTTCACCGAAACTACCCCACCTGAGCGAGCGGTCGCCTTGACCGAGCGATGTCTTCCAGCAGCCGTTGCAAGGCTAAGGCCGAACGCCGTCGGCGTTCCTATTCCTCCGATTGACTGAGCGGGACGGGGCACTACATCATACACCACTCAGAAAAAGTTTCGTCCTCGAAACTAACTGAGTACACTTATCGACTTGTCACTTTACACAACATTCAAGACTCTCGCACAAACTGCGCCTATGCGTTTTTGTCAATCCGAGTCACGCTCGCACTACCCTCAATCCTTTCTTCAAAACGTACGGTCTTAAAATCCTCGACACTTCCTCGTTCCTCAAATCTCATTTGAATTCAACGTATCACTTAGTATGGATCGTGCACATATCTTAGGCGTCCCCAAAATACCTGCATTTCAACCAAGCCTCGTGATAGCGATTCCCGCCATCACCACTCGAGTCGGATCGTGCACGCATTCAAGCGTCCTTGATATACATGCATGTCAACCGAGCCTCATGAGTGGTGCCTTCACCATTCCTATCGCTCCACACCGGAACGTCTGCCTAACTGCTAGGCTATGTCTTTCCGTCAGTATTGGAATCATAGTTCCCAAACAATGATATCAACACTGACCCCATCCTAAGATCAAACCAAGTTGATAGTACGGGGTTTTCTACCCAAGCTCACATCACTCTGATTTCTAAACATCGAGCATAGATTGCCTACGCACATCCCAATATTTTGTCGCACGGGGTCCGAGTCATTCAGCAAAGCCATCCTACGATAACATACGTTCAACCAATTCCACGACATCTCAATATCGCTCGTTCAACCAACCATCTTCGCATAGTCTATTTCTTTTAAACACGTTCGATATAGTTCGTCTATCAATCCTTCTCAATTTAAGCACGCTATGCCGCAATTCGTCGCTAACCAGAATTTCACATTCCACATTTTCTAAGTCATCTATTCCAATTCACGTGATCGATCATAAGGTCGTCTAGCTTAACAATACGTTGCGCCCCGATCTCACGCGAGTCAGATTATCCACGGTGGGCATGAATCACCATGCACGCTCCCGCGGGATAATCATCCTCATCGGGACGTAACTCTTGTTTTGTGTCTAGACTAGTTCATTCTCGATGTGCGGATTGGACCTATTCAATCCTCAAGTTTCATTCATTCATCAATCGTAAGTCCTACAAATTCTCGAGTTCACCTTCGCATCAAGCCAACAAGTCGAGACAATCAAAGTTGCCGCGTCCTGATTTTCTGAGTTCGATCATTTCCGCGACATGAATCACCATGTCAGCGCTCACGCGGAACAATCGCCCCAAATCCGACGCAACGCATGTGCGAGGCTGGAGTTGCGCTCGTGCAAGACAAGATCGTCGACGTTGTGGCTATCAACGTAACCATCAAGACACGATCATTTTTATCCAACATTCATCTCAATCAAAGTCCTAAGTATTGCATCCAACCGAACCATAATGCTTTGCACGATCGTCCTTTGCCGAGTCAGAGTACCCCCGAGTTATCGCATATCGATCTTTGATACGCCTCAATACCATCGATGACATGCGTAACCTGACGATCTTCCTTTGCAACAAGTTCTGAGTCGTGCGAATGGTGCTATCGTCCGACTGGATAATCTCCTCGACATTCCAATTCAAGTTCGATCATTATCCCTCGATTCATTCACAACATTAATTTTCTCAAACCAAACTCACGTATCGTTCATCCGTCAATCTTAAGTCATCGACCAACGTATTTTCTCAATTCGTATCATTCCTTGCTAACTCAAATCATCGAGCAACATTCAATCCAATCCTTAGAGTCATTCGTGTAACTTCAAAATCAAGCCTTCCATGCACGCTATCTACATGTCGTGCTAACTTTTCGTATACAATCCGTATCAATTTCCTCGATCAAGTCATCCATTTGTACACCCTAACTTTTCCTCAATTCGATTTCACCTACTCAATCATTCTCGCATTTCACACTTGTGCAATCCTCAATCCCTTGCACGTTCCGTGCGCATCAATTCTAGGTTGTTCGAATCCACTCGTCAAACTTCAAGACTAAGACTTATTCATTGATACTCAATCTATGGCTTTGCATATGTGCGACGCTTGCTGATAGACTCACCGACACCCCGTATCCTCAATTGATCGATCGACATTCCAGAGCCTATCGCATACACCACTCAGGAATGAAGTCATTCAATAAATTCTCAAAACTATCCTTTGAATCAAAATCGACTTTTCGAATCCCGTTCGAACCATTCCTCAATTTCCAAGCACGACCATCTATATCGCACCGACGTTATCGTCGCTCGATAGCACCCCTATCGATAGTTGACTCACTTTACTCAATCGAGTTTAACTCATTCTCGTCCGACACAATTCAATTCCCTCACTCGACTTTTCTGAGGTCGACACAACTTTTTGGTGTATATGCCCAGCCCGACTTAGCCAACCGTGCTTACGCGAACCATCTTTTTATTTTGTCAAAAACTGTTCTCCTACGTTTTGCAAAATAGTTAGACTTATTGTATGGACATCCCGTGGGACATTTGAGAGAGAGCGCACCAGCGATATCAATATTGCGGAAGCAACAATTCAGAGTTTGCGGAAACAACGAGTTAAAGAATTCAATCGATAGTCCAAGGACGTAAAGCCGTGCTCTGATACCATTATGTCACGTCCCGCTCCCGTAGGAGCGATCGTCCTCGCTAAGGCGTGATGCCGCACGAGCCTAGATTGCGCTCGTGCAAGGCGGGTTCTATAACGGCCGATTTCAGCGGCTGCGACGGGGTCGTCGCACAGAAGTCCCGTGCAGAGACATTGATTTATAGCAGCGGAATTAGAACAAACACAAGTTATTCAAGAAGCTCTTTTATTGATATTGAAACAATGGTTACATTGGGGGCGCAAGGCCAAGATTACAAGTCTCTCATGCTCACTCAAGCTCACATTACAAGTTCACTCAGCTCTCTCTCTCATCTCTCAATTACAAGTCTTGAGCCGGCGGAAGCTTCGGAAGGCGATGTCCCATTATGTCATGTATAAGTCTTTACTCCATGCGGCTGCACGCTTCGAGTCGCCAAGGAACTCCATGCCTCGACGCATCCAAGCGAGCCCCGCGCCACGAACTTCTACCTGTGCCTGCACATGTAAACTATGTGGGTGTCAGTACTCAACTGTACTGGTGGAATGAGCTCCTCGCCCACCCATACAAAACCTGCACGTTTTATTTACTTTGTGTAACTTAAAACCCTTTCGATTGTCTTTCTAATCTTGCCTTAGGATCAGTTTTATGACCGATGCCTTGCCTATTTGTGTCTTTAGACCATCCCGTGCTCGCAACAACAATGTCGACTCATACCTTGCCTCAAGATCTTTCTCGTGCCAACAACGTTAACCTATCGAGTCGTGTTTGCCTTATGGCTTAAAATCAGAGACGCAACTACGCGATGAGGCTCCACTTCCGTGTGACCGTGCTACAAACCCTTGCTGAGGCCGTGCCTCGCAATTCAGTAAGACTTAACCATATTGCCGCCTCGCGGCCCTTGCCGCCTAGCGGCCCTTGCTACTTTGACCCCAACTGACCCAATCAAGACTTGTGAATGTTAGTGTCACTCAACCAACTTTGCCTTGCGGCGGTTTCCCGACTTAAACTCAAACAACTTAAGCAACTTATATGCCGACAACTCAAGACTTGACGCCACATCTCGTGCCGAAGCACGACGCCTATGTTGAAATCCAATCTTAGGCCCGAACTTTGTGTTCTAACTGTACACACACCTTCAACTCAACTCAATCCAAAGGCATACACGCGGTTAGCCGCTATTTGCCGACATCTATATGAACTTGGCCACTGGCATCACAAGCCATACCTTGACGTATAGTTTTGTTAATCGGGATCCTTTCGACGCAAGTAGCTAGCCCCGTCGTAAGTCCCTGCTTAACCTGTGCCAAAACCTTACGCACGACTATACCCTGTTCCCTCCTAGGCCGAGTCGGCCCCTATGGCCCAGGGGTTACCGCTCGAGGGTTCATCGCCCTTGTCGACAAGTTGTCAAATGACCATGCAAGACTCGACACAAACTGACGTCTCACACAGTCATTCATTTACCAAAACCAAGACTTCTATCCTTGAGACCCCTCGACGACCCACGGTCGCGAGCATTCTTTCCTTGAGACCCCTCGACGACCCACGGTCGCGAGCATTTCCTTCCTTGTTACCCTATCATTTGGTTCAACTCATAAATGCCTATTTGATATCCCTTTCTTAAAACTCACCTTGAATCATAGTCCTTGCCTTAGACACTAAGCCCGTGCATCGTGCCTTAAGCCTATCGTGCTCTACGTGATACTCCTGTCCAAGCCGACGGGCCTTGAGATCGAGGGACTACTTAACTTGACAACCGCAGAATGAGCGGGACAGCACTTGGAAAGACTTAGGTCGACCGGCACAACTTTGCCTAACCTACTCGAGCCTACGACTTAATCCGAGGGACGAGCAAAGGCTATGCCAAGCCTTGCGTAACGGAACCGTGCATGCTTTATCAAGCGTTTATGTGGACGACGCCTATGACTTAGGCTAACTCTTAGCTTTTGCATCGAAGACCAACATTCCTTCTCCCAAGCCACGGGACGAAGGACCGAGTGTCATTTTCAAAGCACGCCGTGTACCAACTCTAAGCCGACCGTTGGACCTTTTTCCATGTTCTAACTCATTTTGACCCGTCGGAATTATTCCCTTTAGCTATGTGGATTCATCTATTTTATTATTAAGCCTACTTGTGCAAGTTGAAAACACGATTTATTATGTGAAGGCAAAGATGAGGCAAGTTCACCGAAACTACCCCACCTGAGCGAGCGGTCGCCTTGACCGAGCGATGTCTTCCAGCAGCCGTTGCAAGGCTAAGGCCGAACGCCGTCGGCGTTCCTATTCCTCCGATTGACTGAGCGGGACGGGGCACTACATGTACTAAGGTATAATCTGTGTGAGCACCGAGGTACTATCCTATGTGCTAAGTGTTCCTACGTGATATCTGTTGGCCCATTGGTCATGGTCAAACCTGATTTTAATAATTGATCAAACTCTGTCTCGATATAAATACAAGTCAACTCAGATGTTTACCTACGACGTTTTGGACACTGCTCAACAATGGTTATCAACAATGTTCAAGACTGAAGCCGTTTGTAATTCAGAATGTATTTCCTGCTAAGTAATGTAATTTTTTATTTTATTGAGTCTAGGAATACATTGTACACCGAGTCGTACTGGCAAATAGGCTATCCGAAAACATTTTTCAAAACCATCCTATTCTTTTACAAATGACCCATGTTTTTGAAAAATATTCTTTTTACAAAAAGCTTCTGAAGGATTGTTCAAAAAGCCAAAATTTATTTTCTCCAAATGAACTGGCAGAACCTCAGGAGAACTCGGCCCGAGTTCGGCCATTTGGAACGTTAGTGAACGTTGGATTTTTGAACTTGGTCATCCTTCAGTTACGGTTTGTTACAAAGAGTTCTGTCCGAATTCTGCCCGAATTCTGTCAGAGTTCTATCTTTGGAAAAGCTATAAATAGAGAAGCATTTCGATCGTTTCAGATCACCAATTCACTTTCAATCTCTTCTCTTCTTAAGCTTACATTCTTCCAAAGAGTTTTTAAAAGCTTTCATTTTCAAATCCCAAGCCAGTTACAATCCTCTAGTCGATTTGCCAGTGCGGTACGGTCTAGAAGTTTCAAGAGCGATTGTAATCAGAGGCTTGATAGAAGATTCAACTCTTCACAATTGAAGTTGGACGAGTTCTTCGTATCAAAGCTCGCGTCTGTAGAATTGCAAGGACTTCGTATAAAAACTTGCGAGATTTTCCAATAGTGGATTCAACTGGAAGCTAGAGTTCTTCCGACTGGACTAGTCCTCACCCGAGGGAAACTAGTATAAATCTCGGTGTTTGCGTTTGCCTTCTGATCACTTTTAAATTATGTCATTTACTTTTTGTGATTATTATTATATCTGTGATCTAACTGCTAACAAGTTTTTAATTAGCAATATTCCGCTGCCTACTCTATTCACCCCCCCTCTAGAGTATTCTGCTTTACGATTTCGTTCCTACAATTGGTATCAGAGCGGGTTATACAGGTAAAGCAAGGTAAAATTACAGTTATATTCAATTTTTATATAGATCACAGCATTACACATGGCAACTGTGAAATTCACAAGTGAAGGCCAAGCCACAAACAAACCTCCACTGTTTGACGGCACAAACTACACCTATTGGAAAACACGTATGAGTTACTTTCTGAAATCTCTTGATTTTGACTTATAGTCTGTGGTTATTGATGGCTATAAAAAGCCACCTCGTATAAATGTTGATGGAGTTTTAACTGAAAAATCCCATGACAAATATACAAAGGAAGAAAAGAAAAGGGCAATCTTGACGCATGTGCTATTAACGCTTTATTTTGTGCTTTAGACAGAACTGAATTTAACAGGGTATCTATCTGCACAACTGCAAATGAAGTGTGAAAACTTCTTGAAGTCACACATGAGGGCACAACTCAAGTCAAAGAATCAAAGGTCAGCAGACTTACTCAAGAGTATGAGGCGTTCAAGATGAAGCCCAACGAAACAGTTACTCAGATGTTCGAGAGATTCTTGGATATTGTAAATCCTTTGTCCTCCCTAGGCAAAGATTACAGTAACCATGAAAAGATTCGCAAATTCCTGCGAGCACTTACAAAGAACTGGATTCCGAAGGCTACTGCAATCATTGAAGGAAACGACCTCACTACCATGACACTTGAAGTACTCATGGGTAAGCTACTCACTCATGAACTAGAGCTACAAGACTTTGAAGAGCCTGTACCAAAGGAAAAGAAGATCGCTTTCAAGGCTCAGCACAGAAGATCTGCTGAAGATGATTCAGACAACAGTGAATCTGATGCTGAAGATCAAGCACTCCTTGCAAGAAAATTCAAAAAATTCTTGAGATATGAGAAGAAGACAAAAGAGAACAATGGCGGCAACAGCGGGTATCAAGATGACGCTGTCTACTACGGCTGCAAGAAGAAAGGACACATGAAGAAGGACTGTCCTACAAACTCATCAACAAGCAAGAAGAGCAACAGATACGAGAAAGGGAACCTGAAGAGATCAACATCTCGGAAGTATGCCAACACCAGCATGTGGCATGAAAGTGAAGCTAGCGACTCAGAAGATGAACAATCAGAAGACGCTGCAAATATATGCTTTATGGCATCCGATCAGGTACTCTCTGAACCTATAGTTGATACGTATGATAACTTCACCTTTGAGCAATTAGGAGAAGCCTTCAGTGAACTGTTAAGCGATTATAGGAAACTGCGTAGCAAATATCAGACCTCTAAGAAGGTACTCAAAGAGTACAAAGGTGAAATAGGAAGACTTACCGACCTACTAGCTGAGGTTAAAGATAATGTTAGTGAGTCTGGTGAGCTTTCTTCTATTAAGCTTTTATTACACGAGACTACCAAGTCATCTGAAGAAAAGGACAAGGTTATTGACCAACTGAAAGAAGAACTTTCTAAAGAGAAGAAAAGTCTTCAAAGTGCACAAGTCAGAATGGAAGCACTCACTTCTGATTACACTAAGTTATATGACACTTCCAAAAGATTGGAAATTAGGTTAGGAAAACAGCCTGAGACTGCTGCTTCCTACCCTAACACGTGTCACTTACCGAAAAATCGGAACATTCCCAAACCTAACACTGTCAGACCTAACCCTATCAAACCTTTGCCTGAAAAGGTTATGCCCAAACAGGATAATAGATATGCTTTCTTCTATACTAGAAAACCTACACCTACCAACCATGCACACCACTCAGCTTTCAACACTGAACATGCTAAATGTCATTATTGTGGCCTCATTGGTCATATATCTTCTGTATGTAGAATCAGAAAGTTAGTAGATTTAAATATTTATGCATGGATACCGAAAACTAACCAGTCAGGACCCTACAAGAAATGGGTACCAAGAGTTTCATCTACAAATTATTTTGTAGGTGGGACGCCCTTCACATGCTAGGAGCAAATGGATCCTCCACAGCGGTTGCTCACGGCACATGACCGGTGACGCTTCATTATTCGCAACACTGTCGAAGAGGAATAAAGAAGGATACGTCTCCTTCGGCAATAATTTAAAAGGGTATATAATCGGTATTGGTAATATTGGTAAAGCTCCCTATCCAGTGATTAAAGATGTTTGTCTTGTTACCGAGTTAAAACATAATCTGCTCAGCATAAGCCATTTAGCTGATCACGGTTATGGTATTAACTTCGTAAAAGACAAATGTACTATTATTGATAGTTCAACTGGTAGTACTATATTTGAAGGTATTAGAGAAGACAATATATATGTTTTCTATTTGTTGAAAGATACTAACATTTCAGGTAGATGTTTAATGGCTAAAAGCGATGAGAGTCATCTGTGGCATATGAGACTCGGTCATGCAAATATGGATACTATTTCCAGATTATCCACGAAGAAGCTAGTACGCGGTTTACCGGACATTACATTCAAGAAGGATTCGGTATGCAGTCAATGTGAAAAGAACAAAGCTACTCGATCCACTTTCAAGTCAGTAAACGATGTATGTACTACTAGACCTCTACAATTACTACATATGGACTTATTTGGTCCTAGCAGAGTTGCTAGCCTCGGAGGTAAGCTATATGCTTTTGTAATTGTAGATGATTATTCTAGATACACGTGGGTATATTTTCTGACACACAAAAACGATGCATTATCAGAATTTGTCACCTTTTGCAAGAAAGTATAGAATGAAAAAGGTTACATGATTACTCGTATTAGAAGCGATCATGGAGGCGAATTCGAGAATGCAGAGTTTGAGCAATTTTGTGACACACACAGTTTTGTGCACGAATTCTCCTGCCCTAGGACTCCACAACAAAATGGAGTTGTGGAACGTAAGAACATAACTCTATCCGAAATAGCCAGAGTAATGTTAAACCAGTTTAGTCTACCCAAGTATTTCTGGGCTGAAGCTGTCAATACAGCTTGTTTTGTTATCAATAGAGTTCTAATTCGACCCAAATCGAAGAAGACTCTATTTGAGTTATGGTTTGATAGAATTCCATCAGTTTCATATTTTAGAATATTTGGTTGTAAATGCTTTATTCTTAATACAAAAGATAATTTGGGAAAGTTTGACGAAAAGGCCGATGAAGGTATATTTTTAGGTTATGCGGGTAAAAGTAAAGGATACAGAGTCTTCAACAAAAGAACCATGATCATCGAAGAGTCAATCAATGTCACCTTTGATGAACTAAATTAAACGACAATCGATGACAATGACGAAGATCTCAATATACCCAACAAAGCACCAGCTGATCCTCCTAGAGAAGATCCATGAACTAGCTACCTTCGGAGTCTGCCAAAAAGATTGAAGTTCACGGCTGATCATCTAAAAGACTTGGTAATTGGTGAGATTACCAAGGATGTAAGTACTCGCTCCTCTAATAAAGATATAGCTTCTTGTGTTGCTTTTGTCTCGCAGTTTGAACCCAAAAATATTGATGAAGCATGTAGTGATAATTTTTGGATAGATGCTATGCAAGAGGAATTAAACCAATTTGAACGGAACCAAGTTTGGGAACTTGTTCCCAAGCCTATTGAGCATCCGGTCATTGGCACCCGATGGGTATTCCGAAATAAACTGAACGAGAATGGTTTCGTGACTCGTAATAAGGCTCGACTCGTAGCTCAAGGATACAATCAATAAGAAGGTATCGACTACGATGAGACTTATGCCCCAGTTGCGAGATTAGAATCCATTCGCATGTTATGTGCATTTGCATATTTTCATAATTTTAAATTATTTCAAATGGATGTCAAAAGCGCATTTTTAAATAGTTTTATAAAAAAGAGGTTTATGTAGCTCAACCACCCGGTTTTACTGATTTTAAATTTTCTGAATATGTTTTCAAGTTGAAGAAAGCTTTATACGGTTTGAAACAAGCCCCTCGTGCTTGGTACGATCGTCTAAGATCTTTTCTACTTGATAACGGTTTTTCAAAGGGAAAGGTTGGCACTACTTTGTTTATAAAGTCTTTGAATAATAATATTCTTTTGATTCAAGTCTATGTAGATGATATTATCTTTAGATCTACTGATGAATCTCTTTGTCAAGAATTCTCAAAGTGTATACAGAATGAGTTTGAGATGAGCATGATGGGAGAGCTGAAGTTCTTTCTCGGACTGCAAATCAAACAAACCAACAATGGGACGTTCATAAATCAAGCTAAGTACACAAAAGATCTACTAAAGAAGTTCGACATGGAAGCAACAAAGCCACTTAGCACTCCAATGGCGACTTCAACCAAGCTTGATATTGATGAACAAGGCAAACCTATCGACATACGTAAGTATCGAGGTATGATCGGTAGCTTACTTTATTTAACTGCCAGTCGACCAGACATTATGTATAGTGTTTGCTTATGTGCTCGTTTTCAAGCCAATCCTAAGGAATCACATCTGTGCGCAGTTAAGCGTATCTTTAGATACCTTAAAGGTACTTCTTCTGTCGGCTTATGGTATCCTAAAACCACGTCGTTTGACCTAACCGGTTATTTCAATGCTGATTTTGCCGGATGCAAAGTAGATAGAAAAAGCACTAGCGGCACATGTCATTTCCTAGGAAAAGCTCTAGTCTTTTGGTTTAGTAAAAAGCAAAATTCTGTTGCATTATCAACAACCGAGGCTGAGTATATCGTCGCAGGACGTTGTTGTGCACAAATTTTGTGGATGAAACAAACCTTAGAAGAATATGGATTGTATTTTACATATATACCCATTTTCTGTGATAACACTAGTTCTATTAATTTGACTAAGAATCCTGTATGTCATTCTCGTACTAAACATATTGACATTCAACATCATTTTTTTAGAGATCATCAACAAAATGGAGATATAGACCTTATATACATAGACACACAAAATCAATTAGCTGACATACTCACAAAACCTTTAGCGGAAGATCGTTTCAATTATTTACGTCGAGAATTAGGAATTTTAGATATCAATAATATTAATTAATTTTGTTTTATTAATTATTTATTCGATACTCATAAACTGTTTTCGAGACAAGCCTAAAAAGAGTCTGTCTGTCACCACGACTACGGTCGAAGCGAAGCGGTATTTAAGAGTTCCCCATTGAACCTCCGTTAGCTGGGACAGTACTCCTACAGCTAATCTGAGACAGATGCTGAGTAAAGAATATTAATTTGTAAAATAATATTAATTATATTATTTTGAGATTTAAAATTACTAAACTTTGAATTAAGCATTTGAAACGAATTAATGAAAAAGAATGTGGCCTCATTTGAATTTTTTATATATATATATATATAGCCAGGCAATCCTAGGCGAATTCGGCCCGAGTTCGGTCCGAATTCGGCCAGAGTTCGGCTGGGTGTTTATATATACCAGCACTAACCCGAGGCCTCATTCTTCTTCATACTTCCCCACATCCTCATAACAGCAGCTCCGTCCCTCCGAAACCCTAGTTCTTCTCCATCATTGTTCTTCCAATCCTTGTGGAGTTTCTCATCAAAACTTTGGATTCGTGCGGAGATCGTCATCCTCTACAACATATCCGATTCTTGGAAGGTATAATCCCTTCTTTCCACCACTTTTTAATACTTAGGGTTTATAGAAAATTTTGGGAAAAAATGCCTAAGTTCAATCCCTTCAAGAGAAAAAAGACCAATGCCAGTGAAGAGGCATCGTCTTCTGATCCGCATACGAATTGCCTCTTTTCTCGGGTCCAATCGGACGATGGTGCGTCGAATGAGTTTTATTTTAAAACTTTCGATCAAGCGTTATTGTGGTACGCTGATTTTAATATGCATACTATTTGCACCGGATCACTGATTAAGTGGACTGTCTTTCCGGATCACCGCCCATATTTTGAGGCATTAGGGTTACAATATTTTGTCACCTTACAATTCCCCATTGCCACTAATGCCATTAGATTATTCTATTGTAATTTCGTGTTAGACACTTTTACAGCGAGGACACATGTCGGAGGAATTGATATCGAATTCACTGATGACACGTTAGCAGAAATCCTTGGTATTCCAAATGAAGGTGCCCCGCTAGATGACATCACTGATTTTGATTTCTCCGATGGCACGACACTCGTTAGTTTCAAGAATGAACTTTGTGCGCCCGCACGCGTTCTTTCTAGAAAGTTCAAGGCTAATAACTTGAACTTGTTTAACTACGAATTACATCGCATCATCTATTCCACCTTCCAAAATCTACTTCTAAAGATGATGTCACTGCACTTGAGCTTTCTGCTCTTTATCATATTCTTAAGGGGATTCCTTTTTCTGTCCCTAAGACTATCATTCAGATGATGGGTAGATGTCGCGGGAGAGACCGCAACCTATCTTATTCGATGCTCATTCCTCGTATTTTTCAGAGATTTGATATTGATTTATCTACTTGTGCTGTCGACCCCGAGCCCAAGTTTCTCAAACTCTCTCGTCGCAGCATTGCATCTGTTCCTCCACCTACTGCACCTACTCCTCCTGCACCTACTCCCACTACTCCCACAGCACCTGTTCCTCCTCATTCCTACCCTATGACTTTTGAGGTATCCATCAGCACTTATCAAATCTGCAGTCTTTTTATGTTGAGACCTCTAGGGAACACGAGTTCCGTAATGTGACTCGGTTCCAGGCGATTGCCAACTCCTTCGTCGATCTGAGGTTTGCGCAGACGAGTCATTCTGCTAGCTCTCTGCTTCGAGACCCTTCTGTTTCTGGCTACCGTATTGACGACGAGGCGGTACACTCTCTGTTCCAGCCAGGGAACGCATATGATTGGTATCGTACCGCTGGCGCCACTCCTCGCACTTCTAGCGCTGGTACTTCTAGAGATGGTCCTTCTGGACATGCTGGAGCTGCAGATGATGATGATGATGAGTTTTGAGATGTTAGATTATTGAGACTATTTCTTTTTGTCTTATGTTTACTTGGAAATGCTCCGACATTCCAAGATTTTATCAGTACTCTTTTTAGTTATTATCAACATTTTTTTGTGACTATTCATGGACATGGTTGTTTTTTATTATGCCTCAGTTTTGGCATCTTAGTCTATTATTCAGCACTTTATTTGTTTCAGTTTATAGTAGCACTATCTATCTTTTGTTGCTTCATTCTTTATTAAATACTGTCTGAGACAAATACATGCCTGTGTTGTTGTTCTATAGTCTATCTGTTTCTCTTACTGTTTTTACCATGCCTGTCATGATTATTTATTTTTCTTGTGTTTCTTCACTGTTTGTTACTTATGCCTTGATTGCGGGAGAGCTTTCTCTTTTGCAATTATTTTGCTAAGTGACAACGGGGAAGAAATAAGGATCTAACATGTTTGTTAAATGCAGGTTATGAACAATTTTTTTTACTATTTTGATTTGATTCCAAGCTTAGATGTTATATCGGCAAGGTTTATCAATTATCAAAATGGGAAAGATTGTTGGCCCATTGGTTATGGTCAAACCTGATTTTAATAATTGATCAAACTCTGTCTCGATATAAATACAAGTCAACTCAGATGTTTACCTACGACGTTTTGGACACTGCTCAACAATGGTTATCAACAATGTTCAAGACTGAAGCCGTTTGCCATTCAGAATGTATTTCTTGCTAAGTAATATAATTTTTCATTTTATTGAGTCTAGGAATACATTGTACACCGAGTCGTACTGGCAAATAGGCTATCCGAAAACGTTTTTCAAAACCATCCTATTCTTTTACAAATGACCCATGTTTTTGAAAAATATTCTTTTTACAAAAAGCTTCTGAAGGATTGTTCAAAAAGCCAAAATTTATTTTCTCCAAAAATGAACTGGCAGAACCTCAGGAGAACTCGGCCCGAGTTCGACCAGAGTTCGGCCATTTGGAACGTTAGTGAACGTTGAATTTTTGAACTTGGTCATCCTTTAGTTACGGTTTGTTATAAAGAGTTCTGTCCGAATTCTGCCCGAATTCTGTCAAAGTTCTGTCTTTGGAAAAGCTATAAAT
Organism: Iris pallida; assembly: GCA_029216955.1. Lineage (NCBI taxonomy): Eukaryota > Viridiplantae > Streptophyta > Magnoliopsida > Asparagales > Iridaceae > Iris > Iris pallida. The sequence goes on from JANAVB010034417.1 coordinate 8,548,424, forward strand.
AGAGAAGCATTTCGATTATTTTAGATCATCAATTCACTTTCAATCTCTTCTCTTCTTAAGCTTACATTCTTCCAAAGAGTTCTTAAAAGCTTTCATTTTCAAATCCCAAGCCAGTTACAATCCTCTAGTCGATTTGCCAGTGCGGTACGGTCTAGAAGTTTCAAGAGCGATTGTAATCAAAGGCTTGATAGAAGATTCAACTCTTCACAATTGAAGTTGGACGAGTTCTTCGTATCAAAGCTCGCGTCTGTAGAAGTTGCAAGGACTTCGTATGAAAACTTGCGAGATTTTCCAATAGTTGATTCAACTGGAAGCTAGAGTTCTTCCGACTGGACTAGTCCTCACCAGAGGGAAACCAGTATAAATCTCGGTGTTTGCATTTGTCTTCTGATCACTTTTAAATTCTGTCATTTACTTTTTGTGATTATTATTATATCTGTGATCTAACTACTCATAAATTTTTAATTAGCAATATTCCGCTGCCTACTCTATTCACCCCCCTCTAGAGTATTCTGCTTTACGATTTCGTTCCTACAATATTTGCCAGTACACCCAAGAGTCCAGCATTTACATAGTGAATGGTCGGTAGCAATGACGTGGTATGTATTGTGTGTTGTATTACACTAAGAAGGGGTACATACGTATGACTCCATGAGCCAGTACGGATCCCTTCTTGGGGTACTCGTACATTGTACGACATCTAGGGGAGTGAGCATGTGACCACGACATGTGAGCTCCGAGGATAACCTAAGGATTAACTAGGCAACTAACTTGGTAGATGCATTGGGTGGAAAGAACCCCGAGATCGTGCCATACTAGTCACCCCAGGTCCAATCCTGACGTGTCGGGTTGGCCGCCACGGATATGGTTTCATTCGCCTTTAGCAGATTACTATATCCGACTTCTACGAGCTATGCGTTATATGTTTTAGTGTGAGACCCCTCATTTCAAGTTTTAAATTTTAATTATTTTTAAATATTTTGTTTTATTTTATTTATGGCACTTCATTGACTTCAAATTTTAAATCACTATTTGTTAATAAATAAGATGGTTAAACGACACTATTAAGTTAATTATAGGCAATGTATAAATTTGTCAAAATTATATATTTTTTTATATAAAATGTTTAGGAAATTTTGTTGTCATAAACATATATTTATGAGGATTAAAATTTATGATCAAATATTTTGAGAATTTTAGGTGTTTTTTTCTTAGAGAAATTTTCTATAATTGTAATTATTTAAGTAAGCTTAGTATGTATAAACCAAAATAGATTTTAATTCTTTTACTTATTTATTTTCCAACAACCCATAGATTTCCCACATCCTGATTAAGTTCTGTTTTAACCCAAATTCCTTAAACCCATTACCAAACCCTTTGGACCCATTGTTTGCCATAAAAATCAACAGGTATTACAGAACACTGGAATTGATTGTAAACCCACTTGTACAAAGAAGAGCCTAGAAAGAAACCCTAGGAAATAATCTAAGTACAATTGTTTAGTTTTGATTCTGGGGGGTGACGGTGGAGGCTCGGAAAAGTGCTATAAACTCTGCCTTATTCCGTGGACTATCTGATGCAGTCTCTAGCTCGTGAAGATATTGCTTTTCTCTTGAAGGTTGCCAGCCATTGCAGGGGAGTGGCACCCTGCTATTTATAATAGGATAGATTTTGAGCCGCATGGTCGGTTTGCTGCCACGTGGCTGGTTGGCACGCAAAGACCCGCTCTCGAGATACCATATGTCGGTTTGTTGGGATTTTGTTACAGCAAATCTGGGTGGTTAAGGAATCGGTCAGATTGCCACGTGTCCCATTGCGTATGGTGTTCTCAGTCTTTGATCTTGTGGGGTCGTATGAGACTCATGCGGCCCGGATCACAGTTGTATGGAGTTTGGAAACTTTGGGGCCGCATGAGGTTCATGCGGCTTGGATGACGCTCCTTTGGCCGCATGGAGGCGTACGAACCCTGCTTTTGGGCAATGTCTCACGTCTTATCTTTCTTGTCAAAGTGTCAGAACTGTCATGCTTTTGCCAGTACTTGTCAGCTTTGTCAGTCGAACTGCTCCTCCTTGGTCGTATATTTTCCTTCTACAGCTGTTCATCGATGGGCTGCATGCGGCTTTGAACAGTTATGCGGCTGTCCTTCATGCGGGCCTGTTTGGCCCGAAGTACCTATGCTACAATTTCTAATCCGCATAAACTCCATATTTTTCATGTTTCTACAAGACCTCCTTCAAAGTTTCCAAATTACAAATTTGGAATACTTTGAATAAGAAGCATAAAAAATATGCCAAGCCGTGGGGAGTCTTCATGTTTGCTGGAAGTGATTTTCGAACTTGAGTTGCAGAGAAATACTGAGCCGCAGGGGGATCCTGAGTCGCAGAACAAATCTTGAGTTGCAGGGACGCCTTACGCCGCAGAGAGTCTGCCAGCTGTCAATGCTGTATTTAATTCTCCTGACTTGGTTGTGGATCTATTTTCAAGATGAAGCCGACGGTTACTGGGGATAAAGTTCCCAAACGTCGGCTCTATCTTTAATGATCTCGAAAACCGAAGAGACGCTCGACGGTTACTAGGAATAAAGTCCCCAAACGTCGCCCCTATTGTAAGCCCCTAGATTTTTAAATATTATTTTTTATGATTTTAAATAGTATTTATATCTTTAAAAAGAGTTATTATAATTATTAGGAATTTTCTAGAATTTTTAAATAATTATTAAATGAGTTTTAGACCCAAAAATATCATTTTGTAATTTATTAAAATGTTTTAAAAGCCTTTTGCAATTATTTTAATTATTTTTAAGCCATTATGCAATATTCGAATTGTCTGTGCAAATTATATTTGCACAGATTATAGTTGGGAGGGGGTATTATGCAAATTAGAAATTGCATTAACTGAGGCGGTGGGCTTACTTGTAATTGTCGATCTGGGGGGGGGGGGGGGGGGGGGTTTCTGCAATTGGCCACCCCGATCACCGCCTATGGCAGTCGAATTCTCCGGCGATTAACGCCGAAACCTTAACCCTAAATTCCCGTAACCCAAGTCCTAATTCGACCGACTCTCCGACCCTATAAAGTCCTCCGACCCCAAACCCTAACCCTAGACTTCACCACGACCGCCCTAGCCACCGCCATAGCCCCGTTCTTCTCTGACCAAGCTCGTCGGAGTTCGCCTTTTGCCACCACCACCCCTACAGGCCACGTCGACGCCCCCAACCACCACCAATCGACGCGCCTCGACGAGACGACCACAGCGCCACCCTTCGCCACCGACCCGACACCTACAGCCGCCACTAGCACCCCCGAGAGCCACTGCTCGCTGGACACGTACGTATCCCTTCGTATTTTCTTCACCACTGTGTCTCGTTTTCACGTAGGAGGATCGATCCGTGTCGGTGAGTTTGATAGTTGACTCGGACACGAAAAACTCGTGTCGTGTGAGTCGTGCAAGCCTAGGACACTGGACTCATGTGTCTTCGTGTCCCAAACTGTCAGGACACGAAGACACATGACTTAACGGGTTTACTAGACTGCTATTGGGTTTAAGACCCATCATCTTAAAACCATTATATAACTAACTCAAACCTAACCCAACCAGCAAGCTCGAGCTGGCCCCCTGGTCAGCCGAGCGGCGCTCAAACCCACCCCTGTCCCAGCGGGCCGAGTTTGAGCCCCCCTTTCGTTTCTTTTTTTGTTTTTTTTATTTTAATTATTTTATTATATATATATATATATATATATATATATATATATATATATATATATATATATATATATATATATATAACAGTATATATAATAGTATATATATAAATATATATATATATATATATATATATATATATTTTTATATATAAATATATATATATATATATATATATATATATATATATATATATATATATATATGTATATGTATTTATATATATTTATATATATACTATTATATATACTGTTATATATATATATATATATATATATATATATATATATATATATATATATATATATATATATATATATATATATATAACGAAAGGAATATATATATATATATATATATATATATATATATAACGAAAGGAATATATATATATATATATATATATATATATATATATATATATATATATATATATATATATATATATATATATATATATATAACGAAAGGAATATATATATATATATATATATGAGGAAGGATCAAGATCCCCACACTTTTTGCATCCCCAAGCATCCCCTCTATTTACACCATTGGATGGTGCTTTAAGTCATCTAATCTTAACCGTTGATTTACCAATGGTTAAGATTAGATGACTTAAAGCACATCCAACGGATGTGAACATGGGGATGCATGGGGATGCAAAAAGTGTGGGGATGCCTATCCTTCCTCTATATATATATATATATATATATATATATATATATATATATATATATAGGGTCGTTCTACAATACATCCGCTGGAAATGGATGTATCGATACATCCGAAATCTGGACCGTTGGATGTTGATCCAATGGTTCGGATTGAATAATAGTGTAGAAACATCATTTAATGCTGATTTAGACTTTTGACCTGTTGGTAACTTGCTTTAGCAGGTCATTCTTCACTTTAATTTTTTCAATGAACACCCTAAATTAATTCATATTTACTCTCTCAAAAGTCCATCCAATTTAATATTTCGTATTATATTTTTTTTGGTTACAGGCCATCGTGGTGGTGGTGTTGGTGGTTGTGGTGGAAAGAGAAACAGAGATGAAGATGGAAATAAGAATCGGTCCGGATCGCGTCGAACGTCGTCGAGCCCTCCTAGAACAACGAGGAGTACCAGCTGCGCCGTGAAGAATCGGTTCGCTTCCCGTCGGACATAGTCGAAACCTCCTCGAACAAGAAGTATTAGCGGCGCCGCTCTAATTTTACTGTCCATGCCATTGTCAGAAATCTTATTTTTTATCTAATAATTTAATATTTTGTTATTAAAGCTACATGTCACGGTGGTGGTTGTGAACTGAGAAAAACCTGCTTCTGAGGTCGGGCGGATCATCTTGTCACATATTTTTAAAAAAAATCTGTATTGATCGGACGAATTTTTTTTACTTTTCTAATGATAATATTTTCGAAGAGAATATTTTATTTGGACGGTGAACGGCCATTCTCTTTGCTTTTAACACGGAGAATGGACGGAGAATGGCCATTCTCTTTGCTTTTAACACGGCGATTGTACGGAGAATGGCCATTCTCTTTGCTTTCTACACGGCGAATGGACGGAGAATGGCTGTTCTCTTTGTTTTTAACACGGAGAATGGCCATGCTCAAGGAGAATGGCCATTCTCCGTTACTTTAACATGGAGAATGGCCATTCTCCGTTCTTTGAAAACGGAGAACGGACACTCTCTGTGCTTTTAACAAAGTATGGTACATTTAGGACTGGAAATGTTCAAGTATCTCATATTTTTTCACCAAATATTTACAGTATTTTTAATATCATTTACCATAGTACATTCATTTTATATTAAATCATTTTCAAGATAATCCGAATATCATTTTATCAGGCTTCCACTGTATGGCTGAACAAAATTTCTTGCGAATGTTTGAATATAATTAACCTACTATCAAAGAGAATTTTTCTTACATTACATTATGCCTTATACTGGCATCGACTTCATACTGATGGCATCGATGTACTGATGGCAATAACAAAGGATGAACATGCAGGATTACAATTATGTTTCCGCAATAACAAGGGATGAACAGGCATGATTACAATTTTGCTTCAGCAATAACAAGGGATGAACATGCACTGGCATCGAATTCATACTGATGGCATCGATGTAATGATTTTTTACAGAAAGCAAAACACATTACAATCAAATAAAGTTTCAGTGATCCCAGGAATGCATCCGTAATGTGGCCACCTTTAAACCCTAGCAATGCACCCAGGACTCACAAAATCTGTGATGGGCATCTGCAAATCAAAGGAATACACCAAAATATCAATATCATCTATCAAGGCCAACTGCCAACCAAATAAACGCTTCAACCAGAAAATCATAATCAAATTAAGTATACTTCATTCCAAGTCCAATAAACTGCATAATTCACGTTACAGTAATCTGTCCAATCCACGTTAGTAATTCAACATAGAACCTGCATAATTCACAATACAATAATCCAAATAAATATCAGACCTACTCTAAATTCAAGACCATATTACATTTTCAAATCAAATTACGAACTATGCACTGAGTACAAGCGAAAAGTTTAATCTTACAATATTTCAAACACAAATTTAGTTTGTCCGCCATGACCAACAAATATTCAGAACAATATTACAAGTCAAATATTACTTCCACATTGAAATAAGAGACATTCAAAACTCAAAAGATGAATCTTCATAGACGTCTCCATCTTCATCTTCTTCTTCTTGTTTCTTTTTTTTTCCTACTTCTTCTTTCTCAAAATATCCTTCACCTACACCTTGAGGGACGGATGAAGAAAAATTATAGTCAGTATTGACTCACTTTATAGGTAGAAATGACATCCAGAAACATAAATAGAAGTATCAAAGTGATGGCTAGCATTAAAGTGTCAATGTGCACAGTGTGTATTTTTACATAAGATTTTGGGCTAGCCCCATTTACCTTCTTCACGAGGGAAGGAAAATCTTATTCTTGGTCAGCAAATTCAACCTCTATCTGGTTAATCTTATCCAGAATCAATTTCTGGTTGTCGGATATAGTCTTCATCTCTTTGAAGACATTCTCAAAGTTTGTAGCAACAAAATTGTATAGATCATCAACCCTGTCCTTAGTGTTTTTGATTCCATAAGTTGATGGTTTTCCAGATGTTGATGGTTTGCTTGCAGCTGCTGCCCATTTTCCAAACATTCGAGTGAAGGTTAGTTTTCTCATGGGGCCTTTGTTTTTAATATAAACATCCCCTGCTAAGCTTGGGACAGAATGTTTATTAGCCATCGAGCATACAAATCCTCCGAAAGGGAGAGCTGTCCTTGCAGTTGGTTTTCCCACGAGATGCATCATTCTACTGAACATGTAGAAACCTATATCCATCCTTTTTTTCTTCCCCATATAATAAAGAAATTTTACTCTCTCGGGATGGATGGAAAACTCATGTCCAGTAGGGTTGAGTGTTTGAGATACGTAGGCATGCAACAATTTATACAAAGTTTTTAATTGATCTTTGTATACATTTTGAGGGGTCTTGGCACCCATTGAAACACCTATAATCTCATGAATTGCATCCGTCATGGAAACATTATCAATATCTTTCATATCAAACTCAGGAACTGGATCAAATCCATAAAATTCGTTGATGACAGCAGCATTTACCCTAATCAGTTTCCCTCTCAGAAACACCAGTGGTTGATCCTCTTCTTTTTCTTTAATTTCAGCCGAAAGATTTGAGTAAAATTCTCTTACTATTGTTTGGGAGATTTTCTCAAGACAGGATTTGTTCAGTTTCTCTAATTGATAGAATTTCAATATATCCAGGAAAGCTTCGTCTTCGACATCATCCATCTTAATTGATCTTTCAGGCATAACAGCCTTTTTCTTGAAATATTTAATGTATATCTTCTTAGTTTAGAGTCTTTAAATTTTTTTACCTCCTCTCCAGCCTGGGACTTATCTGATGATTGCTCTTCCTCTTCATTTTCCTCTTTTGATGAGGATTCAAAATCCACAGAGTACGCTGATGACTCTGTATCCGTTGCCACCTTAGCCTTCGCTTGAGTACGCCTTCGATCTTCATAAGTTGAGTCTTCCGACGACTCTGTATCGAAGATAGATTTTCTGGTCTTTGTCGAGCAATGAGTGTTTTTAGCCTTTTTTGCACGTGGCTTGGCTGCCGCCTCCGCTTTCATCGTCGCTGCCGCCGCCGCTGCTTCCACCGCTGCCCTTTCGGCCTCTGCCCTAGCGACCATAATCTTGGTTTTCGCCGCCCTTGCAAGTTCTGCCCTTCGGGCCTGTATCGCATCCCTTCGTGGATCCTTCCCCTTCGACGACGGTTGTTGTTTCTTCGGCGGCATTTTGATTAGAAGAGGGTTTGGGAGAGGGTTTGGGAGAAGGAAGAGGGAAAGTTCGACCGTCTTATATGACCTTGGAAAGTGGAAAAAATTAGAATAGTTTTGAGTCTTAAATTAAATTTATTACTATTATTACTAGTATAAGACGGTCGAATTTATTACTATTAAATTTAAAAAACTACTTTCCAAAATTAAATTTATTACTATTATTACTAGTATATATCCATGTGAAATTACTACATAATCCTTTGGGATTTTGATCCCTTAATTTTAAAAAATTCTTTTCCAAAATTAAATTTATTACTATTATTACTAGTATATATCCACGTGTTCCGTATAAATTATTGAAAAATTTGGCAGAAAAAACGTGGTGGAAACATATTTATTTAAAAAAATTTGACAACATATTTAAGAATATGAAGTTTAAGACTCAATATTTCCATTTTACGAATATTTGATTAAATTTTTGAAAATAAGAAGACTATGTACTTGAAAAGAGTAAAATTGAAACAATCAATGTTGTCCTCTATTTTACTTTGTAATCATATTTAAGATGGATTTGACGGCAAGATTGACGCTGGCATCATAATCAATTCTATGACGTAACAAGTCATTGATGGGGATATCGTCGCTGATATATTGATTTGACGTAAAAAGATTTGTTAATTATAAAGAGCAATGCTATAGTTAGCAAATGGGTGTAAGTTGTAAGAAGGTTGTAAAAGTTTGATTGTAGCCGAAACCAAATTGAGTTAACAAAATATTATATTTCATTAAATCCCAACTTCTTCGCCGGAACATTCTCCAGAGAAGTATACAAGAGGAGGACAAAAAACTGTAAAACACGGAAAAAAAAAAGGGTCTAGCCCTCACTGGCCTCCCGGAGGATCTCCGCAAAGTCCTGCAGGGTGCGCACACCCGCCCTATGGCACAGGCGGCGAAACGCTTCCCTCTTCTCCAGAGAATCCCGTTCCTCCGGAGTGATCGGCAACAGGTCAAAGTTTGGCGCCGGATGAAGAGGTCGAGCGATGACCTCCAGTGACAACCCGCAGGCGGTCAGAAAGTTCGCAGCCGCTGCCAGCCAGTCATGGGCCGGAGGCGGCGCAGAGGGTGCTCCATGCGAAGGGGCTCGACGACGACTGGAAGAAGGCTCTGGCAATGGTTCCCAACCAGATGATCTTTTTGGAGCCATGTTAAATGTGCAACCTACTCAGATGAATGGGGACCCCTATGTATATATATACACGTTCCTAACCGACTCTTCCTATTCCTTATTGGAAGTTGGGATATAATGTTAAAGTTACAACCAAATGCTTACAACACTCTTACAACCTTCACCCATTGCTGACATGTGGGCCATGTCATCAATGGGTGAAGGTTGTAAGAGTGTTGTAAGCAAGCATTTGGTAGTAGACTATAAGAGACATTATTGATGTCTTATTCCAGGCTTAGTTGGTTGTGCTGTTTGACTTTTACAAGGAAGGCCTAGGTTCGAGTCTGGTGTTTGGGTTCTGTAGAATTTTTCTATTGTTAACATTTTTTGGGTGCTATTATATGCTTTTAACTTAGTATGGAACAATTTTTGGGACTGTTAATGGCCATTCTCCGTTCCTCTAACACGGAGAATGGTACATTTAGGACGGATGTAGGACGGAGAATTGTACATTTAGGACGTCGAATGGTACATTTAGGACGGAGAATGGTACGTTTAGGAATGTTCTGTAGGGTTGTGAATTTTAAATAGTTTGGCTGTTTAGTTTTGTTCTGAATCTATATAAATTGGTTTTGAAGGCTCGTGAGTTTGGCTGTTTGGTTGTTAATGGTCATTCTCCGTTCCTCTAACACGGAGAATTGTACATTTAGGACGGCGAATGGTACATTAGGACGGAGAATGATAGATGTAGGACGGAGAATGATAGATGTCGGACGGAGAATGGTCCATATAGGACGGAGAATGGTACATTTAGGACTGTTGTGTAGGGTTGTGAATTTTAAATAGTTTGGCTGTTTAGTTTTGTTTTGAATCTATATAAATTGGTTTTGAAGGCTATGAATTAGTTTGGCTGTTTGGCTGTTAATGGCCATTCTCCGTTCTTCTAACACGGAGAATGGTACATTTAGGACGGAGAATTGTACATTTAGGACGGCGAATGGTACATTAGGACGGAGAATGCGGAAAGTTGGACGGAGAATGATACATGTAGGACGGAGAATGGTCCATATAGGACGGAGAATTCATTTTGAATAAGGTAAAATCTGTGTTGGGAAATGGCGAAATCTCTTGGATATGATTACACTGAGATGTTGTATTAATGGTAAAATCTGTGTTGGGAAATGTCGAAATCTCAGAAGTGAGCCGTCTTCGGCGTCATTATATCACAGTCCATTTTATTTATAAAAAAAATAATCATGTTAAAAATTAGTATTGACAAAAGTAAAACTTGCTCAAAATGGAGAATCGAACTCATAAAAAATATCTTGCATGTAGACTAGTGAAAAATATATACTCCTCCGTCCCAAAAATATAGTCTCACTTTCCTTTTTGGTTTGTGGAGTAATTTACAATTTTAGCCTTATTTAAACTGCAATTATATCAAGATAAACTCTACAATTCTCTATGCATTTAAGAGTTGTATTTTGAAAATATACTTGAGCTCTAATGATGGATACTGAAAAGACACTTTAGTTTATATTGCCTCCAAAATTCAAACTAAAATTTGCCAAAATATTGTCTCCAAAGTTTAATGGCATTCATTTACCCAATTAGAGATCACAATAAGTACAAAAGCAAAATTCAAAACATCTATAAGGGGCATATTGGAGAGATTTTGTTTTGTTGGACATATTAATTGGATTTTCTTAATCTTGGTGAAAATAGAAATAGGACTATATTTTTGGGACGGAGGGAGTATAAAGAAATGCATGCATGCATGCTAGTGTTTTCACCATTAACCCCAGTAATGATAGATCGTATCTAATTCATTATACCACTCGTACACAGGTTCTCCTGGTACTGGGATTACATTATCAAAGGGTTTTTTAAACGTCTGAATTGAATAACAAATTTTCCAAAGTTCGTCGTCGAAGATCACGTTGAAGCACCCACGTATGTCGAGCAGGCGAAGACCCTTGCAGTTGCATATGATAGATCGCAGCGTGTCTCCATTGAACATGCCGAATCCCATATGTAAGTGCTCGAGACGCGGCATCGAATCAGCCACGGCCTTTCCCTCCGCCTCGTTTTTCGTGTCCAGCACGAACATGTTCCTGAGCATGAAATTCGGAGGGGGCATGTTCCTACTCAGCTTGACCAGACGGCGGCAATAATTTCCGGCGGAAATTATTCCAGTCGACGTGATGTAGAGGCAGTAGCTAATGTCGAGTTCTTCCAGCACAGGGAGAAACTCCAAGTGTCTCACGAAAGTTTCATCACTCACGTCGCACTTCGGAATGTGCAGAACCCTTAGAAATTTTCCACTGTATTATAAAAATGGGAAAACATCAATAGAAATTAACAAAAGTATACGTAAAATTTTGTAATAGAAAAAATAAAGTATTAGAATAAGACCAAATAAAATTTTGCACTGGCCTTAAACATGCAAAAGAGAAGGCTGCTTCGTCGAGCTTGTACGCGGAGAGGGACCCTAGATGTCCCTCACTGTGAGCCACGAGCTTCATTATGGTCAAACTAATCTCAGCGGTTTTCTGGGTCCTCCGGCACCACTGTACCAAGTCGACGTTGGACCAATAGTCTAAGGGACCGTTGAGCGCCTTCCACCACGAACGGCAAACTGGGGCCACGTTGCACATTACCTCGTCCGCCGGCATCCCCGACAGTACCAGTATCATCGAGAGAATCTCGGTAGGGATGACGGCCCATCCGCTGCAGTTGATCTTGCTCCTCTCCATTGCGACTGTTCTTCTTCTTCTTTCCTTTGTTTCTCTCTAGTCGGATGGGTTCTCTTCTTTGGAAAAGGCTATTTAACCCTCGTTTACGCGGGTGTATGTAACCCGCTCGTGGAGGGGTGTGTCCGAACAAGTCACGAATCTATTGGGAAATAACGGTAATGCCACTGTATTAATATTAGCAATTAGTCGTTTGGGCTCCCAACATATTTGGGTGATGCCATCATCCATTATGTGGTATCTGACATGGCAGATGACATAACAGCTGACATGGCAAATTTTAACCCCAAAAATTAATTACCTAAATTTTTTTAATGTTAATGTTAATGTCAATATTAATATTAATGTTAATGCTAATGCTAATGTTAATGTTAATATTAATGTTAATATTAATCAATGTTAATTTAATATAAAATTATTTATTTACTATTAATGTTCATTTTAATATTAATTTTATTGTTAAATTTTGCCATGTCAGCTGTCATGTTAGCAACCATGTCATATGCCACATAATGGAAGATGGTATCACCCAAATTTTTTGGGAGCAAATAGCATTTTTGTAATATTAGTTTTAATTATATTGTAAATTTTAAATTAACAGAAAAGCCAATGTAGATTTAATATTAATGCTCTGAATAGCCCAACTCATCATGCCAATTGGCTACAACGCTCATGATCTCTCTAGCTCACAAAGGAGTACATTGTTCCATACATTATGCCTCTTTATAGCCAACAAGTAGTCTTCGGCTGAACATCTCGCAAGTCCGAACGCCAATACGGTAGCTCCTCTTGAACGCTAAGGACTCCATGCATCTGGAAGTCCAAGCCGAGCCCCGCCTCGAGCCGAACCTATCCTGAACTTGTCCACCACCGTGTCCCTGCGGCAGATACAGTTAGACATAATCTTAACATAAACATTGTGATCATGCTCATCTATGTCCCATTTCGCCTAGCCTACAAGGTTAGAACTTTACATAAGAAATCATATCATTTCACTCAACCAACCAACCGTAAACTTAAACATATGCATAAGGGTGGCAGGCCCTGCGCCTGCACCCAGCGCTAATCTCAGCCCACCGGCCCTATCTATATGAAGGTCACGGTGTTTCTATCACGACCCGCACCCTGATTAGGGGCACGAGTACGTCGTTACGTCCACCCTGATTAGGGGCACGAGTACGTGGTTACGCCCTATCTATATGAAGGTCACGGTGTTTCTGTCACGACCCGCACCCTGATTCGGGCGTTCGTTGAGAATATTGGGGCGTTGTGCCAATTGAAATAGAGATAAGCGAACTTGCTTGGTTGTATGAAATATAAGATTCGTTGCATGGTCAAATGGACTAAAGACTATTGCCCGTGCATGGGTGTTTCTTCCCTCGAACGTGATCACCAGGACGCTGGGACCGTTCGGCCTAGGAGGGATGCGATAATCGGTATTGTTGGTGCACTTCGACTAGACGGGTAGCGCCTATCTAGCGAATGTGATAAGCCACTTACACGAGTACTTCGGGGGTCCTCGGATTAGTGGTTAGCAACCACAACTGGGTGACTGTCGTCTTACATTTTCGATTCGATAAATATAAGTCCATTCTAGCTTGACAAGCTAGTGACCTTCATATAGTTAAGGGCGATGGATTTGGAAGTGCAAGGTATACGTATCTTGCATGGATGGATCCGAATAGAGGGCACTATAACATGACAGGAAGAACAGATAGGCGTATTCACCTTGCGTCGGTTGCAAGGGCGAGTGCATCGACTTGGTAAGTCGCGCCACGAATCAAACACGAGATTGCTTGCTTGCCTATTCAAATTCGATAACATGCTTGCTATGATAACATGTTTTATGCTTTCGAATAAGCCATGAAATTGACCCTAAGGAGAACATAGCAAGATCATAAGCTAAGTTGCATGATTCAACATAAATATTACAATGTCGGTTTGGAAAGAAGATCTTTGCTTCAGTACATGCGAGGACGAACGTACTGATCCCCCACCAGCTTCATGCAGGGTGCAGGGAATGGATGGCCCGCGGCGAAGCGTTGCTTGAACGTGTTAAGGCTTGGAATGCCGAAGCCCACCGGCCCTATCTATATGAAGGTCACGGTGTTTCTGTCATGACCCGCACCCTGATTAGGGGCACGAGTACGTGGTCAACGGTATCCTGTCAGAAAAACGAGCAAGTACAAACACCAACAGAAGTTCTATATGAATTGACAAATACTATAAGAGACATTATAATGAAATACAAGACAAAGATATAGGCGACTTGGAAACCATTTGAAGCCGAGTTACAACCCTTGGACCAATAAATGTAAAATGTGATTTGAATTATTAGAGCGATATGTGATCTGCTAGGGAGTCATGGTGCTCCCTGAACTGTAGCCGGTGCACCTCTCTCCACTGCTGTCATAGCTAGCTGATGCAAGTTCTCCATGGTCTGTCGCAGCAATGACCCTGGCTTGTCATCACGCAATGACCATGGACGGTTCGCACCGTAATGCATCTTTGGCATCCTTATGTGTAAGACTATGATCGCTTCGATACAGGTTGCTAGACCAATATCCGAAGGATCCCAAACCTACTGATATCATAGCTTATCACAACACTTGACGGTCGTAACCCGTCATAATGATGTGCACCATAAATACCATACATAATTCCCTCCTTTGAACTACTAGGTTGAATTAAGATGATGTGCACCATAAATACCATACATAAATACGTACACTGGACGGTCGCAACAATATCAAAGCTTATTGAGTATATTATATTGACATTGCTTGTCCTCCATTCGTAGTTGATCGTTCTTGACAGGTTTTGATATTATATATGTTGTTAAATAGTAGAACTAGACAGCGTTCTACGTCGTTTCTGCGGTGTAGGCTGGGACGCTGTCACGTTATGGAATAGCTTCTCTGGAACCATCCTGGACGTATAGCTTTGTTAATCGGGGTCCTTTCAACGCAAGTAGCTAGCTCCGATGCAAGTCCCCGCTAAACCTGTGCTGATCGAGGAAACTACGTTGTCGACAAGTTGTCCATAACCGTGCGAAGACATATTTTCCTTTTAGTTATTAAGACATAGCCTACATTATCTTTGAAAACTCAATCCCTTTCCCGTGTTTGCGCCCTTGCATTTATCCTTTCATTCGCAACAACATTATCAATTTACCTAGGAAGGGGGTCGAGAAGAGGAGGGTCAGCCACTCACATTGAGTTTACTTCAGGCGAGAGAATAGATCTTAATTCAACCATTCCCGTTCGATCGAGTAAATCGATCCCGACCTATCGGTCCCGACCGAATCAATATCGACAGTGTTCCTTTCTCGCGCACCCTATCACGACCCGCACCCGGAGTAAGGGCATTCCATAACGTAACAGCGTCCCAGCCTACACCGCAGAAACGACGTAGAACGCTGTCTAGTTCTACTATCTAACAACAGTTAGATATTACAACCTGTCGAGAATCAAGGGTCGTCGTCTAACCCAGCTATGGCAGTCTATTCTTGTGTATTGCTCCTTCAACCAATCCATTCCTAGGCCAAGGGACCGATTCGGCCCGCAGCAAAAGGGTCGTCGTCTAACCCAGCTATAGTCCGTGATGTCTTGACATTGCCAGTGGCCTTCACACCCTTTCACTGCTTAACAAATGCACGTGACACGAGACGGTGCTTGCTATACTTCGATAGCCCAACAAAACTCTTTTCTAATGTGTTCGTGCAACGACTTGACAAGCAAGGGCTACGCCAAGCCTAGCATCGAGGGAAATACGACTTAAACTATGGGACAAGCGAATGTTAGTATTAATTGTAGTTCCAATTACATTTTAAATAAAAAAGAATGCAATTTTAACTTTAACTAGTTTGAAGTAAATGTTAAATCCAAAACTATTTTTAATTTTAGTAGTCATATTAGTTTCAATAATATTGTAAATGTTTAAATTAACATGAATGCCACGGTATTAGAAACCTAGCTAGCTGATGTCACGTTGCTCGAGGCTTGGTTAGTGTTCGTCTAAACTAGTACGTGCCAACTAGTTATTAGTAATGATAACCAAAAATTGAATTTTAAGTTTAAAATCTAGTCGAGCTCGATCCTTCCTCTTTATCCCATCTCCCACACTCTCTTTCTCTCTCTCTATCTCTCTCGGGTTCTTTCTCACATGTTGTGTTCCTTAAGGTACTGTTTGGGAAGGGTAAAAAATGGGAGGAAGGAAAAAGTTGAGAGGAAAGTGAGAGGAAAATTTTAAATGATGGTGTTTGGAAAGGGGGAGAGAACATAGGGGAGGAAAATTTGAGAGGAAAAAGTAGGTGGGTCCCACCAAAAAATTTTCCTCCCAAATGTGGGAGGAAAATGGAAAGAGATGAGAGGAATTTGAGTGAATTTACCCCACCACCCCTCAAAAAGTTAATATTAAATCATCATTTGAGAATACCAAGGAGGAAATAGTAATTATACCTATATCCATAAACAAATAAAAAATTATTTTTAAACTTTTCCTTCCCCTACTTTTTGTTCATCCAAACAAGAAGAGGTAAAGTTAACTTTCCTCTCCCTCAATTTTCCTTCCTCTCAAATTTTCCTCTCCCTCCCCTCCTATGTTCCCAAACATAGTGTAACGCAACAGGTCCCGTAGCATTAAATGCTCTGCATGCGTTATTCTACACAATTTAATAATAAACACTGACACCATATCATTAGAAGAGCAAAGGTTGTCTTGGAAGTCGTAAAAAATTACTTTATATTGTCTTCTCAATACTTTTTTTGCATTGGAGATGACTTTTTAAACTTCTTGTCATTTTTGAATATAGCCGCCTATGCAAGTTATTGTCTTCTGCGGCTCTGTCTCATGCCACATAGGATACACAATACATAACAATTAACAAGACAATAGGGTTTCGTAGCATTAAATGCTGATGCATGTGTTATCCTACAAAAGAGGGCCACGTGGAGATTGCTGTTGCATGCTTCCTCATGCGTTATTAGCTACACATTTTAATAAGGCACGTACCCAGAAGACGAGAAAGTTTTGTTGGAAGTTGTTTCCTTAAAATTATGCTTGCTCCTAGAATCACTCGAGATTTTTCATGAGCCATCAAAAGAGGGCCACGTGGCGGAGTTACAATGAAGACGAAAAGGTTGTGTTGTTGCCTTGCTGGAAGTTGTTTCTTCCTGCATAATGTTTTTTGTACCTCCAAATTGCACTTTCAAACTGTCCATCCTTACGTGGCAGCTGACGTGACATGTTGATCTGGCAGCTGACGTGGCAAATTTTTTTGTAAATAAAACTAAAAATAAAAATTAACATTAAAGTTAATATTCCAGATTAACATTAACATTAATATTAATATTATCGTTAACATTAACAATAATATTAATATTAACATTAACCTTAACATTAATATTAACATAAATTAATATTAACACTAAAATAACTTTGATATTAACGTTAAATTATTATGGAGAAAATTGGGTTGTTATCAGTCATGTCAGATGACACACTATTAATTTAGGAAAATGCTAAGAAGCTCATTTATTTAACATGCCACATCAGATGGAAGGGCTATATATAGAGGGTCAATATGGAGGTACGATAATATCATTACTCTTTCTTCTTCTATTGTTTCTTGTCCTTCGTTTCTTCTGCTGGTTTCTAACACACACTATTTTCTTCAATGTCGACGTCACATGGAGAAAGTGATCGTCGTGGGGAAGATTTAGTCGATGAAGAAATCCTCCATTCAAGAGGACTGTCAGATGATTTGCCGCAAGATGAGCAAAGTTTGGAAGATGTTAGCTTAGGAGACAGTAAAGAACAAGATGAAGACATCAACTCAAACAACGAAATGTTATTTCGCATCACCCTTTCTAATGGATTTAAGAAATGCGTTATATTTTTACATATATTTCTCATGTATATTTTGTTTTATTCTGTTCTTAGGGACGCCGATGAATCTCCATTGGATTTCGATGCAGCGACAATGAAAAAAATATTGCAATCTGCCAACATTAATAAAGATCCAACCATGCTCTTAGAAGAAGATGTTGTTGGCCTACAGTTCAACTCTATTGAAGAAGCAGGGACATTCTACCGAATTTATTCAAAAGCATATGGTTTCAGTATTAGAAAGAACGAGGTAAAGAAAAACAAATCTGGTATGGTGACGATCCGTAGTTGGTGTTGCTCGAATGCGGGATTCAGACACAAGAAATACAAGGAAGCTCCAAACAGGGTTCGTGAGCCAAGAAGTGAAAGCAGAACTGGTTGTAAAGCAATTTTTCGTATTGGGTACACCCATAAAACAAAGATGTGGTCCGTCAAAAAATTTCATGTACTTCACAACCATAGCCTGGCGAGTAATTATGAATCAGCGTTCTTGAGATCCCATCGTAATATAACACCCGCAGAGTTGGAAGAAATTAAGCTTATGAAGCAATCAGGGATGGGGACTGGAGAGATATGGAATTTACTTGTCGAGAGGAAAGGTGGCTAGGGATAATGTTGGATAGACGAGAAAGGATTTATACAACGTTCTAGCTCGAGATAGTAGAGCACTCGACGATGTTCATGCTTCGACAACACTTACATTTCTTCAATCAAAGGAGAATAGTGACCCAGATTTCTTCTACGACTACAAGGTAGACGAAGATTCCAGATTGACCCATCTCTTTTGGGCTGACGGTTCTTGTCGATTCGATTACGAACTATTTGGAGATTCACTAGCATTCGATTCTACATATAAAACAAATAGAAGTCAAATGCCGTTGGTGGTTCTAGTGGGTACAAACAATCATGCGATGACTTGTGTGTTTGGGTTTGCAATGATCCACAATGAGACTGCGGAGACTTATTCTTGGGTTCTGCAAAAATTCCTAGAGTGTATGAATGGCAAATTACCATTGACAGTTCTCACGGATGGTTGCAGATCCATGAATAAAGCAATTGAGGATTTAATGCCCAGCGTAGTTCATCGAACGTGCTCATGGCATATCCTTAACAATGCTGCCAAAAATGTACACCGAGAGGGTTTTCACAATAAACTGAGTCTTCTGATTAAAAGGTACATAGCACACTTGCTACTTTACTTTGACGTATGTTGTTGTTACAATATCACAACTTTAGTTAATGTCCATGTTTTCTAAACAGGTACTATTCAGTCGAAGAATTTGAAAACCGTTGGCAGCAGATGCTAACAGATTATAATTTAGAAAACAATGAGTAGACCACTGCATTGTACAGAACGAGGGAGCGATGGGCGGACACATTCCTACGTGGTAATTATTTTGGCGGTTCTACAGCAACAAATATATGTGAATCTATGAATGCTTTTCTGAAAAGGTTTTTGAATGAGAAGCTGCCACTTTGGAAGGCCCTTCAAAATTGTGACCACGGTTTGGCGGCCTTACGTTACGGCCATATGGGTAAGCATGTCAATGATAAATTCTCAACACCAGTTGTGAATCAAACTAGCATGGCCGTAATAGAAGGTAAATTTGCCGCAATTTACACTAAAAAGGTGTTTATAGATGTAAGGAATGAAATCACACGTTCTGATGCATATATTGTTCCCCATCATCACATCGTAAGAGGGACAGAAGTTTGCACTGTCCAAAAGTATTTGTCGCCAGACAGTGTCAACCGTAAGGTTACATTTCTTCCGGCCGACAACATCATAACATGTGAATGCATGTGGATGGAGACCAAGGGGATTCCTTGTAGGCATATTTTTGCAGCAATGAAGAGATTACAAATTGGAGATATTCCAAAGAACTTGATAAAATCTCGTTGGCTCAAGGATTGCAAAGAGAGTTATCTCTCCGGACCTGGCTCAGAAAGAAGATTCATCCACCCAGACATTATTGAGAGCAGAAGGTATGGTGCTATTAATGAACAAGTTAATCTGTTTACATACTATTGTAAAAAATCAAGCAAAGTTCAAGAGAGGGGAACGGAGTTGATGTCGTCTGTTCTGATGGAGTTGAAAGAAATGGTGTCCGATATTGGCGAAGAAGAACAAATGGTAGCTGATGCAGTTCAAGGAGTGCATGAAGCTTTAAAAGAGCCAAATCCGGTAGCAACAAAAGGAAGGCCTTCTCAAGGGAAATCAAGCCAGCCTACAGAAAGTCAATCTATCCCGAAGGCTAGAATATGTAGATTTTGTAAAAAAACTGGTCACGATTATCGTAATTGTAAAGTACGAAAGCGAAAAAGTGAAAATGAGCAAATGGAATAAAATGAAACGTCGTTGACTTAAGATAATGTCTTTCTTATGTGGCAAGATGTCATTCACACGAGACAACTAGATAAAAAAATATGTTCTCCAATGCAAAAGTTTGAGAAGACAATTAGATAAAAATGGAGAACATTAAATTCCAATTTCAAAACGTAGTACATCAAAAATGGAGAAAATATGTTCTCCGTGCAGTTCAAAACGGAGAATAACATTCTCCGTTTCAAATGACACGGTGAATTTCATTCTCCGTTTCAAATTAAAACGGAGAATGAACATTCTACTGTATTTTTAACACTGGGAATCTTATTCTCCGTTTCAAAATAAACGGAGAATACCGTTCTCCGTTCCAAATTAAACGGCGAATAGTATCCTCAATCGTTTTAATACTGGGAACGGCATTCTCCGTAAAGTTCAAAACGGAGAATATAATTCTCCGTTACAAAAGAAACGGAGAATATAATTCTCCGTTTTAAATTAAAACGGAGAATGAACATTCTAATTTGTTTTTAACACTGTGAATGCTATTCTCCGTTTAATTCAAAACGGAGAATGTTATTCTCCGTTTAATAAAACACGGAGAATGCTATTGTGGTGTCGTGGTTACACTGCTAGAATTGTATTCAAGAGGTCATTGGTTCAAATCTTGACTATAACAATATTTTGTTTTATTTATACTTTTTTTGTAAGTTACTTATGGGGCCCATTTAAAAGGGAAAAAAACTTTGATACAGGCACCTATGTATGACATGTGGGCCATCTCAAAAATTAATGTGTATATATATATGATTACACGTTTTACAAAGCAAGAGGGGACCACATGTCATACATCGGGGTATCAAAACTTTGAAAAGAGTTTTGTTAGAAAAGAGTTTTGTGGGCCCTATTAAAATTTATGTATATATATATATATATGTGTACACATGTTATAAAGCAGGAAGGGCCCACATGTCATACATTGGGGGCATCAAAACTTTGATACAGTAGGGGGTATCAAAGTTGGCAGAATTCGAAGGGGCAGATTCATTGGTATTAATGGCATATAGATGGCCGTAGTTGGAAGAGTTTGTTCTAGTCTTACTTAGCTTTAATTGAGAAGGGGCAGATGCATTGGTATTGATGGAAATTAATTGAATTGAATTCGAAGTGGCTGCCTTTTTGGCGCATGAGTCCGAGTTGTTCCATGCCTATAAATGCCAGTAGTGTAGAGAGAGTTTGTTCTCATCTCACTTAGCTTTTCTTGTGGCGATGGACTCTACCGATCCCCCGTCTTGGCAAGACTCTTTCCTCTTGGTTGTCGATCTCCTCGTTTGAAGAAGCTTTGGTGGTGAAGTCCTTCAGAAGACTGACATGTGCCTGGGTTTGGATTTATTGCCATTCCACGCTCTGTCGAAGCGCCCACACGTTGATTGGCTTGGACTATGCACGGTGTTCCTTTGCCGCCAGGAGTTCATCTCCTCAACATGTTCCATTGGCCCGACGATGCACGGTGGTAAAGTCCTTCAGAAGACTGAGATGTGCATGGGTTTGGAGTTTATTATCGTTCCACGCTCTGTCGAAGCGCCCGCCAGGAGTTTATTTCTTCGACATGTTCCATGTTGAAGAAGGATGGCTTTGTACGGTGCTCTGCCTCAAGGATTTCCTTGAGGCAGTGGGTTCCTTTGCCTCAGTAAGTTCCTTTGCTCGGAGGATACACGATGAAGTGGCTTGCCTCAAGGAGTCATCCAACGGTTCCTATGCTATGACGATGCACGATGAATACCATCTACCACGCGGACACGAACTGAAAGACGACAGAGAACAACACTCCTTGACAGATGAAGCTTTCAATTGAATTCCTTGAGGAAAATCACTTCATCGTGCATCGTCAGAGCAATGGAACTCCCTGAACAAAGGACCTCCGTGCATTGTAAGAGCAATGGAACTCCATGAACAAAGGAACTCCGTGCATAGTCAGAGCGAATCAAAGTGCGAGCGCTCCGACAGAGTGTGGGTTTGGATTTATTGCGCTCGCACTTTGATTCGCTCTGACGATGCACGGAGTTCCTTTGTTCATGGAGTTCCATTGCTCTGACTATGCACGGAGTTCCTTTGTTCAGGGAGTTCTATTGCTCTAACGATGCACGATGAAGTGATTTGCCTCAAGGAATACAATTGAAAGCTTCAACTGTCAAGGAGTGTTGTTCTCTGTCGTCTTTCAGTTCGTGTCCGCGTGGTAGATGGTATTGATCGTGCATGGTCAGAGCATAGGAACCGTAGCATGACTCCTTGAGGCAAGCCACTTCATCGTGCATCCTCTGAGCAAAGGAACTCACTGAGGCAAAGGAACCCACTGCCTCAAGGAATTCCTTTGCCTCAAGGAGTTCCATTGCTCTGCGATGCCCGCACGCAGCTCACATTCAACTTTTTTCTTGATAGTAGGATTTTAGGTAGTATTTCAGACTTTCATAATGTACATGTAACTCAAAAGGTCAGACTTTTCATGGTTATCACAATGTAAATGTAACTCAAAAAGGATTTTATTATAAAAGACAGAAGAGCAGACATAAACGGTGAATAGAATACTCAAACGATTTAATTTAAACGGGAAAGTTATTCTCCGTTTCAAGTAAACGGAGAATTCCATTCTCCGTTCCAACTAAAACGGAGAATATAATCCGAAGGGGCAGATTCATTAGGAATAAATGGCATATAAATGGAAGAATTCATTGGTATTAATGGCATATAAATGGCAGATTCATTGGTATTAATGACAATAAAAGTGACTGTAGCTTGGTGCATGAGTTCGAGTTGTTAAATTTTGCAATAAATGGCAGAATTTGGGAGATCTTATTATAAAAATGACTGCCCTTTTGGCGCATGAGTTCGAGTTGTTTCATATGTAAATAAAAGTCAAACATTTCGTGGTTTTGACAATGTAAATGTAATTCAAAAATGATTATATTATAAAAGCAGAGCTTATCAAAGACAAAAGTTCCTTGCCCAATTACATCATAATTACATTGTTGTTTTACAATGTCATTCTTATGTGGCAAATGTCATTCTCCGTTTTAATTTAAAACGGAGAATGATATTCTCCGTTTTAATTTTAAACGGAGAATGATATTCTCCGTTTTAATTTAAAACGGAGAATGAATATTCTAATTTGTTTTTAACACTGTGAAGCTATTCTCCATTTAAATCAAAACGGAGAATGTTATTCTCCGTTTAATAAAACACGGAGAATGCTATTGTGGTGTCGTGGTTACACTGCTAGACTTGTATTCAAGAGGTCATTGGTTCAAATCTTGACTATAACAATATTTTGTTTTACTTATACTTTTTTTGTAAGTTAATTATGGGTGCTATTTAAAAGGGAAAAAACTTTGATACAGGCACCTATGTATGACATGTGGGCCATCTCAAAAAATAATGTGTATATATATATGTTTACACGTTTTACAAAGCAAGAGGGGACCACATGTCATACATCGGGGTATCAAAACTTTGAAAAGAGTTTTGTTAGAAAAGAGTTTTGTGGGCCCTATTAAAATTTATGTATATATATATATTTGTACACATTTTTTTAAAGCAGGAAGGGCCCACATGTCATACATAGGGGTATCAAAACTTTGATACCCCCTACTGTATCAAGAAAAAAAACTTTGATACAGTAGGGGGTATCAAAGTTGGCAGAATTCGAAGGGGTATATTCATTGCTATTAATGGCATTGGTATTGATGGAAATTAATTGTTCCAGTCTTACTTAGCTTTAATTGAGCAGGGGCAGAATTCGAAGTGACTGCCTTTTTGGCGCATGAGTCCGAGTTGTTCCATGCCTATAAATGCCAGTAGTGTAGAGAGAGTTTGTTCTCATCTCACTTAGCTTTTCTTGTGGCGATGGACTCTACCGATCCTCCGCCTTGGCAAGACTCTTTCCTCTTGGTTGTCGATCTCCTCGTTCGAAGAAGCTTTGGTGGTGAAGTCCTTCAGAAGACTGACATGTGCCTAGGTTTGGATTTATTGCCAACCCACGCTCTGTCGAAGCGCCCGCACGTTGATTGGCTCGGACTATGCACGGTGTTCCTTTGCCACCAGGAGTTCATCTCTTCAACGTGTTCTATTGGTCCGACGATGCACGGTGGTGAAGTCCTTCAGAAGACTGAGATGTGCATGAGTTTGGAGTTTATTATCGTTCCACGCTCTGTCGAATCGCCAGCCAGGAGTCTATCCCTTCGACATGTTCCTTGTTGAACAAGTATGGCTTTGCACGGTGCTCTGCCACAAGTTAACAAAATTCCTTGAGACAGGGGGTTCCTTTGCCTCATGAGTCTATCTCTTCTACATGTTCCTTGTTGAAGAAGGGTGGCTTTGCACGGTGCTCTGCCTCAAAACAAAATTCCTTGGGGCAGTGGGTTCCTTTGCCTCAGTGAGTTCCTTTGCACGGAGGATGCACGATGAAGTGACTTGCCTCAAGGAGTCATGCAACGGTTTCTATGCTCTGACGATGCACGATGAATACGACGCGGACACGAACTGAAAGACGACAGAGAACAACACTCCTTGACAGTTGAAGCTTTCAATTGAATTCCTTGAGAACAATACTCCTTTGACGATGCACGATGAAGTGTTTTGCTTCAAGGAATCCAATTGAAAACTTCAACTATCAAGGAGTGTTGTTCTCTGTCGTCTTTCAGTTCGTGTCCGCGTGGTAGATGGTATTGATCGTGCATGGTCAGAGCATAGGAACCGTAGCATGACTCCTTGAGGCAAGTCACTTCATCGTTCATCCTCCGTGCAAAGGAACTCACTGAGGCAAAGGAACCCACTGCCTCAAGGAATTTTGTTTTGAGGGAGAGCACCGTGCAAAGCCATCCTTCTTCAACAAGGAACATGTCGAAGAGATAGACTCCTGAGGCTAAGGAACCCACTGCCCTTTTGGCGCATGAGTTCGAGTTGTTTCATATGTAAATAAAAGTCAAACTTTTCGTGGTTTTGACGATGTAAATGTAATTCAAAAATGATTATATTATAAAAGCAGAGCTTATAAAAGACAGAAGTTCCTTGCCCAATTACATCATAATTACATTGTTGTTTTACAATGTCATTGCTAGGATCGATTTACATATTTGCTTGAAAGCAACTCCTTAGCCCATGCCAACCTCATCTTTGTCATCTTCTGGTGAGTTTCATTGTCATTTCCTCCCGGTATTTCGAAGGGAGGATTCGTCAACCTATTCATATAATACGCCGTGTACAAGAGGCAGTTGGGTGCCCGTTGTTGTGGGCAATTTAGAGAACAATTCAGCACTTTGCTCTCATACTCCTTCTTCGCCGGGCATCTCTCCCTCATCATATCAACTTTTCTCCTGACGATAGGCTCTAAGGTTTTCTTCGTTAATTCTGCATCCACCTTGCACGTATCGTACGTGGTTTGCAACAAGGAGTTGTAGTGTGTCCAGTCGTAGGAGATAAAGTTGAATGTGAGCAGAGTATAGTGTTTGATGGTTGCATTAAAAAGTGGGATCAATAACAACTCTATGTCGTCCTCCAAACCCATGACGAAGTCTTCTACTTTTTGGATGTCTTCATAGGCGCCGGGTTTTGCGGTTTCTTCATTGACACGTTGAATGACGGTCTGTTGTTTCCCAAAAACAATACACAATATCATGAGTAATTTTTTTTCTGTCATTTTTCATCTGTGTACACATGAATATGGATTTTTCTGTTTGAATACTTACCAATGTGTGGGCCGACATGAATGCAGACTACTTATGTGATTGGGCCGCCGGCTTTTTTTTCTGGATCAATGGCACCTTCTTCGAACTAGACGGGGCACACCTTTTACTGCCTTGAATTTCTCTCATCTTTCTTATTATTATGTCCAGTATGCCATGCTCCATGTCGTCATAGTTGAGTATGTCTTGCATGTCTACTGCCGACAGCTGGACTGAAACTTCATTTTCACCCTCTTCCGGAAAAAATTCGTATACCATATCACTGCACATAAATTTAGTTTACATTAAATTAATAAATATAGATTCTCATTACATAATTGTGAAAAAAGTCTAGAAAAAAGGAACGAAAAAAAGGGTTCAGAATACATACTTTGGAGAATTCTTTCTGAGAATTACGATGTCGATGTATTGTTTCTTCAGCTCTTCATCCGCATGTTTCCAAAGTAAGAGTTCATCGCATTCCCTTAGTATGACGTGGTTCTTCTTTAATTCAGCCATTTTGGCGTCTTCTCGGGATTTCGTAGCGTCATTAACCTTCCGCTTTTTATTAGCCTCTCCAACTGTATTGCTTTTAATTAACCTCTTTCCCCCCGATCCTCCTCTTCTTCTGACTTCTCTTGGAGCAGCAGGTTCAGCAGCAGCTTGTAACTCCTCATTCTGAAGTACTTTAGCCATGGCTTCGAGATCTTTAATTTTGCAATCCTTTTCATTGGCTTCAATCTTAAATGATTCAACTTTATTTTGAAGCTCCCTTTTCTCCTCAACGAGCCTTTCATTTGTTTCTCTGAGTTGTTTGGTTGTTCGCACTGAAATAAAACAAACAACAATGAAATGTATGATGTGAACCTAACACGGAGAATGACATTCTCCGTATAATATAATACGGAGAATAGAATTCTCCGTTTGGAATTACACGGAGAATAACCTTTCCAGTATCGACATGATATGGAATAGCAATTATCCGTTCCAAATAACACGGAGAATGACTATTCTCCGTGTTATAGTACACGGAGAATAGTCATTCTCCTGGAAGATTACAAATCAGGAATTTGAAATAGAAAAGATTTTACCTTGTGCATGTAGATCTGATTTAAGAACAGAATTCTGCTTTCTCAAATCCTCCAGTTCATGCACAGAGCCCTCCATCAGAACGTTGACTGCACGTTGTTGTAATTCTTGTGCCTCGAGCTCTTTCAGCTTTTCTTTGAGTTTCTCGTTCTCAAGGTTGGCTGCACGTAACTGCGCTCCTTGTGCCTCCATCTCTTTTAAATTTTCTTTGAGTTCTTCATTCTGCGCTTTAAGAACAGAATTCTGCTTTCTCAAATCCTCCAGCTCATGCACAGAGCCCTCCATCAGAACGTTGACTGTACGTTGTTGTGATTCTTGTGCCTCGAGCTCTTTCAACTTTTCTTTGAGTTCTTCATTCTGCGCAAGAATATCAGAATGATGTCTTCTCAAATCCTCCAGTTCATGCACAGAGCCCTCCATCACAACGTTGACTGCACGTTGTTGCTCTTCTTCTGCCTGGAGCACTTTCAGCTTTTCTTTGAGTATGGCATTCTCAAAGTTGGCTGCACGTAACTGCGCTCCTTGTGCCTCCATCTCTTTCAACTTTTCTTTCAGTTCTTCATTCTGCGCAAGAATATCAGAATGATGTCTTCTCAAATCCTCCAATTCCTTTGCTGAGTCGTCCATCACAGCGCCCATTTCATGATGCGGTGTTATCCGTTGTTCATCAAAATTATCCCCACCTGCTTCTTGGTGTTCTTCCTCTCCCTCTTTTTCAACTTCTTCTATAGGTGGCTCCTCTTCTTTGTGCCCTTCTTCTTCCCCAACAGGTATAACCAGATCTTCCAATATCATCTTCGATCTCATTTTGTTGTGATATTCGGCCTTGAGGAAGTTTGAGATATCGTACCCATTCCATGTGAAAAATCTTGGGTAATCAGGAATTGGGGCGAACTTCCTTTCCACAAATTTACTATGTTCTGCAAACCAATAGAGGAAGTATATTGTGCAACCTTCCAATTTGTGGAAAGCCATTGAGTAATCCCCCTGTTCAGTTTTGCTTCTACTCCTCTTTAAGCTATCCATTACATATGCCAGGATTAACCTTGGCCAGCATATACTCTTGATCAAGTCCACACTGTCTACCAAGGCCAAGAATCTGTACGGTAAATTTGAACCGCCAGACTTTGTGAAGAATACAGTTTGGCACAAGTGGAAGATTATTAGCTTGGCCAAATCATCTGGATTAACAGCGTTATCTCCGCCACGAAGCCGTCGTAACAATTCAAAGAACTTGTCTCTCACTTCCTTATTCGTGACTTCTGAGTATTTGCCCTTAGTATTAGCCAGCAATCTTGTGAAATGATCTCTGCACAGGCTCAATGATGCTGGTGGTGTGGGCTGCTGTTGTTTTTCCTTTATCAATCTTCTGTAAGAAACATCATCAACGCTTTCTTCATTCAGCGGTAGACCGAATATGACTGCCATATCCTTGACGCTTGGCGCGATTTTAACATTGGTGCTCAATTCAAAGCACCCGACGCCATCTTCTTCTTCTGTGTAACTTGCAATTAAATTCTCAAGCCCTTCCGTTACCTTGGCCATTTCGGAGACGTGGACTCTGTTTTGGTAGAAAACCTCGACAAAATTCCAGAAACCGGTATTCTTCAAGGAACCAATAACTGGCTCAGGTAAACGGCCAGCATCTCGATTGACCTCCTCCATAAGATTTAGCATTGGCTTGAAGGTAGAATGGAAAAGTCTTGAATCCTTATTCCGGACAGATTTTCTTTCTGCAAAAAAAAAAAAAAAAAAACCAAAAATTAGGTCGGAGAATGGCCATTCTTATGGGTTTTAACACTGGGAACGGCATTCTCCGTTTCAAGTTAGACGGAGAATGACATTATCCGTTCCAAATTAAACGGCGAATAGAATTTAACATTCAAATGCGTTTTATGACGGAGAATGTCATTTTCCTTGAAATATATACAGAATTTGCGAACATAAAATCAAAGTTATACCTTCTGTTTGCACTTCTTCTTGCACTTCTTTTTGTTTAGCAACTTTTTCCTTTTTCTTTTTTGCAACTTTCTTAGAATAGGGTTTCCGTTGTTCTCCGTCTGTCGCTTTTGGATTTTCTGTAACTGGTGCATCTTCTCTATTTGGTAATGCTGCCGGTGATGATTCTGCCGCTGATGCCGACATGGTATGAATATTGCGAATGGGGAGGAAGGTTTGAAGATTTTGGAGGAGAATGACCTAGGTTTGAGTACAGACTGGAATATGGAAGAAGAGGAAGCTCCGAAACGGTTTTTCTTTTCCCTTTTCTTTTTTTAAAAAAAGGGTTCGGGGGTGTTTTGAATTAATTAGAAGGGCAAAAATGTCATTCGATGGAAGTGCAAAAGACTCTTTTCTGCTTAATCAAAAAGAATTGAAGTCGTTTGGCAAAAATGTCATTACAACTCAACAAAACAAATGAACATAATACATTAGGGTTTTCCATACATTAAATATAAAAGAAGAAGGAAAAAAAATCATCGTCTTCCATATTCAACCAGTTTGGACTTCTTATTTAGCTCTTCATTGTGCTCTGAAGTTGTAATCCATTCAGCAACTATGCGTCTTTCCTTTTCCGCATCAAACTGCATATAACAAACATAACATCAAAAATATTGCTCTAAAAAGTTGAAGTTTTTGACGACATATTTTCATACTTACATCGATAGAACGGTAGTCCAGGCTACATCGGTCTTTCATGAATGCAATTAAAAAAATTCCACAATCAAGTAAATTGCCTTGGCGGGGAACATAAGAAGGACGTTTTATTGCAAAAGTAGAAAAGCTGAACCTAGCATCTCTCAGCTTCAAAATCTCTTCTTGGAGAAAGATACCCAAATTTGAAAGCTACAATTACCAGAAAACAAATATGTATTAGTATAATGCGTATTCTTGTACCCAATTCATAAAAATTGATGAATATGAGCTTACTATTTCTTTTATAACTGTTCTGCTTTGAATCGGATCATCTTCAGATGCAAGTGAGTTCCAAATTTCAACAGTCCTGTTTTTAAACACAACTCTTGCAAGAGTATAGTGTTCGCCCAAATGAATGGGTATGTATATCTGAATCAGGATAATTAGGTAAAACAAATTAGTAAATTTTTAGAAAATTAGGATTAATAATTAAACATAAATACATTAATACCTCTTTACAAGTGCTTAAAGATCCCATGTAATCCTGAAAGTATTTATACTTCTTCCATATTTCATAAGGCTTTTTGACGGATGGAGGTAACGTGGCTTTCTACATTCACATCAATTAATACATTAAGAAGGACAAACAAACGAGAAAATTGTTAATGCATATGCATTGAAGAATAAAATGCTCACTCACCGACATCCTTATTGGTAAAAACCATACTTTAGCTTTATTGGAGGTTCTTTTCCGTTCCTCCGCGGTGAGAATAGCAGAGACAATACTTATAATCTGAATAAAACATTAAAAATATCAGCGATGGAATCGAAGTAAACATAGATGGCATCTAAGAAGAAATATACTATCTATACATACCCCATTGGTAATTCTCGTTAAAGGAGCTAAG
Organism: Iris pallida; assembly: GCA_029216955.1. Classification (NCBI taxonomy): domain Eukaryota; kingdom Viridiplantae; phylum Streptophyta; class Magnoliopsida; order Asparagales; family Iridaceae; genus Iris; species Iris pallida. The sequence continues at coordinate 8,578,937 of JANAVB010034417.1, forward strand.
GTCTTTATCTTCCACCGAGACACATAGGTTTTGTTGCAAGATGATATTATTTCACTAAGAAAAGAAACGAATAAATTAGGAGAAAAAAACTGTTGGAATAAAATCAAAACTCATATTACTTACTCGTCATCTCTATCATCTGCAAAAATATAGTCGTAATATCTCGAAGAAACACTAGTACAATTGCTAGGCTTCGAGGTTGAACCACTTATTAAATTTTTGGATGGTGTGACCGAATTTATATTTATACGCATTCTTTTAGAAGGACTGCTAAAGACAGTTTCTTCTTCTTCTATAGCTTCCAATGCGAGATATCGGTCCAATCCTTTACTACGAGACTGTAGCTCCACGTCCTCCTCTTCGGAAGAAGATTCAACGGAAACCACCTTCACATTATTAAATGCTCTAGATGAAGATGCCTGCTTCAAAGCTGGAGATTCTTCAATCTTATCCAAACGCCGAGATAACTTAATTTGTTCAATTTTTATCTTTGCAACATCAGCTGAAATCGTCGCCAGATGTTCTTCAATCTTGCGCAACAAACGCGGAATGAAGGTTTCATTTGGATTTGGCATCCAATCTTCTACGTCTTCTACATTTCCCCCCGCACGAGTAGACATCTTGAGAACAAGAAAACTATTGTATTTCAGAAAACTATTCTATGTATTTCAGAATGAATAATAGTACTATGAAACAAGAAAACTATTGTATATATAGCAAGAGAGAAGTACAAAAAGTGAGGAAGATGGAAAGACAAATAAATTTCGAGACTAGCAAACAATCTACTAGCCGTTTGATTAAGGAGGGCTCGAGGAAGATTCTACTAGCCGTTTGATTGAGGAGGGCTCGAGGAAGATTCTACTATCCGTTTGAAAATTACAAAAGGTTATCGTGATCAACTCCAATTAAGGAACTCTATAAGAGGTTTAATTCCGCTTGATTGAGGAACTCGACGAAGTCCACCGCGAACCGGAACTTCTACTTCTTTTCTTCTTCATCTCCGTTTCTCCTTCCACCACCACCATGCCCTGTAGATTTATAAAAAAAATATTAAATTGTTAGATGAAACAAAAAAACTAAATACGGAAAGATTACTAAATCAAAATCAAACAGAAGACATTCATAGAAAACATGAGATTAAAGATAAAAGTGTCACAGAAGCAACATCACAACTTTACAACAACTAAGCAGACTCTGCTAAGCAATAACTAAAATTAGGGATTGTGTCCTCCTTGGATTTAATTTACACAAAGAAGAGATTTGAGAGAACGAGCTTTTGTAGGCTTCCTTAATGTACCATTCTCCGTCCTAAATGTACCATTCTCCGTCCATTCGCCGTATTAAAAGCAAAGAGAAAGGCCATGTTCCTTCTTGAAAGCAAAAAGAATGGCCATTCTCCGTCCATTCGCCGTATTCACCGTCCATTCGCCGTATTAAAGCAAAGAGAATGGCCATTCGCCGTATTCTCCGTCCATTCTCCGTCCTAAATGTACCATTCTCCGTCCATTCGCCGTATTAAAAGCAAAGAGAAAGGTCATTATCCGTCCATTGGCCGTATTCACCGTCCGTTCGCCATATTAAAAGCAAAAAGAATGGCCATTCTCCGTCCATTCGCCGTATTCACCGTCCATTCGCCACATTAAAAGCAAAGAGAATGGCCATTCGCCGTATTCTCCGTCCTAAATGTACCATTCTCCGTCCTAAATGTACCATTCTAAGTGTTAAAAGCAAAGAGAATGGCCATTTTTTGTCCAAAAAAATATTCTCCTCGAAAATATTATCTTTAGAAAAGTTAAAAAATAATCCGCCCGACCTCAGAAGTAGGTTTCCTCAGTTCACCACCACCACTATGACATGTAGCTTTATTAACAAAATATTAAATTGTTAAATGAAAAATAAAATTTCAGACAATGGCATGGGCAGTAAAATTTTAGCGGCGCCGCTGGTACTTCTCCTTGTTCGAGGAGGTATCGACGACGTCCGACGCGAAGCGGACCGATTCTTCTCGGCGCAGCTGGTACTCCTCGTTGTTCTAGGGGTGCTCGACGACGTTCGACGCGATCCGAACCGTTTCTTATTTCCTTCTTCATCTCCGTTTCTCTTTCCACCACCACCAGCACCACCACGACTACCATGGCCTGTAACCCAAAAAAAAAAGGTTCAGATTAAATTGGATGGAATTTTGAGAGAGTAAATATGAGTTAATTTAGGGTGTTCATTGAAAAAATTAAAGTGAAGAATGACCTGCTAAAGCAAGTTACCAACAGGTCAGAAGTCTAAATCAGCATTAAATGATGTCTCCTGTATTATTTTATCTGAATTAAACCTGAACCGTTGGATTAAAATCCAACGGTCCAGATTTCGGATGTATCGATACATCCATTTCCAGCGGATGTATTGTAGAATTTTCCATATATATATATATATATATATAGTCTTATACAAAAAAAAAACAATAAAGAAATAGAATAAGAAAAAGAAATAAAAAGAAAAAAAAAACTAAGACCTCTTCAGACCGAGCAGAGCCCAGTCCCGAGCTGCACATCACCACCCGACCCCCTTGCGGGTTTACACAGCATATATTTGTAAGAGTAGAACATAACACTAAAAACCCTAAATCGATCCGCCACCTCTCACAAACCCCGACCACCCCGACCTCTGACGCCATCGTGTGCCACCCCCGACACCCTGCGGCCGCCGCACAACGGTCGGAGCGTCGTCGCGGCCACCAGGCCGAACACAAGGACAGTAAGCCTCTGTTCTGCCGCAGTCAGGTACCCTGATTCCCGATCGAATTTCTTCCCCAATTCGTGATCATTTTTAGATTCGTAAACTTTGTTGGAAAGCTTATATATCCCTCTAGGAGTCCCAGCAACTAGAATCGAGATTCATCGATGTTTCGACTTAGAAAATCGATGGAGAAATCAACAAAAAAACTATCCCGAAACAGAACATAAATAGGTCCAAAATACTTGATTGGAAGGCAGATTCCGATCCAACTGTAGAAGCATAGAAAATATTGCTTTTAGTCCCACATCGGAAAGGCGAAGAAGAAAGGGCTCACTCCATTCTATAAATAGAGCCCCCTTGCCTCCTTTGAAAAGGGCACCAACTTCCCTTCCTTCCTTCCAACTTGGACACTTCCTACTACGCACCTTCGGGTGCTAAGTCGAAGAAGTCTAGGGCAGTGCGGGCTCAACAAACCCAGTCAACTATCCAAGTCACTGATTGTCAGCGGGCCCCGTTGACTGTTACACGGGCTCCTGACGGAAAGTTGTACAGAACCACTCGCGTCTAGTCCTCCAGGGCTAACGGACAGGATGGGTCTTCAAAGTCTCCCTCTAAAGATCCAGAGCAAGTGCTTTTACTATCCACGGATCAGGGAGCAAACATGATGCCTAAGCACCCGTGCGCTCGGGATACCCAAGTCCACAAGATCGGTGCAAAGGTATATCAGCTTGCTACCGATCTGCATGAGGGGATTACTCACAAACGCAAGGTGGCAATATTGGCATGCAATGAGTCCCTCCCGGGACGTCGTTGCCCCCGAGTCATCATCAACTGCTGCTGCCACAAGACAGTGGTCTACTATCAAGGCAGTCTGTGTTCTAGCGACTGCGACCTACTGCGCCTTTTCAACATCATCTTGGAAACATGATGCCAATTGAAGACGTTATAACGGCCTGCTCTCAACTAGATGCATTACTCAGATGTCTCAGTCAGGCGCATCGTCTCAGTCAAGCGCATCACAATCTTCTGAAGGAGTCCACCGTCAAAATCTTCTTCAAACAAAGAGATCAGTCAAGAGGGAGACAAACGAAACTCTCTCAAAATCGTGACATTCCTCATGCGGCTCGGTTATGAGATGGCCTCATGCGGCTCGGTCAGAAGGCTTTCCTTATGCGGCTTGGACATGAGACATTCCTCATACGGCTCGGTCATGAGATGTTCTTCATGCGGCTCGGTCAGAAGGCATTCTTCATACGGCTCGATCATGAGACATTCTTTCATGCGGCTCAGCCATGAAACATTCTTCATTCGGCTCGGCCAAGAGACATCCTTCATGCGGCTTGCCACAGAAGATTAGTTGATGTACGTAACAAATTGACCAGGTCTCAACTGCTCAACGACAAATCACAACAAATCCAAACAAATCTCCAGCTATCAGTCACAGACCGAGTCTCGAGGCATGATTACGGCCATGTGGCCCGGAGATTTGCCACGTGGTCATCTATGCGGCTCAAAATATCCTTCATCCCAAAATCACTATAAATAGCAGGGTGCCACACCCCTACAAGATGGTTGGCAATCCAAGGCTGGCAACCTTCAAGAGAAAAGCAATATCTTCACGAGCTAGAGACTGCATCAGATAGTCCACGGAGTAAGACAGAGTTTATAGCACTTTCCCGAGCCTCCACCGTCACCCCCCAGAATCAAAACTAAACAATTGTACTTAGATTATTTTCTAGGCTTTCTTTCTAGGCTCTTCTTTGTACAAGCGAGTTTGCAGTCAATTCTAGTATTCTGTAATACCTGTTGTTGATTTTCATGGCAAACACGTTGGCAAATCTGCTAGGGACATCCTTCTCTTCCGATGAGAAGTTGGTGACACAATCTGATGCGTCCAAGCTCGGCTCTATACAACAGATGCTTGTGGTCCGCTTCGACCGACAAGCCTTCGAAGAATTGCTCTCTGAAGGGAGCGCCAGCCCGTCTCAGAAGCGAGCCAACCCGAAGAGGACTCGTAAGACGTCGGTGCGCAAAATTGTTGCCTCCGACCAAGTTCTCGAAGAAGCTCCTTATGCAGCCCAAGACGGTGACCAGAACTCTCCTGTGGCTTTGTTTCCGACCGTAGAAGACCCCACTGTCCCCAAATCTAGCAGAGGAAAACACTACGATACTGAGTTTTTGGGGGCACAAGGGAACTCCATGCAGACAAAAAGGAGGTCGCAGAGAGGAGATGGGCAGTCTGCCCATGCAACAACTAACTCTAGCCGCAGCAGACAACTCATACGGCAGCCAACTCCCGCCGCAGGAAGATGATTCATGCGGCAACCAGCTCTAGCCGCAAGAAGATGGGCCACGTAACGACCAATCCTGTCCACAGATAGGACGTCTCATGCGGCCATGTCAGAAGCTCTGTGTTTGATCGCCTCTCATGCGGGCCCGACGCCATGCGGCCCATTAAAGAAGCGGGATGTATCAGTCTGGACTCTTTTTTACTATGCGCCTTCGAGCGCTAAGTCAAAAAGATCTAGGGCAGTGTAGGCTCAACCAGCCCAGTCAACTGTCCAAGTTACTGACTGTCAGTGGGCCCCGTTAACCGTTACACGGGCTCCTGACGGAAAGTCTCCCTCTAAAGATCCAGAGCAAGTGCTTTTACTAGCCACGGATCAGGGAGCAAACATGATGCCTAAGCACCCCTGCACTCGGGATTCCCGAGTTCACAAGTTTGGTGCAAAGGCAGAGCAGCTTCCTACCGACTTACATGACATGATTACTCACAAGCGCAAGACAGCAGCGTCAGCATGCAGCGAGTCCCTCTCGGGACATCGTTGCCCTCAGGTCATCATCAACTGCTGTTGCAACAAATCAGTAGTACCTGAAGATCGACAGTCAGTTTTCCAGCGACTGCAGCAGCCAGCACCTGTCCGACAGGTACAAATTCCAGGAGATGAAGAGTTTTCTTTCGCCTCCTGTAACTCAACTCAAAAAGTTCCTCCTGGCAAGGAAGGAATGAAGACAGGCTCTTCCAGCCCGGCCATCTCGGCCAGTATTACAAGAAGACCCTCATCTGGGGGGTTTCCTTCAACCCCAGGGGGTGTCTATTTAGGCACTCGATCCAAGAAGAAGCTTCCAGCACTCGGGGGTGCATCTCTAGCCACCTTGAGAGTAGATGAAGCTGGGGGTAGCAGCCCCCACAATGTATACAACAACCCGGTGTACCAGGAGCACGCGCAGGGGGTAGAGATCCCCCAGAACTCATCAACAGAACCAGATTTCCCTGAGGGCCACCTCCCTTACCAAGACGATACGGCTTTCGGCACAGGGGTAGCACCCCTTCCGAGTCTGACGAAGATGATATTCCGACGTTTTCTGACGATTTCTCTATACAAGGGTACGGTACCGAGAGTACCTCTACCACAATCCCTTCCACCTCTACCCACGTGAGGACAGTCTTTATGACTGACGACGATCATGAAGCGCCTTCCGACCGACAACGGCTAGAAGTGCTCAAAGCCATGCTCCTGTCCTTAGTCAAGTCGGTGGACGAGATCAAAGCCGTCTTGTCAGCTCAACCAGCGAGGATGCCCGTACAAACAAGCTTAGGACCCGCCGTCAACGCGGACTCCAACACGACCGCCCCTCATTTGGGCGATGATCCCGTAGCATCATCCGTTCCTTCAGCTGCAGATGAAGTCAAGGAGGCTAGAAGGGAAGTCCAGGAGCTTCGGGCGATGTTCAATGCCCGAGACTCCTCTCGGGATCTCAGAATACGGCAGCCATATCCAATCGCATGGAGAGATGTACCTTTTCTACCGTGGTACAAGCCGTTCCATATCGATTCTTATGATGGAAAGACCTCTGCTAGTCAGTACATGACTTACTTTAAAGTCACCACCGACCACTTGCCGTATAGTGATGCCATCCTTACGCGATTATTCATCGAAGCCTTGGAAGGGATCGCGTTCGACTGGTACCGCAATCTTTCTGACAACTATATCCATTCTTTCGACGACTTCAAGCATATGTTCCTGGAGAGATTCTACGAAGTGGGGCATGACGTGACAATGTCATCTCTCATGGATGTCATTCAGGGAGAAAGAGAGCTGACGAGGAACTATATCGAGCGGTTCCGCCAAACTATAATGAGATTGCCTCAGGGCAATCCCGAGAGTTCCCTGATTGAAATCTTCCAGAAGAAGCTGCTTCCTGTAATTAGCCTCTGGATGGGCGATGATCAGTTCAGGGATTGGACAACCTTCATTATAAGAGCTACCAACGCGGAAGCAAAATTAAAGAAGGCTCGCCAGCTGGGGTTACACATCCCAGACGGAGAAGATAAGGGCAGACGCCCTGGGTCCACCACCAACCGGGACAACAAGGGCAAGCAGGCCATAGTCACTGATACCACTCAGAAGCCTGAGCAAAAATAGGCAGAAGGTCAGTGGCCCAAGATCAACTACTCATTCGAAGATAGTCATGTCAAACCTATCTTCGATATGCTCTTGCAAGGGGGTGGGATCTAGCTCCTGCCACCAAGACGCGAGCCCCGAGCAGCAGAAATGGAGGACCCGAAGTACTGTCACTTCCACCGCTATGTCCATCATGCCACTCATGATTTCTTCCAATTGAAGTGGTACATTCAGAGTCTTATCGACTCAAAAGCTCTGTCGATAGACTTTGAAGAGGTTACCGTGGCGGCGAACATGGTATCTATTCAGTTCGGCGACTTCCCTCCAACAAGCACTCCAGACGGGGTAATACCTGTCCCCCAGGCAACGATGGAGGTTACTAACCTTCCACCCGCCGGGAGCCAGACATCTGGATTGGTACCCCTCACTACATCGCGAGGAGAGATCATGTGGGTACACCCAGACTTGGTAACCGAAGTTACCCAGGGGGTGTCATCTCCTCCCAGCAAGAAAAAGGGCAGGAAGTCTAGAGCCTGCCACATAATTTCAGTCGAAGCTGAAGAAGCTGCAGATGTTGTTACCCGGTCTGGCGCACAAGTCCAGCCCGTACGAGATAGTCCAGCCGAAGATCCTCAACCAGCAACGTTGCCTTCCTCTGATGTTCCAAGACCATCTCAGCCTCCACTGGCGGACAAGTCCAAAACAAAGGAAACCCGCTTCAATAGGCCACTCCGCAATGATGTACCTCAAGGACTGGATAGACCTTACAACTTTGACATATTAGCACAATTGGCTAATACGCCAGCAAAGTTGTCGCTATATGAGCTCCTAAGGCTCTCCAAAGATCTTCGTGTCGCATTAAGCGAAGCACACCAGAATGCCGATGCCTACTTAGCCCAGGTCAAGCCTCCAAGGGAAGATCCGCCAGCAGATCTACAAGACGGCGGTTGCACAGATGCAATATCCAATTTCGTATTTACTCTACAGGACATGTTGATTAAGACCAACTTGCATGATCGCCCCTTATACTACACTGGATACATCGACGACATCAAGGTGGATCGGATGCATATCGACCCGGGATCGTCAATAAGTATCATCCCGAAAAGCCTGCTCCAACTTCTTGGCATCCCTATGCACCAGCTAGCAGCAACCAACACTGCCATTAGCGGGTTTAACTCAGGGAGAAGCTATCCCCTAGGGAAGATCCGGTTGAAGTGCCAGATTGGTGACATGAGGACGGAAGTTACCTGCTACGTCATAGACGCAGACACCTCCTACAACATCCTCCTGGGACGTCCGTGGATACATGATTATATGATCGTGCTATCCACCCTTCACCAGTGTTTCAAAAATGTCAGTAAGCACGATTCCGTAAAGACCGAATTCGTCGACATTGATCCCTTCAAAGGGGTTGAATCTTACTACTTTTCGGAGGCTTGTCTATATGACGAATCCAGGAAACATATAATGGACAAGCTGGAAGCTATCACTGGGCAGGGCCTCACCCCTTGTCACAACCTTGCATAAAGAGGTGCTCGGTTCTCCTGCCACACCTACGTAGTTGGAACCAATGGTCATCCGTCTCCCGAAATCCAACCAAGAGCCAAAACCTGTCATAGGACCAATGGTGATCCGGTTACCAAAGTCCAATCAAAGGCAACAAGAAGATGCGAAGCCCTGTGTAACGTCGATGGTGATCCGACTGCCAAAGTCCACTCAAAGGTAATCGGAAGACACAAAGTCTTCTGCCGAGCCGATGGTCATCTGTCTTCCCAGGACGAGCCGACAACCAAGTGTCGATTCGACACCCTCAGGCAAGCCAATACCACAAGCTGAATCCTTGGTGGTCAAGTTGCCCAAGACAGCGTCCCAACCTTCGGTTATGCAGGGGGTAGTAGAAGAAGATGTAGAACTCACAAAGTATCTGGTTGCAAGGGTGGATAGTCCCTCTCCTGATGATGTGACAACCGTCCATACCGCAAGCCGACTTGCTTCCATTAAAGACGCCTACTTCTTAGTCTCAGGTATCTTTGGCCGAAAAGAAGGATCTCAACCCTTCATATCTCAAGAGTTTGATCTTGAACCCGATACTGGAAGACTACCGCTCTACCTGTATAGTCCTCAGGCCAAGTACTTCATGCAAGAATAGGGGTACGACATGGAGGCTACCCCAGGTCTGAATTATGGCAGCGGTCGACGATCGCCTCTGCAGCTGTCAACTCCGACATTATTATGGCAAATTCCTGAAGAAATACTATGTCTAAAGGACATACTGGTACTCCCTCAAAACCATCACATCTCCTTGAGTGGCGAGTCATGTACGATAGTACCGCTGAACTCACACTCCATCACATCTCCCAGAGTAGCGAGTCACGTATGATGATACCTCTGAACTCACACTCTATTGCATCTCATTGAGTGGCGAGTCATGCACGATGATACCTCTGAACTCCCACTCTAATGCTTTACCTCATAAGAGTCTGCCCAGTTCATTACTATCCCTGAGCAAACTTTCTGGTCCTGATTATCGTGTGTGACGTCCATATTACCTCTGATACCGATAATCTTCCAACTTAACACCTGTACTCCAACCCGGGATAAAAGACACGGTGTTAATACCACAAAACCTATCACCTTTGTTGGATTTTGTTTCAAATCTATTACCCGTACCGCCAGTACGCAAAAGGGTAATAGGTCCACAAAAGTTATCCCAATCTATTACTCATACCATCAGTGTACCAAAGAGTAGTAGGTCCACAGAATATCATTCAAATCTATTTGCTCGCATTTCTAGATGCACAAATGGACAATAGGTCCACAAAAGTTATCCTAATCTATTACCCGTACCACCAGTACGCAGAAGGGTAATAGGCCCATAAAAGTTATCCTAATCTATTACTCACACCATCGGTATACCAATGAGTAGTAGATCCACAAAATAACATTCAAATCTATTACTCGCACTGTCAGTGCACAAAAAGGGTAATAGGTCCACAAATTTTCCCAACGAAAAAAACCATGTCCACATTACCTTTGAGTTGTTTTCCCATCCATCACAAACAAATCATCCAATACACAAAACTTCCATGTTGATAACACCTCTGAGTTGTTCTGTGTATCCCCATTTGTCCTACTCCTACCATGTCCTCATTACCTCTGAGTAGGAATGCTCTGTTTTGACCCATATTTACCACGTCCTCATTACCTTTGAGTAAATATATTGGTTTCCTCTCCACTTATTATTAGTACTCGCATCGCCTGTACACAAAAGTGGTAATAAGTCCACAAAAGTTATCCTAATCTATTACTCACACCATCGGTGTACCAATGAGTAGCAGATCCACAAAATATCATTCAAATCTATTACTCGCACTACCAGTGCATAAAAAGGGTAATAGGTCCACAAAATTCCCCAATGGGAAAAACAACCACGTCCATATTACCTCTGAGTTATTTTCCTGTCCATCACAAACAAATCACCCAATACATAGAACTTCCATGTTGATAACACCTCTGAGTTGTTCTGTGTATCCATATTTAGCCTACTCCTACCATGTCCTCATTACCTCTGAGTAGGAAGGCTTTGTTTTGACTTATATTTACCACGTCCGCATTACCTCTGAGTAAATATGTTGGTTTCCTCTCCACTTATTATCCGTACTCGTATCGCCAGTACACAAAAAGAGTGATAAGTCCATAAAAGTTATCCCAATCTATTGCTCGCACCATCGGTGTACCAAAGAGTAGTAGGTCAATAAAATATCATTCAAATGAATTTGCTCGCATTTTCAGATGCACAAATGGGCAATAGGTCCATAAAAGTTATCCTAATCTATTACCTGTACCGCCAGTACACAAAAAGGGTAATAAGTCCATAAAAGTTATCCTAATCTAATACTCGCACTATCGGTGCACCAAAGATGTAAAACCCCTAAATTTTCTACTATTTTTTTTATAAATTTGGTAATGATTATTTTTTGTATTATATGTCGCATAGTTGTATTGTACGTCGCGCGCAAAAATTTGTTTTTCGAATTTGCTCGACGAGTGCGATTATGTGCGAGCGTATATATTTTTAGAAAAACATTTTTCTATCTTTCTCGTTTTAAAATAATATATGTAATAATTATTTTTAGCTATCGTACCAAAATTTTCAAGTTTATAATTTTATTTATAAAAAGCCTTTGGTTTATAACAGTTATTAATAATAAATAATATTCGTAGTGCATACATATATTTCATAAATATTTTATTAGTTTATTTTTAAATAAAAATGTAATTTTCAAATTTTATTAATATTAATATTTGAAAAGATATTTAAAAATATTTATTATTTTCAAAATTATTATTATTGGTATTTTTGGAAATATATTTGGAAATTTTTGTGGCCATTTTAAATCTCGATTTGATTCTATGGATTTATTTTAAAAAGTTTAAAGGTAGAATTAATATTTAATTTGAGTTTAGATTAACTAGATTTAAACTTGGAATTTAATTTGAATTTGAATTTAATTATGAATTATCTAATGGGGGGATTTAAACATCCCAATCCTTATCCTAATGGGAATTCCTACATCCTATAAATAGGCAGGTACTCCCCCATAATTCTCTCCACAACCAAACAATTTCCATCCATACAGTGCATCGTGTCCGTGTCCGTGTCCGTGTAATGACCCGCTCTGCCCTAGCAGAGCGCCGATTCAAACGGCAAGGGCAACGACTCAAATGAGCCGTCGACCCGAAGAGTTGGCATCGACCTGATGAAGAATCGATACAAGGCTTACATTGGCCCGCCGAAGATGAATCCAGACTTAGACTTTCAAAGGCGCGCTCGGAGTATCGCTCGGCCGATGCGAACATCGCTAAGGTGGGTGGCTCCGATGAACCCGTCCTTGCTTAGCCTAGACACATAATAATACGGACACTATCACTGAAATCGCTAGGCGATAACACCGCGCATGCTAATAAATAACCCAACGCACCTAGCTAAGGGATTAATCCCATCTTGTATGCCTGTATAGAATATGGAAAAGAACATAGAAATTGTGAGAACTCTTGCACCGCGCTCCACGCTCGTGCTAAGGCACAAGCTTACGTTTACGTCTCTGATGCTTTCAAACAATGAAAACAATGAATGGTTTACAACAATGAAACGGGAAGACTATCAACATAGTCGTTCCGAGTAGAGTTTAGCAACATTGAAAGACTATGGGACCGATGGGTCGCCAAGGCGACTCCCACGCGAGGAGTTGCAAAAAAAAATTATAAATGAATGAATGAACGAATAAGTGAATGAATGAATCAACGAATGAAAGAATGAATACGTGAATGAATCGATGAACAAACGGATAAGTGAAACAAAGAAAAGAAGGAATGAATGAAAGATAAGAAAAGAAAGAATGGTTAGCGACAGGTGTGATGGGCACGTACAACGGGGCTCGCTACCCGCGCTGCACGGACGCCAACCTGGTCGATAACGCATTGTGGCTAAGGGTTAGCCTATGACGATAAAATATGAAATGGTCGTGGACGGACCCGCGTACGGGTGATACGAATTCCGCGGCATGATCAAATGGAGGATCGTGGTCGGCCTAGGCGGACCAAGTCGAGGCTTACGAGCATGTCTGGGTGCGGACTTGGCCACCCGGGGGACGTAAGTGCTGAGGTATTTCAAGAGACTAACGGGGTGTGTGCCAGTCCCACCCTACGCTAAGTTAAGAAATACCACGGTTGGAAGTGTCCAAAATGGCTGTGATGCCAGCGACCGGTGCATATAGATTTAAGTGGGCTTTGCTGGTGGCAATCCACGTGCAAGTCCTTGCATTGAAATCAAAGTAATCTAAGTTAACTGTACAAAGCACTTTATGAATAGGCTTGAATATAATACACAAAATGAGCAAGAGTACTTCGAGCAAACGAGTTAGAAAACGTGCCCACGTCGTGCTAGAACCCGAAGCAAGGACACGCACTTGACATTGAATGCTTACATGAACTACGTTAAGTTATTTCATATGAATTATCGACTAACTTGGTTTACATTGAACAGGGAAGGCCGGACGATAAGTATGGGTAAGTCGTGCATATATTTCCATGCGACACTTGAATTCGGCAACACGGGATAGGTTATGACATATGCCATGAAATAGATCCTAAGGAAAGATTAGAAAGACAATGAATGATAGAGATGCACAAAAGTAAATAGAACGTGTTTGGTAATGATAGCATTGTGGGCGAGCTAGCCTCCCCACCAGTGCATAACAATGTACTGATAACCCCACAGTCTACTTGCAGGATGCAGGTATCGTCGGCGGGTGCGGATCTTCCATCGAACGTGCTAAGGCGCAGAGCTATCTCTGGAGCCTTGGATCATTGCAAGGAGCTGAAGCACTATATACAGGACATAATGTATTGGAACATCGCCATGAACCATTCCATGTTGTAAGCCACTTGGCACGCCTTTTATGTTTCAGAGAGAGAGAGCTTGAGCGATTTGTAATATCGGCCTAGCGCCACTTGTAAACTTCTTGAATATCAATAAAGAGTTGAATTCGCTTCAAATTGTGTTTATTTACTTTTCGCTGCAAATGGGGACACTCTGTACGACTCTGCGGCCTAGCTCAAATCGACCGTTTCTGGACATAGCCTTGCACGGGCGCAACCTAGTCCCGTGCGGCATCACGCCTTAGCAAGGACGATCGCTCTTGCGGGAGCGGGGCGTGACAGATTGGTATCAGTGTCACGCCCCAGAACCAGAATACTGGAAAGTAGGGGCGAAACAAAGCCAGCTACGTGTATTAGAGTACGCCAGTACCCCAATATACGATAAAAGCTGTCTAGAAGACAAGTGGGAAGACTCTAGCATGCCACTGACGACTCCTATGGTCGAACAAATCCTATCTCAATCCAACAACAACAAGTATCAAGAGTATATCAAATATGAAAGTAAAGAGGCATCCCAAAATATTATATCATACATGATCATGAAGCTAGTGAATACAAAATGCTACACTAGTAAAGTACCAATATACATGATCACTATATCAGTCTAGATCTAATATAATACATCATGTTGACCGAAGTCTGAGAAAGTCTCAAAATAATAGGGCTAACACATGCCCTAGCTAACACCACCAAAATGAAATGAACCGCAAGTGGTAAGAAGAGGGAACCCACTCGCGAGGAGGAACAACCGCGGATCTAAGCAGGCGGCGGGTCATCCAGAGAAAGGTATAGAGAATCCTCGGGCTCCAGCGGTAAATCTGGCCAAACAAAACCAGTGGGGTCAGGCCCCAAATAGCAAGTACCACAAGGAAGCTCGAGGTGAACGACAAAACCCAACAACAACACAATAACATAGTGACAGAAATAAATAAAGATGGTTCGAGACTAGTGCGGTACCAATGTACGTATCTCGAGAATATAAATGACTGAATGGAAATACTGAACCGTATAGCAATAGAGAACAATAAGCCAATGAGCAACAAGGAACTTAGGAACTACTCGAAGTCGGAGCCACAACCCTTAAACCAAATAAGGACCGGGGTTGCAGATATTTTCCCGAGCAGAACTTAGTCTCTGGCTACTCGACGACACAAGAGAATATAAGGTAACACACAATCAAAAGTGCACGGCCAATCATTGCCTACGGCTTTCTATCATTAACTAGCTAGGGTTATCACAATCCTAATTACTAGTATGCAAGTTGAGGAACTTCACTACCACCTACGCTGCAGTAACTCGGATGGCCAAGGGGGCGACGACGGTAGAAGAAAAGAAATAAAATCAACCAAACAATCTCAATCAATAGTAGATAAACATCTACTCCAAAAATGAAACATATCAATAGTAGATAAACAACATCTACTCAATAACATATCAATAGTAGATAAACATCTACTCAATCAATAGTGGACAGGGGCCCACGCCAATCGGGGTTATCCCTGCCACTGTGGGGGCCCATAGCGATCCGAGTACGCGGTAGCATGAAGTGTCCTCCCCTCCCAATGATCTATATGAGTTTACTAGTCAATTACCTATAACATTCGTTTTTAATTCTTAAGTCGTGGACACTCAAGAATTGTCCTATAATGACGAGCCATGGGTACAAGTCATTTGCGAGATATCTCTGGCAAATGTTCTCAATACACATTACGCGCGATACAATAGACAATACTCACACTCGATTGTCCATTGCCAAGATGCAATAGATTAAACATTCAACAAGCTATATCCACGGTGTCAAGAAAGAACATGTACTCATATCTCGGGTCTAGAAATCAATAAGAAAATCAAGTCATGAGTGCGCTACTACGAGCCACTAAATCGAGCTAGGCATATACAGTAATCTGGAGTGCACCATAACAGGCCACTATCTATAATCTGGACATAGAACAATACGTGAACATAAGCCTATACCATATATATAGAGTGTACAATCATTCTTTAACTATCCAAGGTCATCTAATCATGTTAAGAGTCCATTACAATCGAGAAAATATCAAAAACGGACGAAAACGGGCAAAAACGGACAAAAACAGCCTAAAACAGCATAAAACGGCATACCGGCGGTATACTGCGGCATACCGACGGTATACCGGACTAAAGACAGTAAGTTTCTGGTGCCAAAACCGGCATACCGGCGGTATACTACGGCATACCGGCGGTATGCCGTTTTTCCAAACAGCAACAAAATCCAGATTTTTGGTAAAACTCGTTTCGGCCATAAAAACTTCATTTTAAATCGAAATTCGGACTTTCAAAAGTCAAAATTGAATAGAATTGAATTTCCTACAACATGGAAGTATTAGTTTTCACAAATTAAAACATTTGATAGATCAAAACCTCAAAATACTCGAAAATCATATCTAGAAACTCAGATCTATGCCATATTATCGATCAAAACCAAAAGTGCTATATATTAAACTTGTTAACAATTTAGAGGAGCATATTATAGAACAATAAAACTTTAATTTCTATGAAAAACAAAAATAAAGTATGGTCATATCACTTTTGAGCAAGATGTACTTACCTAGGTTTTAGCAACCAAGCCTAATCTTCCACTCCACCACCAAGAGGGGTTCCGAAACCACACTCTAGGCCTCAAGGCCAAGCCTTCCTAAGCTTGAGGAAGAGGGAAGAGAGTGAAGAGGAAATGGTGAAGGAAAGAAAAGAGAGAGGAGAGAGAAACTTATAGGATATATATAGAAGGGGTGAATTAATCTTAGCCGTTGGATCGTAATCCGTGTCAAAATTCTAGATCAATCCTAGCCATTGAAAGAAAACCAATTGTCCATTGGATAATAGAATGCATCTACACTATTCACGAAAATATCTAAATACTATTCATCAAAATATCCAAAACACTATTCATGAAAATATCGGAAACACTATTCACGAAAATATCTGAAATCGAAAATATCTAAAATGTGGAAAAATCTGTCCGGGCGACATGTCGTCGGTATACTCCGGTACACCATCGGTATGCCGGCCAAGGAAAATCTATATTTTGGGAAAAATTTTAAAGCGTTCCAAAAACCGAGAAAATACGAAATGCAATACAAAATACGTATCCGTATATAAATACCGATACTGTGAGACGAGTCTCACAATCAGAGCATGACTTTACGTCCTTGGACTTCATTTCGATTCTCTCAGTTTTGAAAGCTCGTTGAAACAATAGAAGTGTACGCTCTCTCTCGTTGTGCCTTAGGATGTTCCATACAATAAGTCTAATATTTTCAAAAGCTCGTACGAATACTCGGTTGGATGGGATCGATAGGCGAAGGCCTTTGTGCCACCACGACGGACTTGAGTTGGAAGGAACTGATGCTAAGAGTTAGCAAACGCAGTGCGTGCTTGAATAACCTTACGCTGACAATTGAGAACGAGTATACGAGACCAAAGTATAGTTTGAATGGGATGGTTATGCACGCAGCCTTTTGGCTAAGTTGTGCAGAATATCGCGCACCTAGACCTTCTGGTGCAAACGAGTTGCGAGTGAGATCGATTATCGCTCGAACGAGAATAAGTGAGCATGCGAACTCGAATATAGTCCGCACAGGATAGTTATGCACACGACCTTTTGGTTATGTTGTGCCGAGTGTCGTACACCTCGACCTTTGGTGCAATCGAGTACGAGCGATATCAAGTACCGCTCGGTCGGAAACGAAGCTACACTTAGAGTGTATATCGATAGGAACGCTATCAAACTAACGCTTAGGCGTGCATGAAAGATTGGCTTAGATTTTGAGGATTAATATGAATGACTTAGTACATCGAGGCGACGTGAGCGATTACGCTAGAGATTCGTCGAACGAATCTAAAGGATGTCTTAGCACATGACGCGAACGTGATTGAGGACTAGATCGTATGGCTTGAATCCTAGTGGTGTATGTGATAGGTTCAGAGAAGAATAAGAATGAGTATCGACGATTAGTCAAATGGCTCGAACCCTGAGTGGTGTATGGACGTTATAGAAATTGTTTGAGCGAGACTAAAGGATTTACTAATAGAACGAGTACGTCGGCAAGCGATGCGATCGCGCAAAGCCTTAGAACGCGTCACGTTTAGTTGGTCGTGACTTCAAATGTCCCGAACGAGATGTCGCTGTATAACTTGTCAATGGGCAACGCGAGTTAGAAAATGGTTCGAAACGATGAATGAAAATAAATGGTCTTGATCGAGGAAAAACTTAGAGGATTACGCGCACGATTTTGGATTGATTCAAATAAAATTGTGACTTGAGTTTGGACAACGATCTTGAAACTAGCTTGAGGAATAGCGATCAAACTTGATCTTGAATATCGAGGAAATTGTGGAATATCCAACTCGGACAACAGCATCAACGCACGACTCGAAATCGATTGCAAAGGAAGATCGTCAGGTTACGCATATCATCGATGGTATTTAGGCGTATCAAAGATCGATATACGATAACTCGGAGGTACTCTGACTCGGCGAATGACGATCGTACAAATGTCATTGTCCCGTTGGATGCTATACTTGGGATGTTAAAAATGTGTCGAAGAAAAGATAGATTTAGCTCGAGGATTTTCTAGTTGAATATATGACGGTCAGACTATCGAATTGATTTGGCTTGGATGAAAATATGAATGCTTGGATTTGCTTCGTTGACAACCACAACGTTGACGTTCTTGTCTTATGCGAGTGCAACTCCAGCCTCGCAAATACGTCGCGCCAGATTATGACGATCACTCTGCGTGAGCGCTGATATGGTGATTCATATAGCAGGAGTGATTGAACTTGGATGGCGTGGCAATCTGATTGCTTCGACTTGTGGTTTGATGCGAAGGTGGACTCGAGAATAAATTTGTGTGCTTGAAGAATTGAACTTGAGGATTGAGTAGGTCCAATCCGCGTATCGAGAATGGGTTAGTCTAAAGCTCAAACAAGAGTTACTCCCCGATGAGAATGATTATTCTGTGGGAGCGTTGCATGGTGATTCATGAACCGCCGTAGATAATCGGACTCGCGTGAGATTGGGGCACAATGTATTATCGAGCTGGATGACCTCGTGATCGAATACATAAATTGGTTAGAACTAGTGATTGAACGGAATTGAATATATACAACGTAAGTCTTGATGCGAATTAGGTGATCATGTTCGATGTTTAGAAATTTGAGTGAAACAAACTTGGGTAGAAACTCCCGTACAAGCGAACAAATGGTTTGACCATAGGATTTGGGGAGAGCGTCGTGCAACGACCTTGCACGACGAGCCACGGACCTGACGTGTAACTATGACCTTGTGAGCTGACCTAGCAGATAGGCGGATGACCCTATGCCGAGTGATTGAACTTGTGCGATTGACCGTACAGTATCGTTTGGACGGACGATAGACTTGGAGAAACAAGACTTAGAGTAGGACGGAGAACTGGGAGTGTGCGTGAACGACGATGAGATTGGCCCCAAACGAAGGGAATGATAGGGACGGATTGTGCGCAAGTAAAAGTTGGGATAACGAATTGAATCGTTGATAGGAAGAAATACTTGATGATGGTACAATACTTGGTTTTGAATCGGACGGAAATTTCTTAGGCTTGGTCGACCCCGCCAAGAAGAAATCATACTGATTTTGTGGATAATAACGCTTAAGAAGCGAATCGAATCATCTCAAGGACCGAGATAAACGATATGTGATACACACATGAGTTCGGTTTTAAATCGAAGTTAGCAAAGCGATCGGCAAATCAAAACTATCACGAGTAGCTTGTCCGACTTTGCTAGTCGCTAAGCTTGGTTGAAATGTACGTATTTGGGGGATGCCTTAAATGCGTGCACGATCCAAACTCAGCGATATGATGAACTCGAATGCAGCTGCAAGTGGGTGTTGAGATACGCATGAACGAATGAGTGAGTTTGCCTCAGCTTACGTCTCTCACATTTGACGAACTACAATGCACCTCGTGCGACCGTTTCAGTCCTATGATACGTTGAAGTAGCAACCAAGTCGAAGAAACACTTGAATTGAATAAGTGCCATCAACTCTAAAATGAATGAAAAGTTACTCAAAAAAAAAAATCGACCAAACGTATGCGACACGGAACTTGGAAAGGTATCGAGTATAGTTCGGTGCCATAGAACGATAGAGCCGTTCGATAGGGATTGCCTAAGAAACACGATGACGCGAATTAAGGAATGGTAGGATGACCTGCACTCAGGAAGTCTCGAGGACGAGACTTGTTTTGAGTGGTGCATTATGTAATGACCCGCTCTGCCCTAGTGGAGCGTCGATTCAAACGGCAAGTGCAACGACTCAAATGAGCCGTCGACCCGAAGAGTTGGCATCGACCTGATGAAGAATCGATGTAAGGCTTACATTGGCCCACCGAAGATGAATCCAGACTTAGACTTTCAAAGGTGCGCTCGGAGTATCACTCGGCCGATGCGAACATCGCTAAGGTGGGTGGCTCCGATGAACCCGTCCTTGCTTAGCCTAGACACATAATAATACGGACACTATCACTAAAATCGCTAGGCGATAACACCGCGCATGCTAATAAATGACCCAACGCACCTAGCTAAGGGATTAATCCCATCTTGTATGCTTGTATAGAATATGGAAAAGAACATAGAAATTGTGAGAACTCTTGCACCGCGCTCCACGCTCGTGCTAAGGCACAAGCTTACGTTTACGTCTCTGATGCGTTCAAACAATGAAAATAATGAATGGTTTACAACAATAAAACGGGAAGACTATCAACATAGTCGTTCCGAGTAGAGTTTAGCAACATTGAAAGACTATGGGACCGATGGGTCGCCAAGGCGACTCCCACGCGAGGAGTTGCAAAAAAAATGTATAAATGAATGAATGAACGAATAAGTAAATGAATGAATCAACGAATGAAAGAATGAATACGTGAATGAATCGATGAACAAACAGACAAGTGAAACAAAAAAAAGAAAGAATGAATGAAAGATAAGAAAAGAAAGAATGGTTAGCGACAGGTGTGACGGGCACGTGCAACGGGGCTTGCTACCCGTACTGCACGGACGCCAACCTGGTCGATAACGCATTGTGGCTAAGGGTTAGCCTATGACGATAAAATACGAAATGGTCGTGGACGGACCCGTGCACGGGTAATACGGATTCAACGGCATGATCAAAGGGAGGATCGTGGCCGGCCTAGGCAGACCAAGTCGAGGCTTACGGGCATGCCTGGGTGCGGACTTGGCCACCCGGGGGACGTAAGTGCTGAGGTATTTCAAGAGACTAACGGGGTGTGTGCCAGTCCCACCCTACGCTAAGTTGAGAAATACCACGGTTGGAAGTGTCCAAAATGGCTGTGATGCCAGCGACTGGTACATATAGATTTAAGTGGGCTTTGCTGGTGGCAATCCACGTGCAAGTCCTTGTATTGAAATTAAAGTAATCTAAGTTAACTGTACAAAGCACTTTCTGAATAGGCTTGAATATAACACACAAAATGAGCAAGAGTACTTCGAGCAAATGAGTTAGAAAACGTGCCCACGTCGTGCTAGAACCCGAGGCAAGGACACGCACTTGACATTGAATGCTTACATAAACTACGTTAAGTTATTTCATATGAATTGTCGACGAACTTGGTTTACATTGAATAGGGAAGGCCGGACGGTAAGTATGGGTAAGTCGTGCATGTATTTCCATGCGACACTTGAATTCGGAAACACGGGATAGGTTATGACATATGCCATGAAATAGATCCTAAGGCAAGATTAGAAAGACAATGAATGATAGAGATGCACAAAAGTAAATATAACGTATTTGGTAATGATAGCATTGTGGGCGAGCTAGCCTCCCCACCAGTGCATAACAATGTACTGATAACCCTACAGTCTACTTGCAGGATACAGGTATCGTCGACGGGTACGGAGCTTCCATCGAACGTGCTAAGGCGCAGAGCTATCTCTGGAGCCTTGGAGCGTTGCAAGGAGCTGAAGCACTATATACAGGACATAATGTATTGGAACATCGCCATGAACCATTCCATGTTGTAAGCCACTTGGCACGCCTTTTATGTTTCAGAGAGAGAGCTTGAGCAATTTGTAATATCGGCCTAGCGCCGCTTGTAAACTTCTTGAATATCAATAAAGAGTTTAATTTGCTTCAAATTGTGTTCATTTACTTTCCGCTGCAAATGGGGACACTCTGTGCGACTCTATGGCCTAGCTCAAATCGGCCGTTTCTGGACATAGCCTTGCACGGGCGTAACCTAGGCCCGTGCGGCATCACGTCTTAGTGAGGACGATCGCTCTTGCGGGAGCGGGGCGTGACAGTCCGTGCCTTTCCTCTCCACTATGAGTTTTTTAGACAAATACATCGATAGCTCTGTTCCGGGTTCGACAGATCCGAAGCTCCGTCCCTATCGTGTCGGACACACCCGATACGACTCACTCCTAAACCTAACCCCCCCGTCATCAGCACCCTGACCTGCTCGCCAACTGCCAACGTTTCATCAGCCACATCCCGCCCACCCCAACGGCCCTCGACAACCCCCAATCGCAGCACCAACACCCAGCCAACATCAACACCCTCACATTCACCACAACTCCCACCAACACCATCACCATCGTCGCAACCACCCCTGCTTTCCGACCAACTCTGGCCTACCACCGCCAACACCATCACCATCGGATGCCCCATCCGAACCCCAAACCACCAAGCACCACCACCACTGTCTCCCCAAGATCCGGTCTAGCCCAGCCATCGTCGCCACCAGCAACCACCATCACCCTCCTTCGCAAACAAACCCGACATGTCTTCCTCAGCACCACCGTCGATTTCGCCCAAACCCCAAATAAAAAGAAGGAAAAATAAGAAACCCTGACCTTGGCCGCTTTCGCCGCCTCATCCGTCGACGCTCCTCGTCGGGAGCCGTTGCTGCCTCACCGCTGTCGTCCGCGGAGATCCTCCGCCTTTCCGCCGCCGAGTCCGCGTGGCCAGCCGTGCGCAGCCGGCCCTCCGTGCCGGTAGACCGCCGCCGCCTCCTCCTCCGTGTCGGCGGTGACACCATCCTCCGCCCGACCACTGTCTCCGCGAGCATCGCCTATGCACCGCCGCTCCTATCCGCCTCCGGTGAAGCCGGTCTTCCAGATCCGACCACGGCAACTCCGCCTCGCCGTGCGCGCTCAACCCGCGCCGCCGAGCCCGCTGATAAACCCCTTTCATTCCTTTCTCCGGCACTGTTCGCCGCCGGAGCGTGCGCCCATCCGTCGCGCTCCGCTCAGCGCCGCCGCCCCCAGACTTTGCCACCTCGACCGTCGCGCTCGGCTCAACGTCGTCCGTTTCTTTCCTCCGCCGCATCTCAGGCGCCGCTCCTCCGTGAGCCGCCGCGCGGCTAGGCCGCCGCAGCCGGGCCAGACGCCACCGCGACTCCTTTCTGCCGACCCCCTTTCAGATCCTGCCCCGCCTGGCCCCCTCCGTGCCACTTCCTCCTCCGCGCCCTCCATCAAAACGCCACCGCCGCCTACTCCGCCTCGTGTGCCCTGCGCCGGCGATCGCCGTTAATCCCCCGTTTCCCCTTTCTTCACTTCTCACTCTCTCTCTCCACAAATATTTTTTTTTCTTCTTTTGTTAAGAGATCAGCACATGTACTGAATCTGCTGATCATTGTATATATTATTATTTATTATTATTATTATATTATATAACTATTATTATTATTATTATTAGTATTATCATTATTATTATTAGTATTATTATTACTGTTATTATTATTATTATCATTATCTAAATTACTAGAATGGTGTAAATTATTTTATATATTATTACTAATATTAGTTTGTTGTTATGTTAAAAATTATTATTATTATTACTATTATTTTCTTGATTATTATTATTATGATTATTAAATATCATTAGATATATTGATATTTCTATTGTATTTATAGTAAATATTTACCTAAAATATGTTGACCAACAAAAATGTAGCCTCTTATAAAATAATTTATAGTATTCCTTTTAAATATTTATCTAATTAATGAAGATATATTTTTTGTAACCATAACTTTTATTTTGATAAACTTAGAGTTTGTAGCCTAAAAAGGATTTTCGATTTTTCAAAGTATGTATTTTATTTAAAAAAACAATTTTAACTAACAAAATATTTTCTTTAAAGTGTTATAAATACTTTCTAAAAATTAGTATATGTATTTACCTCCTCAAATTCTCCTTGATTATCACCATTGATCCTGACTGATCATGCGTCTCTATTTCTTATGAATTTCGGACCCTTGCATATCGACCCCGGCCATTGGACAGAACTGGACTTGTTGGATTTTTGCACCACATCAGGCGTAACACCAGGCAAGACACCTTGCCTTTACTTTTTAAATTTCTTCTCAACATCATGCATGCTTTATAATTATTTATTTCTAGCAAATATAAATTATTATTTCAAAACTTTATGTAGTTGCAAATTACTATACTTAGTTTTCGTTACGCATTTGGCCTAGAGTTAAGGGACCACCTTTGTTTGTGCCGCATTCATTGGCCCGACACCTGTGTGCCACGATGTCACGTGTCTCATATAGATTCAGACTTACGTACCGACAGTACATCGGTGTGTACAGGACGAGCGTTAGGATATAACTGCTAATATAGTTGTCTAGAAGACTTAGCGGTTATTAGAAATATCGTGGTGTGGATTCAGCACGAGTAGTGCATGGGGAGGGTGAAGACAGTTATTAGGCGCAGGGGCTTTCATACATTTACTTTTCTCTAGCTGCCATTTTTGACTCAGTCGAGAGCTAGTGCGCCGTACACTTATTTACTTTTTTCTAGATGCCACTAGTGCCTCGGTTGAAACACAAATGTGCCGTACATTTACTTTTCTCTAGCTGCCGTTAGTGACTCACCCAAGAGCTAGTGGCCGTGCATTTATTTTTCTCTAGATGCCCCTTAGCTCTCACTCGAGTGCTAATGGGCCGTGCATTTAATTTTCTCTAGACGCCACTAGTGCCTTGGTTGAAACGCTAACGCGCCGTATTTCTAGTCTCGAGAGCCTTTGTGTGGAACGTTGTCTTCAAAATATATTTTCACATAGAATGGTTAAGGACCTTTATTTGTGTAGTCACATATACTTTTCTGTTGAGCTTTATTTATTCAGTTATTGGCATGATATTATGTGTCTTGTTACGTCCCTCTGAGGACCTGGTTATCTCGCCAGGTGTGTGCTCTTATTTTTTGCAGGTGCTCTAGTTCTAGCCGTGACTATCTCCATTTCTTCGAGGGTGATTGCACTTTGATCGTCTTCGATTCGCTCGCCAAACTCTTTCTTTGTTGTGTATTTCTTTTCATAGTTGGTAGTGGATTTGTCTCCGTCCAGCTACATGTATCAAATGACAAATTTTATAGTTGATTATACGATATCTTTTATTCATTTATTTTGTGTGGATGAGATTAGTTATGGTTCTACTGCATTTTACAGCTTATGTATTCATACGAGGCCCATGTACTTCGTATGAATACAGCTGGCATGTCTACGTTCTTAGTCCTACGTATTTTGGGGCTGGAGCGTTATATGTTTTTGTGGTGGCCCATGCAGGTCAAGATAAATTGTTTGGTTACTTTACCGTACCAAGCAAGCCTGCGTATAGGATTAGGAGTCTAGGATCTCATCCACATACTTGATCTCCTTCGTCGATTCCATATTCGAACTATCGTTCGACTCATCGACTGCATCTTGCTTGATTCCTTCTATAATTATTCTTATCTTCACTTCGTGCTTGCTAGAGATTGACCCTACTTGTTAGATGTCCCAAACACCCTTAGCTTAATTCTTTAAGTTGGGTAGAATACCCCACAACCTGACGCACCCTTGACCATTAAGGGAATACAAATAGTATTACCTAGACCATAGAGACTAGAAGAATTTAACCCATTTGGTCAACCAAGCCTTCGTCAATATGACCGTAGAATGATGGTATAGGAATAAACAAGACGTAGATCCTTATGACTCGTAGACTATTCATATTTATTTTTATTTCATCTACCATCGTGTCTATGTTTTACTATCTAGATTAATGATGCTAATATAGTCTAGTATTTGCAAGCTAATTCTTTATCGAGCTTGATCAAGGCATATGCTATTGAGCGGCCGCTCACTAACATATTGTCTAATCAGAACCGGTGCATGATGGTCTGATCAACCGAGTGCACTTTGGTTCGCTTTTATCTATCGTTCTACGTGGATGGAATATAATTAAACTTGGTCTTTAGAATCCCATCCACGACTGCCTTGACAATTCCTTTGAAATTCTTTTCGGTCGTCTTTGAGCCACGTATTCGCATTCGATAATATCGTCTATTGAACTCCTTATTGCTTTCGCCTTCACCTATTTTAGAAGGACGAAGGCATTATACTAGAACTTCCTCTAGCCTTCCTATCGATTAGGACCATTACCACTCAAAGTTGCTATACCTTCGTTTTAAACTGTTCGCTCTTTTCCTCGGCCCTATATTTACTATCGCGACCTCCTAATCACTTAAATAGAAGTGAATTTAAATTCGTCCTAATCATGCTCTCAACCCACTTTCAAAACATATCTTTAGGGCCGCTCATTTATTCTCTTGATACCATATTGCTCCTTTGCATGTTATCATGACTAACTTTAAATATTATCTTTTAAGCCACGGCTTGCTAATCACATATCGAACATCATCTCTTTTTTCACCAAATAATTGATTATTCTCCACCGATACCCCCTTGTGTCATCTCACCCCATACTAATTCTTAATTTCGAGGACGAAATTCTTTTAAGTTGGGTAGGATGTAAAACCCCTAAATTTTCTACTATTATTTTATAAATTTGGTAATGATTATTTTTTTGTATTATACGTCGCACGCAAATTTTTTTTTTTCGAAGCTCGACGAGTGCGATTATGTGCGAGCGTACATATTTTTAGAAAAACATTTTTCTATTTTTCTCGTTTCAAAATAATATATGTAATAATTATTTTTAGCTATTGTACCAAAATTTTCAAGTTTATAATTTTATTTACAAAAAGGCTTTGGTTTATAACAGTTATTAATAATAAATAATATTCGTAGTGCACATATATATTTCATAAATATTTTATTAGTTTAATTTTAAATAAAAATGTAATTTTCGAAATTTATTAATATTAATATTTGAAAAGATATTTAAAAATATTTATTATTTTTGAAATTATTATTATTGGTATTTTTGGAAATATATTTAGTAATTTTTGTGGCCATTTTAAATCTCGATTTGATTCTATGGATTTATTTTAAAAAGTTTAAAGGTAGAATTAATATTTAATTTGAGTTTAGATTAACTAGATTTAAACTTGGAATTTAATTTGAATTTGAATTTAATTATGAATTATCTAATGGGGGAATTTAAAAATCCCAATCCTTATCCTAATGGGAATTCCCACATCCTATATATAGGCAGGTACTCCTCCATAATTCTCTCCACAACCAAACAATTTCCATCCATTCAGTGTATCGTGTCCGTGTTCGTGCCTTCCCTCTCCACTATGAGTTTCTTACACAAATACATCGATAGCTCTGTTCCGGGTTCGACAGAAACGAACCTCCGTCCCCATCGTGTCAGACACACCCGACACGACTCAATCTTAAACCTAACCCCCGCCGTCATCAGCACCCCGACCTGCTCGCCAACTGCCAACGTTTCATCAGCCACATCCCGTCCACCCCAACGGCCCTCGACAACCCCCAATGGCAACACCAACACCCAGCCAACATCAACACCCTCACCTTCACCACAACTCCCACCAACACCATCACCATCGTCGCAACCACCCCCGCTTTCTGGCCAACTCCAGCCTACCACCGCCAACACCATCACCATCGGATGCCCCATCCGAACCCCAAACCACCAAGCGCCACCCCCACTGTCGCCCCAAGATCCGGCCTAGCCCAGCCATCGTCGCTACCAGCAACCACCATCACCCTCCTTCGCAAACAAACCCGACATGTCTTCCTCAGCACCACCGCCGACTTCGTCCAAACCCCCAATAAAAAGAAGGAAAAATGAGAAACCCTGACCTTGGCCTCCTCCGCCGCCGCGTGTCCGCCGACGCTCCTCGTCGGGAGCCGCTGCTGCCTCACCGCAGCCGTCCGCGGAGATCCTCCGCCTTTCCGCCGCCGAGTCCGCGTGGCCAGCCGTGCGCAGCCGGCCCTCCGTGCCGATAGACCGACGCCGTCGCCTCCCCCATGTCGGCGGTGACACCATCCTCCGCCCGACTACTGTCTCCGCGAGCACCGCCTATGCGCCACCGCTCCTATCCGCCTCCGGTGAAGCCGACCTTCCAGATCCGACCACGAAAACTCTGCCTCGGCGTGCGCGCTCAGCCCGCGCCACCGAGCCCGCTGATAAACCCCCTTCGTTCCTCTCTCCGGCACTGTTCATCGCCGGAGCGTGCGTCCATCCGTCGCGCTCTGCTCAGCGCCGCCGCCCCCAGACTTCGCCACCTCGACCGCCGTGCTCGGCTCAGCGCCGTCCGTTCCTTCCCTCCGCCGCACCTCAGGCGCCGCTCCTCTGCGAGCCGCCGCGTGGCTAGGCCACAGCAGCCGGTCCAGACGCCACCGCGACTCCTTTCTGCCGACCCCCTTTCAGATCCGGCTCCGCCTGGCCCCCTCCGCGCCACTTCCTCCTCCGCGCCCTCCAACGAAACGCCACCGCCGCCTACTCTGCCTCGCGTGCCCCGCGCCGGCGATCGCCGATAATCCCCCATTCCCCCTTTCTTCACTTCTCACTCTCTCTCTCTCCACAAATATTTTTTTTCTTCCTCTTTTGTTAAGAGATCAACACATATGCTGAATCTGCTGATCATTGTATATATTATTATTATTTATTATTTATTATTTATTATTATATTATATAACTATTATTATTATTATTATTATTAGTATTATCATTATTATTATTAGTATTATTATTACTGTTATTATTATTAATATCATTATCTAAATTACTAGAATGGTGTAAATTATTTTATATATTATTACTAATATTAATTTGTTGTTGTGTTAAAAATTATTATTATTATTACTATTATTTTCTTGATTATTATTATTATGATTATTAAATATCATTAGATATATTGATATTTCTATTGTATTTATAGTAAATATTTATCTAAAATATGTTGACCAACAAAAATATAGCCTCTTATAAAATAATTTATAGTATTCCTTTTAACTATTTATCTAATTAATGAAGATATATTTTTTGTAACCATAACTTTTATTTTGATCAACTTAGAGTTTGTAGCCTAAAAATGATTTTCGATTTTTCAAAGTATGTATTTTATTTAAAAAGAAAACTATTTTAACTAACAAAATATTTTCTTTCAAGTGTTATAAATACTTTCTAAAAATTAGTATATGTATTTACCTCCTCAAATTCTCTTCGATTATCACCATTGATCCTGACTGATCATGCGTCTCTATTTCCTGTGAATTTTGGACCCTTGCATATCAACCCCGACCATTGGACAGAACAGGACTTGTTGGATCATTACACCACATCAGGCGTAACACCAGGCAAGACACCTTGCCTTTACTGTTTAAATTTCTTGTTCAATATCATGCATGCTTTATAATTATTTATTTCTAGCAAATATAAATTGTTATTTCAAAACTTTATGTAGTTTACTATACTTAGTTTTCGTTATGCATTTGGCCTAGAGTTAAGGGACCACCTTTGTTTGTGCCGCATTCATTGGCCCGACACCTGTGTGCCACGATGTCACGTGTCTCATATAGATTCAGACTTGCGTACCGACCGTACATCGGTGCGTACAGGACGAGCGTTATGATATAACTGCTAATATAGTTGTCTAGAAGACTTAGCGGTTATTAGAAATATCATGGTGTGGATTCAGCACGAGTAGTGCTTGGGGAGGGTGAAGACAGTTATTAGGCGCAGGGGCTTTCACACATTTACTTTTCTCTAGCTGCCATTTGTGACTCAGCCGAGAGCTAGTGCGCCGTGCACTTATTTACTTTTCTCTAGATGCCACTAGTGCCTTGGTTGAAACACAAATGTGCCGTGCATTTACTTTCCTCCAGCTGCCGTTGGTGACTCACCCAAGAGCTAGTGGCCGTGTATTTATTTTTTTCTAGATTCCCCTTAGCTCTCACTCGAGGCCGTGCATTTACTTTTCTCTAGACGCCACTAGTGCCTTTGTTGAAACGCTAACGCGCCGTGTTTCTAGTCTCGAGAGCCCTTGTGTGGAACGTTGTCTTCAAAATATATTTTCACATAGAATGGTTAAGGACCTTTATTTGTGTAGTCACATATACTTTTCTGTTGAGCTTTATTTATTCAGTTATTGGCATGATATTATGTGTCTTGTTACGTCCCTCTGAGGACCTGGTTATCTCGCCAGGTGTGTGCTCTTGTTTTTTGCAGGTGCTCTAGTTCTAGCCGTGACTATCTCCATTTCTTCGAGGGTGATTGCACTTTGATCGTCTTCGCTTCGCTCGCCAAACTCTTTCTTTGTTGTGCATTTCTTTTCATAGTTTGTAGTGGATTTGTCTCTGCCCAGCTACATGTATCAAATGACAAATTTCTTAGTTAATTATACGATATCTTTTATTCATTTATTTTGTGTGGATGAGATTAGTTATGGTTCTACTACATTTTACAGCTTATGTATTCATACGAGGCCCATGTATTTCGTATGAATACAGCTGGCATGTTTACGTTTCTAGTCCTACGTACTTTGGGACTGGGGAGTTACAAAAGAGTAGTAGGTCCATAAAATATCATTCAAATCTATTTGCTCGTATTTTCAGATGCACAAAAGAGCAATAGGTCCACGAAATTCCCCAACGGGAAAAACAATCACGTCCATATTACCTCTGAGTTGTTTTTCCATCTATCACAAACAAGCCACCCAATACATAGAACTTCCACGTTGATAGCACCTCTGAGTTGTTCTGTAGTATCCTCATTAGGCCCACCCCTACCACGTCCTCATTACCTCTGAGTAGGAAGGCTCTACTTTAGACCTATATTTACCACATCCTCATTACCTCTGAGTAAATATGTTGGTTTTTTCTCCACTTATTATCCGTACTCGCACCGCCAATACACAAAAAGGGATAATAGGTCCACAAATGTCCTCTGTTGACCACAAATGCTATATTAGGTCCTCTAGTACATGCACCCCTTCTTCACAATCATATGCTTCTGGAACCCAGTTGTTCCGTGGCATTCATTATCCGTTACGTAGAACTTCCACGTCCATATTACCTCTGAGTTGTTCTATGTATCCTTATTTGAGCCCACTCCTACCACGTCCTCATTACCTCTGAGTAGGAAGGCTCTACTTTAGACCCATATTTACCACATCTTCATTACCTCTGAGTAAATATGTTGGTTTTCTCTCTACTTATTATCCCTACTCGCACCGCCAGTACACAAAAAGGGATAATAGGTCCACAAATATCCTCTGTTGACCACAAATGCTGTATTAGGTCCTCTAGTACATGCACCCCTTCTTCACAATCATATGCTTCTGGAACCCAGTTGTTCCGTGGCATTCATTACCCGTTACATAGAACTTCCACGTCCATATTACCTCTGAGTTGTTCTATGTATCCTCATTTGAGTCCACTTCCACCACGTCCTCATTACCATCAACCCCATATTTACCATGTTCTCACCACCTCTGAGTAAATATGATGGTTCCCTCTCTCAACTTATTATCCGTACCTAAAACTAAGGTACGCCAAGGATGATAAGTCCACATAAAATCTTCAGCGAAAGTACCCAAACCTATCACGTCCATGCTACCTCTGATAGGATCGCCACACCTAAACAACTCTGCTTTCCATGCTTCTTATTCAAAGTATCCCAAATTTGCAATTTAAAAACTTTGAAGGGGGTCTTGTAGAAGCATAGAAAATATTACTTTTAGTCCCACATCGGAAAGGAGAAGAAGAAAGGGCTCACTCCATTCTATAAATAGAGCCCCCTTGTCTCCTTTGAAAAGGGCACCAACTTCCCTTCCCTCCTTCCAACTTGGACTCTTCCTACTACGCACCTTTGGGTGCTAAGTCGAAGAAGTCTCGGGCAGTGTGGGCTCAACAAACCCAGTCAACTGTCCAAGTTGCTGATTGTCAGCGGGCCCCGTTGACTGTTACACGGGCTCCTGACGGAAAGTTGTACAGAACCACCCGCGTCCAGTCCCCCAGAGCTAACGGACAGGATGGGTCTTCAAAGTCTCCCTCTAAAGATCCAGAGCAAGTACTTTTACTAGCCACGGATCAGGAAGCAAACATGATGCCTAAGCACCCATGCGCTCGGGATACCCAAGTCCACAAGATCGTTGCAAAGGTAGATCAGCTTGCTACCGATCTGCGTGAGGGGATTACTTACAAACACAAGGTGGCAATATTGGCATACAATGAGTCCCTCCTGGGACGTCGTTGCCTCCGAGTCATCATTAACTGTTGCTGCCATAAGATAGTGGCTCCACTATCAAGGCAGTCTGTGTTCTAGCGACTACGACCTACTGCGCCTTTCCAACATCAACTCGGAAACATGATGCCAATTGAAGATATTATAACGGCCTGCATTCCACTAGATGCATTACTCAGATGTTTCAGTCAGGCACATCGTCTCAGTCAAGCGCATCATAATCTTCTGAAGGAGTCCACCGTCAAAATCTTCTTCGAACAAGGAGATCAGTCAAGAGGGAGACAAACAAAACTCTCTCAAAATTGTGACATTCCTCATACGGCTCAGTTATAAAATAGCCTCATACGGCTCGGTCAGAAGGCATTCCTCATGCGGCTCGGATATGAGACATTCCTCATGCGGCTTGGTCATGAGACATTCTTCATGCGGCTCGGTCAGAAGGCATTCTTCATACAGCTCGATCATGAGACATTCTTTCATACGGCTCAGCCATGAGATATTTCTCATACGGCTCGGCCAAGAGACATCCTTCATGCGGCTCGCCACAGAAGATTAGTTGATGCACGTGACAAATTGACCAGGTCTTAACTGCTCAACGACAAATCACAACAAATCCTAACAAATCCCCAGCTATCAGTCACAGACCGAGTCTCGAGGCATGATTACGGCTATGTGTCCTGGGGATTTGCTATGTGGTCATCTATGCGGCTCAAAATATCCTTCATCCCGAAATCACTATAAATAGCAGGGTGCCATACCCCTGCAAGATGGTTGGCAATCCAAGGCTGGCAACCTTCAAGAGAAAAGCAATATCTTCACGAGCTTGAGACTGTATCAGATAGTCCACAGAGTAAGACAGAGTTTATAGCACTTTCTCGAGCCTCCACCGTCACCCCCAGAATCAAAACTAAACAATTATACTTAAATTATTTCCTAGGCTTTCTTTCTAGGCTCTTCTTTGTACAAGCAAGTTTGCAATCAATTCCAGTATTCTGTAATACCTGTTGTTGATTTTCATGGCAAACACCAACCATTAGGAGTTTTCAAAAATCAACTAAAGGCAGATCTAGACAACCTATAGGGCTTCACAATTCTTTTTACAGAAGTCAATTTGATCGACTGAGTGCCGAGAAATCGGTGTCCCAAATTGACCAAAAAACTATTTTGAAACTATGATTTTTTAGAAAACTTTACCGATACGACATGTACCCCGACAAACCGGGAGACATGGTCGCAACCCATGAGCATCAAAAGATGCGTATGGATGTTGTCGACATGTAGGATTTGACGGAACTCAATTTTGTTATGTGTGCGCGGCAAAATCTATGCGTATCCGTCGAGATACCCTGTATCAGCATCTTTGCAAATTAGTCAATTACTTTGTGTTCATTCGTCATCTCAAGATAAAACTTGTACCAATAGGACCGTGTTATTTTTTTGGTCCTGTATGTCAAGTTTGGTCCAATTCTGAGAAGGTCGACCGGAACGCTATTTTGGTGGGCTTGCGACCCGATCCAACGGGCAAATTTGTGCACGGCCCACCGAAATCCAACTTTGGACATACGATTGGATTCATATCGACAAATCAGACCCGTAGATGTATAGTTTGATGACTTTAGAGACCGTAGGTACTGTTACATTTTTCGGTACAAACCGGACCGTAGGTACTGGCACATTTTTGGCCCAAAATTACTGTTTTGCCCCTGTGTCCAGAATTGAACTTATGGATAGGCTATCCTAGCTAATTTGAATATTCTTAACACGTTGGTAATATCTGTTTCAGTTTTCGGAGACTGTTGTGAGAGTTTGACTTTTGTGGCTCGTCGATTGACTAGAGAGTGTTGGTTCTACGTGCTACCACCAGGCAAGTATACCTTACTGAACTTATACAGTATTTATATGTTTTTCTTCCTATTTTATTTCTTTTCATATTGTCACATGTTTCTCATATTCCACTTGGGTTATAATCTACTTACTTCTTATTTTATAGATTTATGTGCACGTATAGGATATTAGTTGTTATCATTAATTATTTATTGGTCTTTCTAGTGTTCATCGTGTCTTGTGATAGAGTTTACAGTTATGCCATATTTTCTTGATTGACTTGACCTGGTCGTGATTAATGGACTTGGACTTGTCTTGAGTATGACCTGACCTGACTTGACCATTCTCGATTTGGAGTAACTTGCATTGTACTACAATTAAGATATACTATAGATTGGGAGTATCTTGCATTGTACTACAGTCTATAGGATTTTACATAACCTTTATATTCCTTTAGGATATGAGATTGATACTGGGATTGGCTATTCTCGATTAGGAGTATCTTGTATTATACTATAATCAAGGCATACTATAGATTGAGAGTATCTTGCATTGTACTACAGTCTATAGGAGTTATTCGATTGATTGTTAGTCAAGTCTAGTATTATATTTCACTATGACATGTCATTTCTTGGATGTTCTTCTTGTACTGGCCTTATCCTCCATACATGTATTTACTGTCATATTAGTAGGTATATTTTATGTATCTTGCTAGTCCCCCGAGGACCTGATAATCTCTTCAGGTATTTGCTGAGTGGTTGCATAGAGTAGATAGGTAGTTGATGATTGTGTCTGCATGAATCAGGTATCAATAGTGGTACTTATTCATTCTTCCTTATTTATATTTATTTCTATGACTTTCTGCTGATATAGCCTAGTTTTGTAAGCTCTATTATTATTCTTGAGCTTGATCGAACATGTGTGGTACAGGATGGCCGACTGTATTGTGTATTGTTCATTCTTATTATGTTACTCTCTTAGTGGATTGAGATATAGTTTTGACTGGCCATGATGAGACCTATTATCATACTCTAGACAGCTTATACGTATCCGATTGGGCTGGAGTCCTCTTGATACATAGCTGGCTTGCGCACGCACTCGCATCCTGAAAAACGGGTGCGGGTCGTGACAGTATACAAAGGGTGCCTAGTGGATTTAGTGAGGAAGAGTTGCTTATTAGACAAAGGTGACCACCTTGGAGGTTGAATTTTTTTTGCTTTTATTGAATATGGACAAGTGCAAGAAAAGGGAAGAAAATGACTTCGTCATGATCAGATGAGCAAGAACAAATTCATATCATCATTTCTTCGTCTTACCATCATTTCATCATCTTAATTAACTATGTCCTATTTACATCGATCAACTATCTTGTATCTAATTCTGTTAGCTATACATTGAAATCTATTGGATTCTCATATCTCTTTATTTAGAAAAGTCCGAGGAAGTATCGTAATCATCTAGCTCGGAAATAATTACACTTAGAAAATTATTTTGAGTATGGATTGCTTTAGAAGAACGTATAAGAATTTCGAGTAAGAAGAACAGTAGAATATACATTAATGGTGAGAACTGTAATATTTTATAGTTGTATTTTTAGAACTGATGAGAATATTTGAGGGAGATTTAATTCTTGAGAATTTAGATGTTTTTTTTGTTGTTACTGATTCTTGGGATATTACATCATAGAATTAAGACTAGATACTGGAACTAGGAATCCAAATACATGGAAGGAAGCTTATGACTACATGCGGTGATGACATAAAATTGAACAAAGATTGGTAAGAGAATGATTAGGAACCAGAAGAAAAAAAACTTTTGAGTTATAGGAAAATCTAGAGACTTGTGTGGAAATTTTTAAGTTTAAAAAGGATAATATTTGAAAGTATAAAAGTTGAAGAAAATATGAAGGTTGATATTTAAAATAATGTAGAAAACTTTTATATGGTAGAGTGGCATTAGATTTGAGTAATAAGAGGGTGTGATTTGAACAAGTTCAAGGATTTTATAAATCTTGATTCAGGAATTCCGGATCTAAGTAAAAACAAGGTAGAGAAATTTGGACTTTCAAGATTATTACATGGAAAAGGATTACAAATAAAAAAGGAAAATCGAGGAGTTATAACAAAGAGTATGCTTCATAGGTACTACCTTAGGAATAAAGGTCAAGCCTAGAGTATTTATAGAAAGGTTCAATCTTCATGACCGAATATTTAATTTTTGGTATTAGTCGTATAAAGGGTTGATTTTCACGATTGAAGATCATGATTTTGTAGTGCTATGTTTGGGCTTGTAAGATAAAGGTATAATTGGCAAATGATGATCGGATAAACTTGGCAGTAGTCAAAGTAGAGTAAGATGATTACTTTGACTTTCTTCTACAAATCGTATCTCTTGATTTCCTATCCTAGTGGAAGAGATTGCTTTTCCTATCCTTGGATCGTTCTCTAAATTTCAATATCGCTAAAACTTGATTCACTTTGATCGTGACTAATCGATTTTGGGTCATCCCCTTTATCGTGCCAACATGCTCAACTCCTGACTATACTCAAAATGATTTTAAAATCGATCGTGACCTAATTCCCATCCTTTGGATGCACTTGCTCAGACTTCGATTTTGTTTTCATCATGCTTAATCCTATTTTTTACCAAGAATTGATTGACTTATCTTAGGTCGTGTCCAAATTTTAATTTTGATCATGATTAGATTTTGTTGCCATTATCGTTCGTACCTAAACCTTCAAATTAATTCTTGGTAATGACTAAGCTCCGTTCTAATCATGATTTGAATTAACCACTATTCTGATGTGTAGTCGTGCCTAGATGACCTGGCATGACTAGACGACTTTGATTCCAATGATCGTGATTCTAATGATCATGAATATACATATCAATTTTACTCATAAATCGTGCCTAAAATTTCAATCTTCGATCACGACTATCTACCAACTTAGTCGTGTCAAAATTTAGGCATGATCATATCGGAATAAATTTTTTCGTCGTGCCTAAATTTTGATTCTCTAGTCACTCGTGCTCATATTTCATTCCAAATCGTGTCTGTGTTTAATTATTTTCAATGGCTCTATCATAAATCATGCCTAAGTGATTTCAAATCATTTTCAAGATCTTAATTATGTCAGAGTTTTGATTTTGATTCACGACCTAGCTATAATTGTGATTCTTAGGACTTGACTGTGCCAAACATTTTATTATTCCTAACGATGCCAATCGCGTCGTTTCAATATTTGATCGTGCCTATATAACCTTAAATCTAACTTTATCGAGCCTAGATCATATTGATCATTCCATACTTAGACCTGATTCTAACTTGATCATAACTGAACAACTTTGATTTTTTTAGTCGCGACTTCGCGCTTAAATAACTTGAATTTATTTCTAATCGTGCCTATAAGATTGTGACTTCAAATCTCGTTATGCCAAAACTTTATTTTGGTTATGACTAAGTTTTAATCTTGCTCATGCCTACGCTACCCTAAATATGATCTTTATCAAGCCTAGACTACTGATCATTCTGTACCTGAAATTTTGATTCTATCTTCGGTTTACCAGTAGTGACTGAAATTGTACATGAAATAATTTGTATTTATTCTGATCGTGCCTAAATGACTTGAGTTATTTCTAAACTGTGCCTACATTGTATCGCCCTTACTTCGATCCTATCTTGTCAAATTCATTAGTCGTGCCTAAATAATTTTGAATTGATTATCTTGATCGTGTCAAAACCATCGTTCTTTGACCGTGCCTAAGGTATTGCCTAAACTCTGTATCATGTTTTGACCCCTCTGCCAAACTTAAATTTCGAGGACAAATTTTTTTAAGGAGGGTAGATTTGTAACCTTCGTTAACGAATTTTGAAAAATTTCAAATTTTTGTATTTTTCTGTTTTTCAAATTTTTTTTTTCTAAATCTTGAAAACGTGAATTTTAATTAAAGTACATTTTTGATCGTAATATATATTATCGATATTTTGGGTCTTAGTTTTGTGAAACTATATGATAATTATCCCAAATAAAATTCTTGTCAAATTTATTGAATTTTATAAGCTATAAATCTTTACTTTTATATAAAGATAAGGTTTGTCAAATATTATTTATAAATAAAAATACTTTTAGTTCTATTTGTTTTAATCTTAAAAGTTTACGAAATTGTAGGTCATTCAATTTTTGCCTCGTATCGGGCTAAGACCATTGCGGTCTTCTAGCATACCAAGTTTGGACTTAGATCGTGGGCTAGGTCCTTTGAGTCTACGTAGTGATTGATCGTGGTAGCTAAATTATAATTAGCTAGTTGTTAATAAGTAACTGAAATTTACTAGCTATTACTAATTAAATAAGTGGTTAGCAATTAGTGTTAGTGATTAGCACTTTTCCACTATACTTTTCCTACTTCTATTATAATTTCAGCTTTGCCCTTAGGGTTTTCTACCCATACCCTATAAATGTTGGACATTCCCAATATTTTACAAACTAAGTTCCTAAAAACCTAATTTCTTAGCAGTCGACACCCTCCTGTGCTCTCTTTACCACAACAGTCCCGACCCCCTACTATGAAATATCCACGGCCTTCCGACCTTGGCCACGTCCCACCATGCCACCATCATCCCCAACATCATCACCATGGCTTCCCCATCTTCGACCAGTGCCCGCCCCAACACAGCACCACCACACCACCACTAATGCTATCGCCACCCCGGTCTGCCTCTCCTACATCACGACCACCCTCTTCACAACCCTGTCGGCCTACAGCCACAATCCCTACTACTAGCCACACATACACCACCACCACCACTGTCACCATCATCACCAGCATCACAACCACGCCTAACCCCCAGTCCTCCGCCGCCCAGATTTTTTCCAGATCTGGGTAACACCGCCAAATTCGATCACCCTCATCAAGCCTACCACTGCTATCACATCATCATCATCATTCACCCACACACCCATCGTCACCACCACCATATTCATCGGCCAACCCCCATCAAAAATCACCACCATCATCGAGAGGGAGAGAGGGAAAGAGGGAGAGAGAATCCTAACCCATTCTCCGCCCGCCGTCCGGGTATTCCGAGCCTGGCGCTGTCAATACCACATTTTAGCTTGAGGGTATTTTGGTCATTTATGAAATTTTGAATTTATTTTAATTTATTAAAGTGGTGATTATTATTTTGACTTTGACTAGTTGAGACTTTGGAGACTAACCTAGATGTTGACTCTAGCTATGGTGACTTGGTTAGCATGGTGGGACCCTGGTCTAACTTAAGTCAACCCATTTTAGTCATTTAGAATCTAGTTTGAAATAGGAGAATAGAGACTAGGTTCATGACTTATGACTTAGGAATTTATTTCCATGACTAATACAACTCGGCCCAAGGCCCATACTAGAAACACTAACCCTAGCCCCAACATAATGTGGCCGGCCCCTAGGGTTTCCCCTATAAAGCATCTCATTGAATGTTCTTGCCTCTTTTGTGTTGTTTCAATATTTTAAAGAAAGAGGTAAAGAGCAATCTTCCCCAATCCATAACTTTCTCATTTCAAGTCTTTTTTGACTCAAATCTTTTACAATAGTTTCTAATCAATCTCTACTTGATGTTCATGGAGAGCAATTTCAGTTTGGGATCAATTTGGAGCTTTTGGCTAGCAAGGAGAATACCCCCCATTTGAAGCTTTCTCTTGAGATTGACACTTTATAGAGGTATACCCCTCAAATTCATTATTCTTCTTGATTTCTTTGTATGATAGCCTGGATCTAGGTGTCTCCTAGCTGTGGTGTGAGTTTGGTGAAGTTTTGCATTGGTTTCGTGTCCGTATCGGACACGTATCATAACCAATATACAAGTGTTTGATTAAATGCCTCAATGAGTGATTTATTGCTATTTTTAAATTCTATTTGAATAAGAATATAGATCTACATGTGTTTATTGGTTACCCTATGCTTTGTGTCCATTTTGGAGTCGTGTCCATGTCCAAATAGGACACGAACACGCTCGCAACAGCTTAGGGCATTACCCTGCTGTTCGAGGCATCGTGCTCACTGCACAGGGCACGTGGCGACCTGTGGTTTGGCACAGAAGAGGGGGCAATGACTAACATGTCATCCCCCAAGCCTCGTGTTAAATGGTCGTGTGTCGGACACGTGGTGTCGAGTGTATTGGGATTGCACTGCACGTGTGAAACGTGCTGACACGACCTGATATGGGCTTCGTGTCCATGTTTGACATGTCATGGACACGTTGTGATGGGTCCAGTGTACCCTAGTGTTGGGCTACACGTGGATGTGACCACGTAGCATGATGTTTCACGTATCGTGTCCACGAGGCGACTGCATCGTAGCATGATGCAGTCTGTGCACGCGATGGTGTCTGTGCGTATTTCGTGACTTGGATACGCCGTGTCCAGTCGTGGGGACTCGTGTGGACTCTGGACACATGTACGACTCGACCCTGACCTATTTTGCATGTATTTCATTCTGTTTCTATTCATAATTCATGTTATCCCTAATGTTCTGATACTTGTAATTGTTCCTGTTTCAGAGTTTTGAATGATGTGTTTAATTCGATTTCATTTGATAAATTCTATAGGTTACATGTTAGTTAGGATGCTGTATACATGTTAGATATAGTAGGGTTAATCTTTGTGAATTGTGATTGTTTTCGAATTAATTTTAGGCACTGTTAATTGAGCTGTCATATGTTCAACCTGAACACTGTTTTCCTGAGAACATATTCACACAGGTTTTTTCTAAGATTGATGTACTGTTTTAAACTGAGTACATTTATTACACACACACACATTATACTCTCACATGAGCACAAATACTGGGAACACACTACACCCTTTCCGTTAGCTCATATACACACACACTGGACTGTTACACTGTGATACATTACACACACCCACACTCAACTGATTTCCTGAGAACACATGTGCATTTGTACTATTTTACTGAGAATAGCTGAACCCACACACACAGGTACACAGGAACACCTATAGCTACTGTCATTTGCACACACACACACACACACATTTGAAACATACACACACACACACACCACTGTTCCCTACTGATTCCTAACACACACACACACACACTCTTATTTTTCATTCACTCTAAAACATTATTCTCACACATACACATTTCCCTACAAACTGATATGTGAACCACACACACACACATTTCTCTACTGTTTCCTGAGAACATTGGTACACTATTTTCTTATGTTTTGACACACACCTATGTATGAAATCTGAAACCTACCTACTGTTGTTATATACACACACATATGCCTAAAATCTAAGAACACTCTAGCCTATGTCATGTACACACACACTCACATGCACATGTATCCCCTTATCTCTCTCTCTCTCTCTCTCTATATATATATATATATATATATATATATATATATATATATAAATATATACATACATTATCTATATTCTTGATAATAGTAATGTGATATATATATGTAAGTTGCTTATATTAATTTAGTATATAGATAGATATATATAATGTGTGAAATATGTGTGATATAAACAATATATGGCATATAGCTTATGTAGATTCCTATGATATAGCCTATGGGTATATGACATGTATATACATGTGACTTGTGTGTTAATGGCTTGTATGGCTTTGTGATGATGTGTGCTTGCTAGAATAGGCTGGCTAGGCTTAGTGAGACTTGTTTGGGTTAGGCTTGACCTAGTTGACCTAGTTTGACTAGTGTAATTGACTAGAGTTGACCAAAGGTTGACTTTAGCCTAGATTGACCCAAACATCATGTAGAATGCATTATAGCAGTCTATTTTACTATTTTGGACATGCTGTGACTTGTACTGTTCTATAGGAGCCAGACACCACTCCTCAGACAGTATATTCTCTTCAGACATACAGATATCAGGCGAGTACATTCTCTGATCATTTCATATCTTGTTTAGGATTATATTCCCGCTTTAGATTACTTTACTTGATGCTGACACGTTGGTAACACAGATTAGTACTATATGGATCCCTTCATGAGATGTTATCCCTCTCGGAAGCATCAGATACTCATGTCTCGTGTGCTTCACTTACATCATGTATCTCATACTTCTATTATCATAAATCTATCATGTATCTGCTTGTGATTCCTGTACTCTCATGAATCACAGAGCCTTCACGAATCTATTCATGAATCACACTTTATGAGCCAGTAGCGTAGTCATGAATCTTAACGTAACTTGATTGGATCCTTGTGTATTGATTGGGGATGGGGGAGTAGAACTAAACTGTGAATAATTCCAAAGTAGTGTAGTCATGAATCACCTCTTTAGTATAGCCATGAATCACATCCAGCTGTTCACATGTTTATATTGTACTCTGAATCACTAGTCACTAATAGTTTTCTTATATATATTGTAGCTATTTACTTACAGTTCTTTCTTTTACATCATGTTGTTCTTTCAGTTTCATGTATCTTACTCTCTAGCATGTTTATATTTCCTAACCTGCTATGATTTGCATGAGATATATTGTGCTCGCTCCTGTCCTGACTGGACCTGTTGAAAATATTACAAAGGATGAGGACGAGGCGCTCTGTACCACTTACTATGGGACTACCTTAGAGGATTGCTGTGACTTGGATCTCCAGCAGGATCCATTAGCAGTAGTTGACACACCCTTAGTATAAAGTAGCTATTTCAGTTGTATTTATTGTCTGGATTATTGTATTTAAGATTTGGGATGTTTCTGGATTACTGTGATATCTTAGACACTTAGACTCTCTATCTATCCGTATTTATGGATTCGTATCATATCTATCTATCTTATCGTATTCTACCTTAGATGTGATTGAGACTGTATCCTGTTATGTCATCTCCATTCGGAGTGTATATACTGTACGTGTACCTTATATTGTTAGATGTTGTAACCTAGGACAGCATTCTACCGCTGACACTGCGGCGTAGGCTGGACGTACCCACTTCTCGTGCCCTTACTCTAGGGTGCAGGTCGTGACACGTTTTTAGTGGTTGCCCATGCAGGTCTAGTTTATGTAGTGGTATTCGAACTAGAGTATCACTACAACCATTAGTAGGATTAGGATATATTTTTGAAGGTACTCAATCACAGTTAGAAATCCTTGAGAGATTCCTGGGACGACCCTTGAGAATCTTTTTTGAACTTCAATTTGAAATCCTTTCCCTTATTTTTTTCACCCTTATTTCTTGATTATTGAATTTGATTTTTGAATAGATCATTGTTGATTTTAATTTTTCCTATCGAGATGAATTTTATGGCCTGAGTTACGATATTTTCTGATAACATATATTGACGGGAATAACAGGGATGGTAAAACGTCTACTTGATTATGGAACCTGTAGTTTATCGCAGCCATATTAGCTGGCATGGCAAAAACGTAGAGACCTGACTTCGGATGTACATATCTTGGTTATGAGATTTAGAATTTCTCGCAGCTATACTAGTCGGCATAGCGAGGATTCTAGACGACATGATTATAGAGGTGCATACCCCAGTTATGGAATCTACCGTTTATCGCAGCCTTGCTTACTGGCATGGCGAGGACTCTAAGTAACATGATTTTGGACAGACGTATATAATTATCAGATTGTATCTTGGGAAGGTTTTAAATATATCATCTCTATCGTACCCTTCTGTTGTTATAAAATTGAATTCCATCCTCAAATAACTTAAGAGTAGGGATATTTTAGTTTTTCTAGAGCTTATTCATATGTAGTTCTTTCATAGTGTAATGATATGATGACTTGTAGAGTGTCTGTACCCTAGAGATGATAGCTAGCATTGGTATTAGAATAGTAGTCCATTGTAGATGATTCCTCTGTTATTTATAATACCTACCAGTTTTCATATAAGATGTTAGTCTGTCTTACAGTCTTGATGATTTATTATCCTTTCTAGTAGGGCACCCATGGCCAGCGCCTGTCCTTGAGTATAGTTGTAGTTTCACCTAAGACTGAGAGGTCTATATATATAGATAGGTTACAGATGATATTGGCATATGGGATATGGGTTTGGTTGGTATCTATAGGTCATTGTTGCATAGGGTTATTGACATGTTGTTTAGCCTATATTTGGTCCAGTTTTCTATTTTAGTTAAATTCCCTTTGTGTTGAATTTAGTCATGTTTGATCAACCTTTATAGGCAGTGTGTAGACCCTT
Source organism: Iris pallida (assembly GCA_029216955.1). NCBI lineage: Eukaryota > Viridiplantae > Streptophyta > Magnoliopsida > Asparagales > Iridaceae > Iris > Iris pallida. Next base: position 8,623,018 of record JANAVB010034417.1, read on the forward strand.
CACTAGATACCCTGTTCCCTTGGTTCAGACTTGTACAAATTGTTCACTGCCCTCAATATTTCATTACCTACCATGTTGCATCATAGATTTCACTGTACCATTATTCAGACCCCAATTATTGACTCACCAATATAACTATCAACCCCTTAACATATTCTACATATCTAGAGAGTTAGTATCATACATGTTCGAGGTCTGCACTCATCCTTACTTTCTGTACATAGTGACATACTGCATCTCTTAGCATTTTACTTACTTGATAGCCTTGCAATACCCTTCATTATAACCTGCAGTACCTGTCCTACAGTGGAGTTTAAACCTTTTTGGGCATGGTTGTTCAGTCCATTTAGGACAGTTATATACATTGGGGATATAATGTGGGTTGTTAATAAGAGTTCTCCCTTGATCATTGTTCTGTCCCTCTTTCATTCTTAGATACAGATGATACCTGTTTAGCCCATCTGTCCAGATACATGTCCAAACCTTTTCTTTCATTGTTGGTTCAGTCTTCCAACGGCCTCTACCTGGGCATTAGTTCAATTTTCCATATGTATGTGTCCTGCATATCATTGTCCTACATATGATTGTTCTGCATCTTCATATGCAGCCATGCTACACCACTGTTCTGTCCTAATACACCCTACAGTATCTGACCCCCTTCATTGGAGTGATAGGCATATGGTAGGGTGTGTGTGTTATTAGACCTAGAGTAGAGTTTGAGGTGATGAGGGTTAAATATATATAGCTTATAAATATGTAATGTATTTTGATTTGGTATGTAGCCTGCACTCATTTGCAGTATACTGCCTATTGTATTTCCTGCACACCAGTTTGGTTCACTTCCTTTAGACCACTGTCCTGCATGTAGTTTAATAGGTGTTCAGTCCAGATAGAGAGGAAAGGCCCAGGTTTGATCTAAAAACATGTTTCAGTCACCATGTAAGTTTTCTTTCACTTTAACTTTACAAGTTGGACCCTAATGTTCTGTCCTTTTTGCCTTATAAATTAAGTCTCCTTAGCATCATTCCCTTTTTCCTACATAGATGTTTCAGACCATTCATCCTTAGCCTAATTTCTAAGCATTTGTTCAGTCCCTTATGAGTTTAGTCTATTTTAACACTTTGATGATCAGTTATATATATATATATATATTTATATATATATATATATATATATATATATATATATATATATATATATATATATAGATAGATAGATGATATACTTAGGATATATGTAATGGGTTGTTGTTCTTGAGCTTATGTATATGTGGTATTGGGATTTGTGTGCTTAGATTATAGGTATTTAGTTATGGTGACTTGATAGGATTGGAAAGTTAAGAGTTAGTCTATTATAGAGTTTTTTGTGTGTGGCTAATTTCTAGTTGCCAACACCTAGATAGCTAGCCTAGGCAAAACTCTAAGAAGTTGACCAGTTGTTGACCAAGTACTTGGATGTTGACAAATTGACTAGTTGTTGACCAGTAGTTGACCATTGACTATGTTTGACTTAGTTGACTGGAGATAAGCTTAGAAGTAGGTTGTTATTGTGTTTGTTTGATCATGTTTGGTTATTTGTAACTTGAGACCTTGTTTGTGTTTAGGTCGGAGACATGGTTTTTCTGAGGATATCTCCGACTCGTGGTACCATACGTTTTGGTGGAGGTGGAAAGCTTAGCCCGCACTTCATCGGACCTTTCGTGATCAGCGGGAGAGTCGGTGATGTGGCATACAGGCTAGATTTGCTACCTGCACTAGTGGGTGTCCACAACGTATTCCACGTATCACAGTTGAGACGGTACGTGGCTGATCCTAGCCTTGTACTTGACCATTCGAAGATTGAGGTGGGACCTACTTTCAGTTATCTAGAGCAGCCAGTGGAGATTCTGGATCGTCGAGAGAAGGTACTAAGAAACCAGGTGATACCTTTGGTTCGTGTCGCATGGAGGCATCATTCTCCAGGAGAGTCTACCTGGGAGCGGGAGGATGAGATGCGCGAGCGATACCCATATCTTTTTGGACCTTGAGGTATGATTGTCTATCCTTCTCATCAGTTTAGTTCGTCTTTTAATTTCGAGGACGAAATTCTTTTAAGGAGGGTAGATTTGTGACTACCACATTTTAGCTTGAGGGTATTTTGGTCATTTGTGAATTTTTGAATTCATTTTAATTTATTAAAGTGGTGATTATTATTTTGACTTTGACTAGTTGAGACTTTGGAGACTAACCTAGATGTTGACTCTAGCTATGGTGACTTGGTTAGCATGGTGGGACCCTAGTCTAACTTAAGTCAACCCATTTTAGTCATTTAGAATCTAGTTTGAAATAGGAGAATAGAGACTAGGTTCATGACTTATGACTTAGGAATTTATTTCCATGACTAAAACAACTTGGCCTAAGGCCCATACTAGAAACCTAACCTTTGCCCCAACTTAATATGGTCGGCCCCTAGGGTTCCCCCCCAATAAAGCATCTCATTGAATGTTCTTGCCTCTTTTGTGTTGTTTCAACATTTTGAAGAAAGAGGTAAAGAGCAATCTTCCCCAATCCATAACTTTCTCATTTCAAGTCCTTTTTGACTCAAATCTTTTGCAATAGTTTCTAATCAATCTCTACTTGATGTTCATGGAGAGAAATTTCAGTTTGGGATCAATTTGGAGATTTTGGCTAGCAAGGAGAACACCCCCCATTTGAAGCTTTCTCTTAAGATTGACACTTTATAGGTATACCCCTCAAATTTATTGTTCTTCTTGATTTCTTTGCATGATAGCCTGGATCTAGGTGTCCCCTAGCTGTGGTGTGAGTTTGGTGAAGTTATGCAATTTGGGTCATCGTTGATCGTTTAACCAAATCTGCACATTTTCTCACAATAAAAACCACATGGAGCGCCGATCGGTTAGCTCAGCTATACTTAGATGAAATTATCCGATTACATGGGGTGCCGACATCAATAATGTCTGATCGGGATGGAAGATTTGTATCGCATTTTTGGGTCAGCTTATATTCTACCATGGGAACGCAATTGAAATTCAGTTCTGCATACCATCCGCAGATCGATGGCCAGATCGAGAGGGTAAATCAGATACTTGAAGACATGCTACAGCTTTGTACAATTGATCTGAAAACCAGTTGGGACACTCACTTGCCGCTAGCAAAATTTGCCTACAATAATTATTACCAGTCGAGTATACAAATGGCTCCGTATGAAGCATTATACGGGCAAAATTGTCGATCTCTGAGTTGTTGGGATGAAGTCGATAAATGACAGGTACTTGGGCCCGAGATGGTGGAGCAGGCCGTCGAGAAGGTTCGCATGATTCGGGAGAAGTTACTTGTGGCACAAAGTCGGCAGAAGAGTTATGCGGATACTCATCGACGACAATTGAAATTTATGGTGGGCGATCACATATTTTTGAAGGTGTCACCGATGCGCGGAGTTATGCGATTCGGGGCAAAGGGGAAGTTAAGTCCGAGATTTGTTGGCCCATTTGAAATTTTTAAGCGAGTCAGCCCAGTTGCCTATCAGATCGCGTTACCACCGACATTGGATGGAGTGCACGATATCTTCCATGTTTCCCAACAACGGAAGTATGTACATGATCCAAGCCATGTGGTAGACTTCGGTCAGTTAGGACTAAGAGCTGACTTGTCTTATGTGGAGGAAGCCGTGTAGATTTTGGATAGGAAGGATAAAGTTTTTCGGAACCGAGTTCTTTCTTTGGTTCGAGTGCTTTGGCAAAATCCTTCCGTCGAAGAGTCGACTTAGGAACTTGAAGCGAATATGAAGGAAAAGTTTTCTTCATTATTCGATCTAGGTGGGTTTGTGTTTAAGTTTTGGGGACGAAAAGTTTTGTTAGTGTATTAATATGTAATGCCCTGAATCCCGTTGCGGAGCACGGATCAGGCTAGCGGCCGAATGGTCGAGTTGGATGAGAACTGGGGAACTTTACTTGGGAAAACTTTACCAGGATCGCGGGATAATGAATTAAGATCCTTTCCTCGTGGATTGGTATCTTTTGAAATGATACCCAAGATGCAGTGGCACGCATCTTGGGGGAAGAGTTCTATATAAGAGTCGCTTGCCCCGAGACCGTTTTCCTGCTGGTTTTTATGTCGCTTTTGCTGTTGGCTTTTGTGTGCATTTTCGTGATTGTTTTCGATGAATGTTTTCATGGATTTACTTTCACTGTCTACGTATTTTATATCGAATCACTGAGAGAAAGAGAAGAAGTATGCTGACCAGATGTTGGTGCCAATGTAGGTGCTAACGTAGTGAACCGAGCTTGACGTTACGTAGAAAATCTTTTTCTCTCGGTAATTCACCAACAAGTGAGTGGCTTTGATCCTTCGACGATCCTTAATCTTCGCGCATAACAATGGTAGACTTGTTATTGCATTCGGTACTTAATACAAGATGCCTAGTAATAACTCAGAAAGATAATAAAAGATAATTATCATATGGCTAGGCTTATGTTGCAAATCAAATATGCTTGTATGTTGCAATATGAATTGTTGAACAAGTGATGCAAAGAACCAAGTATTGGGCGGTAAGTATATCGGACTTTGGTTCGAAAGAATGATAACACTAATGAATTGTCCCTTGGTTGGATGAATGATTATACGAGCCTATGGCTCAAAGTAAGATGGTAAGATGGCAAGATGGTAAGATGGCAAGTTGGCAAGATGAAATGAGAACTATGACTTATGTGTGGAAGATGCTATTATCATGCATGTTATGTCTCTTATTAGTTAAGTTACATTGCGTGCATGGTCATGGACAACTTGTGTACAAGGTAGTTCCCAAAACGGTAATCCGCGGCTACGGACCCGGTTCGTCCTAGGGGGAACAAGGATTGATGCTGACGTACTGGCATCGATATACGGGACTTGCAGTGGGGCTAGCTACCTGTACTGCAAGTGCATCAATATACCAGTAAGACAGTCCAAGATGGTGTGTCGCCAGTGACCTTCATATAGACATGTGTCATAGCTAATAATGTCTTATGCAGGCTAGAGTAAGTGTTATTCATAAATATACAGGGATGACTATTGACCGTGGGTAAGATTCACCAAATTGGTGATCAATATAAATTGCTTATATTAGAACAACATGAATTGCTTATGTTTCTAACATCACTGTGTGCTTCTTATATTTCTTATCAAATATATAAATTGTTAATCGACCCTAAGGCAAGATAGAAAGATCACAAATCAATAGTGAACATTCATGTAATTTACTACTGTTGATTTATGGTGAGATTGGTTACGGTCGCTCACCAGTACATATATGGCAATGTACTGACCCTCGTCTCCACAGGTGTCGGGAACCTCATGGATAATCTTAGACGCTGAAGGCTTGCTGTCTGACTCTTTAGAAGCTTCATACGTTCTTGAAGTTTCCACTTGAAGAAGAAGGCATTTTGCTGAAGGTGGTTATTGTTGCGTTATTAATAAAGGGATATGATGTATGGAACAAGTTGTATCTCATGTCAATATTTCTGTAAGTTATAGCCAAGTTTGGCATTTCATCTTGGCTGTTTGAGAGCCTTATATTTTTTGTAATTTCAACGATATCAATAAAGAACTTATTTCAGATCATATCTGTGTTGCCCAACTTCTTTGTTAACCTGCTACGAATCTCTATTCAAAACGTCTCTTTTACAAAAAGAACACGAGCACGCCTTGTACAAGTGCAATTACAGACTTATACGACATCACACCATAGCGAGGACAAATAATATGACGTGAATCAAAGCGGAGGCGAACGATTCTCCGAATCGGGGCGTGACACGACGCATCCAAGCGAGCTCCGTATCGAACGATCAAGTACTTGTAACATGTGTATGAAAATTGGTAGGTTGTCAGTACACAACCGTACTGGTGAGTGAGCCTTTCGCCCATCTATACAAAATCAACACATTATTTTAGTGAGTACAACTTGTTCTTTTGTAGTCTTTGTAATCCTACCTTAGGATCAGTTTTATTCCAGAACTATAACATTACTTTGTGTTGCAACAATCATGATCGTGCTCGAAATTATTTGAGATGTTGCTACAAAACCCAGTTGGCAAACATTGTGGTCATGCTATAAGATCTATTTGTGTGACAACATCGAGGCCGTACCTCACAACATAGTATAACCCATTCATACTTGTCTTACGGTCTTCCCTGTTTTAGCATATAACCGACTCAAACCATACTCATAAACTCGTGTGATTGACTCAAACAACCGACACCACATCTTGTGTTGAAGCACATGTCTCTGTTATAGCCAAATCGTAGGCTTCATATTTGTGTTGCAAACTGTGCACTCATTTCTCTGAGTCATTCGTGTCGTGCTTACACTTTTTGTGACTCAACCGACACCATGCATGCAGATTACTGCTCAGCACACCGACTATTCTACATGAAGGGTCACTGGAAATTCAAGCCATCTTGGACATTGATGGGTTAGACGATGATCATTCAGTAGCAAGGTAGCTAGCCCCGCTGAATGCCCCGAATGTTATATCCCATTTCCACAGAACTGATCGTCCTCGCTAAGGCGTGATGCCGCACGAGCCTAGGTTGCGCTTGCACAAGACAGGTTCCATAAAGACCGATTACAGCAGCTTGCGACAGGGTCGTCGCACAGAAGTCCAAGCAGAGAAGTTGAATAATACAAAGACATATACAAAATGATACTTTTTATTGATATTGGAAATAAGATTACAAAGGCGCGAAGCCAAGATTACAAGTCACTTAAGCTCACTTTCTCTCTTGATACAAGCACTCAGCTCTCTCTCTCTCTTCTCTCAATTACAATCACTCATGCCAGAAGGCTTACAATTTTGTGGATGCTTCTGAAGACGATGTCCATATATTATGTCTCGTATATGTGAAGACTTCAACACGGTTGTATGCCTTAAAATGCTGAGGATCTCCAAGCCTCAGCGCGTCCAAGCGAGCTCCACCTCGACAAGTAAGTGCCTGTAACCTGCACATAAAAACTGTTGGGTGGTCAGTATACAACCGTACTGGTGGTACGAGCTTCTCGCCCACCCATACAAAACCAACACGTTCATTTAGTGTGTACAACTATTCCTTTGATTGTCTTTCTATTCTTGTCTTAGGATCAATTTTAGGACATAGACTCCTGGCCTATTTTGTATCTCTAGACCATCACCGTGCCAACAATATAAATGTATCGACTCATGCTTGTCTTTTTGGCTCATACTTTGAGACACAACAACATGGTCATGCCATAAACTCTGTTCGTTCTTCAACATCGTGGTCGTGCTCCAAGACCTTAAGACAGTACTATAAAATCCATTAGTGCCAATGTTGTGAACATGCCATGAGATCCATTTATTTTTCTATATTGAGGCCATGCCTCTCAACTCAGTATATTTTACTCAATACTTGCCATACGGCCTTTTCGTTTCAATAATCGACTCAACTCAATCAAGACTTGTGAACTTAGTGTCAATTGACTCAAACACCTGACTCCACATCTCGTGCCAAAGCACGTGTTTCTGCTATAGCAAAATCTTAGGCTTATAGTCATGTTGCAACCTGTGCACACACCTTACTTGACTCATGTGTATCATGCATACACTACTCGACTCAATTCCAAGGTATACACATGGATCACCGCTATTATGCCGACTCATCTATATGAAAGGTGACTAGCAAGTCTAGCTATACCCAAAATTTATAGTTTGGTTTAGACGACAAATCATCCAGCCAAGGTAGCGAGCCCCTGGGAAGTTCTCAAATTTTTGGAGCGTGTCTTGCTCAGCTATCTAGTATTCCCCTAGGATCGAATTGATCCCGTGGCCCCGGGCTACCGTTCGAGGAACCCTCGCCCTTGTGCACAAGTTGTCCAATGACTATACAAGCTCGACTCAACTTACCATCCTACACAATAATTACTCTTCTCAATGTTTTCATACCTATCTTTCCTTTCTATAGTACACTTTTTGAAACCTAGGAATGACTACTGCATAGCCTTCCCACTTACCATTCAACTAAACGTGTTTTGTGCCTTTAATCAAATGTGTTCTATGCGACACTATCGCCCAAGTTATACTCTATATGACGGGCCTTGAAACTGTGAGAACGTACATGCTCAACTTGGACATCCGTGTTCCTTGGGTGCCTTAACTCGTGCCATAAATCATGTGATACAACTTAACTCGTGGGACGGGCAAAGGCGATGCCAAGCCCTGCACCGTGGAAACATGCATTGAGACTTGTAGGACAATTATGCTATACCAAGCATTGGACGGTTACCAAGCATTTATATCGTGTGACGCCTATGACTATGCTAAGTTCATAGCCTTGTGGCACATAGACCAACTTTCCTTCTCCCAAGCCACGGGATAAAGGACCGATTGTCAATTTAAAAGCACGCCGTGCAACATTTCGAAGCCAACCGTAGAACCTTTCCATATTTTAACTCAATCTGACTCAAACTTGGATTATTCCCTTAGCTATATGGATTCACCTATTTTATTATTATACCTACTCAGTGTAATTAAAAATATCCAATTATTAGTGTGAAGGCTAAGCTGAGGCAAGTTCACCGAAGCCATCCATCTGAACGAGGAGTTGCCTCGACAGAGCGGGACTTTAACGCCTTTACATTTCGATTCCTTCGATTGAACTGAGTGGGACAGGGAACTACACCGAATCACTAAGCATTTCGGAGTCATCTTTCTGTCAAACTACATGAACTGCTCCGTAATGCCCCATGCCAGTACGTCGGACATGACGAACTTGTTCCCCAAGGTATGAATCGATCCCCGTACCCTGACAATTGTTCGAGGGACTAAAGCCTTGTGCACAAGTTCTCCATGACCATGCAAGACTCTACTCAATCTGACGTACTTATAAGACCAATTCTCATCTTTTTCCATTTCTTATCTCTATGCTGCTCCCAAAGCCGGAGACTGCCCCGGTGACTACTGGTCCCGAGAACTTCCATTTTACCATGTCAATATCTTCTGTCTCAAACCCAGGAATGGCTATTTGATAGCCTTCCTGTTTAACTTGACCCAATCGTGTTTCGTGTAGTGCCAACTTTCTAAGTCATACTCTATATGACAAGCTTTGATACCGTAGGAATGTAGCTGCTATGAATAGCATTGAGACTGTGAGAATGTGTCTGTTATGACGTTATGTCGATAGCCCGTGGCTTAACTTTTATTTAATTCAATACGTGAGGTCAAAAGACCGAGTGCCAACTTTGAAAACCATCTTGGAGTGATACCTAGGCAGCAAGTTAACCATTTTCATGTTCTATACACAATTGACTCAAAACGAGATTATTTCTTTAGCTATGTGGATTCATCTCTTTTATTATCAAGCCTATTCAGTGCAATAAAAACTTTTATTTATTAATGTGAAGGCTAAGCTGAGGTAAGTTCACCGAAGCCACCCACTTGAGCGAGGAGTTGCCTCGACCGAATGGAACTTTAAGCAAGCCGTTGCACGGTTAAGTTCAAATGCTGCTGCATTTCGATTCCTCTGGTTGACCTGAATAGGGAGGGGCACTACACACACGACTACCATGGACAACCACCAACTAAGGCTGTGACTCACATGGATGGGAACCCAACCACTTGGTGATTAACCGAATACGAGATTCCAAAGAGATGGCATTCCACCACCCATGTACTTTACCCCGCAGGCGCCACACATGCCACTTCAACAACCGCCTCAACAGCCTGATCTACTATTGGTGTTCCAATTCTTCTAGTAGATGATGCAAATAGAATAGAAACAGAACAAGCTTATGAGGTAGAGTATTCTAGCAAGTAAGGAAGGTTCGATAGACAAGTTCCAGAGCGTGATGTTACCAACTTTTAAAGGAACAAAGACTCCAAACAAATTTACTGCTTGGTTAGTAAAGATAAAGAATATGCTCAAGGCTTTCTAGTTACCGAAAGACAAATGGATGACATCAATTGGACTTCAACAAGAGTACCTTACGCACATTGTAGGAAGTCCAGGAGAGAAATTTTGGGAACAACTAAACTTGGGTAGAATTTAGCAATCACTTTAACGATCGTTTCTTTCCAATTGTCGTCAAATTCGAGTTGCGAGAGAAGTTCACCAGTTTGCGCCAAGGCATGATGACCGTAGACGAGTATGACACCGAGTTCAACTGCTTGAGTAGATTTGTGCCTTCATTAGTTCAAATAAAAGAATAAAGATCAAGGAGATTCTATAAGGGCCTCAACTTCGAGTTGAGATAATTGATCGAAATGGTAACAAAGATACAAGAATTAGTCTACCGTAAGAAACTAATAAAGATGAGGCATCCTACTCTAGCAGAGGCACCAATTCGACATGCATTCAGAGGACCCGAGATACGTCTCATATCCTACCGACAATCGAGAGCGAACCCATATCATATTCTAGAGTATCCCATCTATAATTTCTGCGGCAACTCAGAATATGTACAAAGGGAGTATCATCGGAGGTTAGGTCCATATTTGGCTTATGGATCCGACCAACACCAAACAAAATATTGCCTAAAAAACAAGATGCGACAACGAGGATGCACCAGCTCGACTAAATACCAACTCAGCATACCAAAGCCTAGTAAGGAGGAAAAGCATTTGTCATGATCATCGAGGATATGATAAAACCACAAAAAGAAGCTGACGGTAACAACTCGTAGTTTCATGATAGTCATAATGAGTATATTGATAATATATATCTTGGGTTGTTAGTTGCTTGATTAGGTGGGATTGCTTTATCTTAGAATAATCCCTTAGATATTATAGCAGCCTCCATCATTGTATATTGTTCATTTTTCTTAGATTTTGAGGATACAATCCTTTTAAGGTAGGTAGATTGTGAACAACTACCCCAAATTTCTTATTTTATCTAAAAACTCTAAATTTTAAATTAGTCTTTAATTAGACTTGGTTATAGATAGTTTAAGTTAGTTCAATTTAAAAGATGAAAAAAAGGAGAATATATATATATATATATATATATATATATATATTTTTTTTTTATATATATATATATATATATATATATATATATATATATATATATATATATATATATATATATATATATATATATATATATATATAATATATATATATTAAAAAAACTCTTCTTTCCCCTGCTCCCTCTCGATGCCTGCATGACCCCCCCCCCGCGCGAGCCTCTGGTCGCGGGGCAGAGCGGCCTCGGCCGCTCGCCGCCTGCCATTCCCGTTCTCTCCTCGATGCCGCCGTCCCCGCGTGCCCGCCCATCGCGGCGAGCCTCGCCCCACCCGGCCGCTGCCCGACTGGTATCTTGACCAGCTCTCCTTGGTCGGACTCGCCTTCCTCGGGCTCGCTCCTAAACTTCATTGGCCCCCCGTCCACCCCCCGGCTCAAGTGCGGCGGTCGTCCCTTGCTGGCCAGTAGAGGCTGGTAGCTGCTCCCAGGTTTCGGCCCTTCCGTGCTTCGCCCCTCCGCTTTGCTGGCCGCGTCCCCCGGCGACCGCCCTCGGCGCAGGGCCACAGTCCGTCGAGTCGCCTCCTAGCCCGGCTGCTACTACCCTCAGCGATAGGGACTTCAGTGCATCCTGCCCCATTGTTCCCGCCCGTGGCCCTTTTCAAAATTTGAATCTTCTACGCACCCACGTGGTGGTGGGAGCTCGCACGCATGCTTCCTCCTAAATTAGAGAAGGTATGCGCCCCCCTGTCGTGGCCGCTCGGGAGGCTATGCGCCCGCTGTGGCTACCACCTCCCGCCTCCGGACGCTATGCGCCCTCGCCTGATGCATGCGCCCGCCTCCTCGCCATAGTCCCTAGCATATGTGCCACCCCCACCGATGCTACAAACCCGTCCGGCGTTGGGGGGCCACGCCCTTAGGGCCATGCACCCCCCGTCAGTGGTTATGCGCCCTCTGCCCACGGCTTTGCGCCCCCTGCTTCCTGCTATGCACCCCTCGCACATGTGCCCAAGATCCCCCATTGGATCTTTCTTTCTCCGCCCAAGGCGTCCTCCTTTCGTCGGCTACTGTCGGAGCCGGGGCAAGATGCTCGGTATCCCCGTACCCCTCTCCGCCCCCTTGCACTCGTCTTCGTCGTCCCCGACGAGCGGAGCTCCAGTTTTCTTCTCCCCTCCCCCTGCCCTATCACCTCTCCCTCCTCCGCAGCAGGGACAACCCCCGAATGGTCCCACCTTCGCGGAGATCCTCCGTCCGGATCGAGGGGCTCTCCGTCCTCTCCTGGCTAAAAGCGTCGAGCTTCCGGACATCGCCTTCCCGTCCGCTAGCGACGGCCATCCTCTACGCGTTCCATTCTCCTCCGAAGATATCTCCTCCCTCTCCTCCACCTTTGCGAAGACGTTCGTACTAAGGTCTCCTCGGAGTGTTCGAAGATCGCCAAAGCGCGAGAAGCTATAGCTGGATGGGGTCTCTCTTTAGTATACAGGATCGCGCCATTGGATCCTAAGCACATGTTCCTTCACCTTTCTTCCGACTCTGACTACATTATAGTATGGGTGAAAGGCACTACCAGTATTGACGGACAAGGCATCAAAATCGTCAAATGGTCCCCCGGCTTCAACTCCAAGGTCGACACTACGATTATCTTAGCTTAGATCACCCTCCCCAATCTTCCCCCTGTCTGTTTCGCCCCGGTGGCACTCAAGAGGATCGTCGGCTCCTTCGGGACTCTAGTAGCTATTGCTGAAGAAACCCGCAATCTCCCCAAAGGTAACTACGTGAAGATTTGCATGAAACTCGATCTGGCCACTGACCCTCCTGTCCAAATTCAGCTTGAGCTCGGGGGACAAACGATCTACCAAACGCTGGTGTATGACAACAATATTATTTTCTACAAATATTGTCAGATAAGAGGCCACACCGTACAACACTGCTTCAGAGCACACCCAGAGTTTAAGAAAAAAGCAACCAGACAGTCGCTACGCTCGAAGGAGGACCTTACCCCTCCCAAATCCCTAATTCTTTCCCTCCCCAACTCTCACACCCATTTCGAAGACAGTGAAACCCCTCCCAGCCCCGTCGAGCTCCCCCCGCTGAGCACATCTATTATCACCTACAAGCCCCCAACCATCCCCCTCAATAACTAGTTAGACACCCTCTCAACTATCCCATCTGAATACACCCTGGTGAACCCTCCCCCTCCCTCCGAGTGCGAGCAGTTCACTACAGAGTCCTTGATAGCCGACGAGCCCTCGGCCAGCGACTGGTAGCAGCAGCAGACACCGGTAACCCCTTCGTGCGTAGCAGTCTCACCCCTTAAGTCCAGCAGGCCCTTCGTCGGTAACCTGGCAATCTTTGGCCCAGCCGCGATAAGTAGGATTGAGCAAGCCAAGGAAGCAGGTTTCATGGACCCCCTCAATCCACTTAGCGCGCTTGCAGAGGCAGAAGAAGAAGCGGACCCTCCCCCGTCGGAAGACATAGTAATCAGAACTCAGAGCTCGATAGTTGCGGCAGTCGACCCCACCGCAGCAACCCGGAGACCCCCCAAAACTCTCACCGTAAGAAGAAAAAACTCAACCAAGAGCCTACGATCATGACGACGCAGTCAGCCACGAAGATCAATAACCCCCACCCCTATCCCCTTTCCAATGATTAACATCCTCCCGTGGAATGTGAAAGGGCTGGCCAATAAACCTACGCTGAGGAGAATCAAAAGACTCAAGAAAATCCACAGAATTGACATCTTAGTTATCATCGAACCCAAAATACCTCAAAAAGGACTCAAATCCATCTAGCTCCAAATCGGCTTCTCGTCCTGTGTCGCCGGGTGTAATGACATCTGGATCCTCTTTGCCGCTAGAATAAAGTTTGTTACAATCCATCACTCGCACCAGGCGCTCTTCTGCTGGGTGGAGCACCCCACTCTCCATTCCCGCTGCCTGCTTTTCGCTGTCCACGGTAGCTATGATATCCCAGAGTGCAAGTTCTCTGGGACACCTTACTAGACACCCATCTTCAACTCATCAATCTCCCGTGGATATGCATTGGTGATTTCAACACGATCATGTGCAGAAAAGAGAAGTCTGGGGGTCGCCCACCCCCCCAAGCGGCCATGAATGGCTTCAACACTTTTATTTTTAATGCCCAAATGACACCCTCCCTTTCTCAGGTAACGCTTTCACCTAGTGTAACATGCAAGAAGGTGATCGCCGACAATATTTCCTCTTGGACCGAACCCTGGTCAACAATCGCTGATCCGACATGGGTCTCATCTCCAACCTCTCCCACTTGAATACCACCGAGTCAGATCACTCCCCTCTCCTGATTGAGATTAACAGCAACTCCAACTGCATCAAGAAAGCCTTCAGATTCTAGGACTTCTGGCAACATCACCCGTAATTCAGAAACATCATGGCCTTTACCTGGAGTTCCATTAATGAACCCAACCCCCTTATTCGAGTGGCAGCTAAACTCAAAGCTACCAGGAGAGCCTTATTGTCTTGGAGCAAGAGCGCCTTCGGTAACATCTTCTAGGCTATTCGGGAGGCAGAAGATGACGTCACCCGTGCCGAGGCTCTGTACACCACCGACAGATCGCCGGAGGTTCGAGCATCGCTCAACCTCACCAGAGCTATCCATAAATCCCGACTTAAGATGGAGACAAAATTCTGAAAGCAAAAAGCCAGTCTGACCTGGGACGCCGAAGGAGATAAGAACTCTAGCTTCTTTCATTCCTGCGTCAAAGGCCGCAAACAACAGCTACAACTGTACCAAATCTTCGACGAGCAAGGCATTGTCATCAAAGACCATCGGGGCATTCAGGCGGCCGCGGCGAACTTCTATTCCAATCTATTCTCCAAAGAAGTCATCGTCAAGGATGTTGATCTCCTTGATAAGATCCCCAGCTTGATCAACGATAGAGAGAACGAGCAGCTTCTAACCCCCCTTCCACGGAGGAAGTCAAGTCCACAGTATGGGCCCTCGACAAACACAGCGCCCCTGGGCCTGATGGCTTCTCTAGCGTCTTCTTCCGATCCTGTTGGGATATCATCGATTCTGACTTCCACGAGGTGGCGATCGCCTTCTTCCAAGGGACGAGGTATCCTAAATCTATCTCCTGTACCAACCTCATCCTCATCCCCAAAAAAGACAACCTGGAGACCTTTAGAGACTTTCGCCCTATCAGCTTATGCACCTTCACCAACAAAATCATATTAAAGATCATCGCCAACCGCATGTCCAGTCTTCTCTCCAAGATCATCTCCGAGGAGCAAAGTGGCTTTGTTCTAGGGTGGAACATCACTGACAACATCCTCCTTGCTCAAGAATTGATCACATGCATAAAATTCCCATCTAGGGATGGGAATGTCGCCATCAAACTGGACATGGAGAAAGCCTATGACCGTCTAGATTGGCAATTCATGATCTGGGTGTTCAGGGCCTTCGGCTTCTCTGAGTCTTGGATCGACATCATTTTTGATCCATTAGTAACTCATATTTCTCCACAGTCATCAATGGGCAAGCGGAGGGCTTCTTCAACTCTAGTCGCGGAATCAGACAGAGAGACCCTCTATTTTTCACTATCTTCATCATCGCGGCAGAAGCGCTTAGCATAAACCTCAACTACCTGCCGTATACGCTCGGATTTCACCACTACTACACCACCACCGGATGCCCTTTAATCACTCACCTCGTCTACGCTGATGACATCCTCATCTTCTCCTCCGGAGACATCGGGTCCGTGGAAGTGGTCCACAGAACGCTTGAGAGATACACCAGATGCTCGGGTCAACGAGTCAACACCTCCAAAAGCGTCATCTACACCCACTACAAAGCTGACAGGACCTACTCGGCTACTCTCTCCAATGTGACCTCCTTTTTTACCCTATACCTACCGTTCAACTATTTAGGGTGACTACTGGTGTACGGAAAATCAAATTCGGGTATCTTCGACGACATTGTGAGCAAAAGAAAAAAAAAGATCGTGGGCTGGCATAACGCTACCCTATCTCCGGGTGGAAAGATGATCCTCATCAAGAACGTTCTTTTTTCCATTCCCATCTATACCCTGGCAGTATGCTACCCCCCTAAGAAGGTGCTCTCCTCTTTAGAGTCCCTCTTCTCCAACCTCTTATGGGGACACAATGATGGAAAGGATAAGCACCATTGGGCCAGTTGGGACTCGAAGGCCAAGCCGACCTCGGAGGGAGGGCTAGGATTTAGCCGATTATATCATATCGTTGACGCCTACTCCATGAAGTTGTGGTGGAAACTACGCTCGGGCAACTCGCTCTGGAATCATTTCATGAAGGCCAGATATTTCCGATACTCACATCCCACGATGGCCAGTGCCAATACCATATCCTCCTCGACTTGGAGACGTATCCTTCACGGACGTATCCTTACAGAACCCCTCATCCGCCAGAAGCTTGGCAACGGAATATCGTCGATGAGCCACGAGCGGTGGCTCGGGGATGCCATTCTTCATCCTTCTTTGAACGCCCCCCCCAACTGTACAATCTGCGACTTATAGGACAACAACTCAGGCTGGAGGTGGGACAGGGTGACCGACTGGCTTGGGCCAGAGGCGGCTAATGGCCTTGCTGTCTCAGATATGCGACTTAGCGATGGCCCGGACACTCTGAGGTGGTCCTCCACCTCAGGAGGTATTTTTTTGTTGGCTTTCGCTAGGATTGTGGCCAGAGGCATCGGCATACCAGCCCCACTTACCGCCGCCTTCTGTAAGCTTCCCACCGATGACTCTATTACCTCCATTGGCTTCAGCCTGGCTTCGTGCTGCTACTGCTGCACCTCTAACCAGTCCGAAATAGTTGAACATGTCTTGCTCTCTGGGGACCTTGCCTCGCAGATCTGGGCCAGCCTCTCTAATAAATGCAGACAAGCTCTTCTGATTGGGGGCTTCAACGATCTCCTCTCCGAATGGGGAAGATCCCACGGGCATCAGATCGTCGCAGCCGCTGGTATTTGGGTCCTTTGGAAGAATAGAAACAAATTCAGGTATGAAGGGCGGCCATACAACTCCGAATCTCTGAACAAGGAGGTCCTTAGGCAGATATCCAAAAGAGGCAGGTGCTGCCATCACCTCTCAGACAGTTTCTGGAGGGCATTATCCTAACCCTAGGTCCGACCTTGCGAGCGATTCTGGCTCCTGGACTCTTTTGATTTAGTTGTTTTGGGTCTTTGGCGCTTGGCGCGCTTACATGTATAGTCTTCGACATTTTGCGTCTAATACATCAATAAAGTCTAGGCTTCCATATATATATATATATATATATATATATATATATATATATATAATATAGGGTCATTCTACAATACATTCCCTAGAAAAGGATGTATCGATACATCCCAAATCTGGACCATTGGATGTTGATCCAATGGTTGAGATTGAATAATAGAGTAGAAACATCATTTAATGCTGATTTTTACTTTTGACATGTTGGTAACTTGCTTTAGCAAGTCATTCTTCACTTTAATTTTTTCAATGAACACCCTAAATTAACTCATATTTACTCTCTCTTTCGTCCATCCAATTTAATATTTTGTGCATCAACGTATAAATTCCATAAATTTTTTTTGGTTACAGACCGTAGTGGTGGTGGTGTTGGTGGAAAGAGAAACAGAGATGAAGAAGGAAATAAGAATCGGTCTGGACTGCGTCGAACGTCGTCAAGCCCTTCTAGAACAACGAGGAGTACCAGCGATACCGAGAAGAATCGGTCCGGTTTGCGTCGAACATCGTCGAGACCGCCTCGAACAAGGAGAAGTACCAGCGGCGTTGTTCTAATTTTACTGTCCATGCCATTGTCAGAAATTTTATTTTTCATCTAACAATTTAATATTTTGTTAATAAAGCTACATGTCATGGTGGTGGTGGTGAACTGAGGAAACCTGCTTCTAAGGTCGGGCGGATCATCTGCTCACATATTTTTAAAAAAAAATCTGTATTGATCGGACAAAATATTTTTTACTTTTCTAATGATAATATTTTCGAAGAGAATATTTTTTTTTGTATTGTGACATTTTGTCATATTAACCATCTTTTTAATATTTACAGTATTTTTAAAAAAATATTATTTACCAAAGTATGTTCGAATTTTCACGTTAACAAAGTATGGTACATTTTGGATAGAGAATGGCCATTCTCCGTGCTTTTAACACGGAGAATGGCCATTCTCCGTTCTTTTAACATGGAGAATGACCATTCTCCTTGCTTTTTAAAATGGAGAATGGCCGTTCTCCGTTCTTTTATCACGGAGAATGGTCATTCTCCATTCTTTTAACACGAAGAATGGCCATTCTCCGTGCTTTTAACACGGAGAATGGACACTCTCTGTGCTTTTATCAAAGTATGGTACATTTAGGACGGGAAATGTTCAAGTATCTAATATTTTTTTCACCAAATATTTACAGTATTTTTAATATCATTTACCAAAGTATATTTATTTAATATTAAATCATGTTCAAGAAAATCTGAATATCATTTTATCAGGCTTCCACTGTATGGCTGTAAAAAATTTCTTACGAGTATTTGAATATAATTAACCTACTATCCAAGAGAATTTTTCTTATATTACATACATTGCTTCAGAAATAACAAGGGATAAACATGAAGGATTACATTATGTATTACACTGGCATCGAATTCATACTGATGGCATCGATGTACTGATTTTTTATAGAAAGCAAAACACATTACAATCAAATAAAGTTTTAGTTATCCCAGGGATGCATCCGTAATGAGGCCATCTATAAACCCTAGGAATGCACCCATGACTCATGAAATTTATGAAGGGTATCTGCAAATCAAAGGAATACACCAAAAGATCAATATCATCTGTGAAGGCCAACTGCAAATCAAATAAACGCTTCAACCAAAAAATCATAATCAAATTAAGTATACTTCATTCCAAGTCCAATAAACTGCATAATCCACGTTACAGTAATCTGTCCAATCTACGTTAGTAATTCAACATAGAACCTGCATAATTCACAATACAATAATCCAAAAAATATCAGACCTAATCTAAATTCAAGACCATATTATATTTTCCAAACAAATTACGAACTATGCACTTAGTACAAGCGAAAAGTTTAGTCTTACAATATTTCAAACACAAAATTTAGTTTGACCGCCAAGACCAACAAATATTCAGAACCATATTACAATTCAAATATTACTTCCAAATTGAAATAAAATCTTCAAAACTCAAAGGATGAATCTTCATCTCCATCTCCATCTTCTTCTTCTTCTTTTTTTCTTTCTTCTTCTTCTTCAAAATATCCTTCACCTATACCTTGAGGGACGGAATAAGAAAAATTATAGTCAGTATGGACTCACTATATATATAGTAATGACATCCAGAAACATAAATAGAAGTATCAAAGTAAGGGCTAGCATTAGAGTGTCAATGTGCACAGTGTGTATTTTTACATAAGAGTTTGGGCTAGCCCCATTTACCTTCTTCACGAGGGAAGGGAAATCTTATTCTTGGTCAGCAAATTGAACCTCTATTTGGTTAATTTTATCCAGAATCAATTTTTGGTTGTCGGATATAGTCTTCATCTCTTTGAAGACATTCTCAAAGTTTGCAGCTACAAAATTGTATAGATCTTTAACCCTGTCCTTAGTGTTTTTGTTCCATAAGTTGCTGGTTTTCCAGATGTTGATGGTTTGCTTGCAGCTGCTTCCCGTTTTCCAAATATTTGAGTGAAGGTTAGTTTTCTCATGGGGCCTTTGTTTTTAATATAAACATCCCCTGCTAAGCTTGGGACATAATGTTTACTAGCCATTGAGCATACAAATCCTCCGAAAGGGAGAGCTGTCCTTGCAGTTGGTTTTCCCACGAGATGCATCATTCTACTGAACATGTAAGAACCTATATCCATCCTTTTTTTCTTTCCCATATAATAAAAAATTTTACTCTCTCGGGATGGATGAAAAACTCATATCCAGAAGGGTTGAGTGTTTGAGATACGTAGGCATGCAACAATTTATACAAAGTTTTTAATTGATCTTTGTATACATTTTGAGGGGTCTTGGCACCTACTGATACACCTGTAATCTCATGAATTGCATCCCTCGTGGAAATATTATCAATATCTTTCATATCAAAATTAGGAACTGGATCAAATCCATAAAATTCGTTGATGACAGCAGCATTTATCCTAATCAGCTTCCCTCTCAGAAACACCAGTTGTTGATCCTCTTCTTTTTCTTTAATTTCAGTCGAAAGATTTGAGTAAAATTATTTTACTATTGTTTGGAAGATTTTCTCAAGACAGGATTTGTTCAGTTTCTCTAATTGATAGAATTTTAATATATCCAGGAAAGCTTCGTCTTCGACATCATCCATCTTAATAGATTTTTCAGGCATAACAGCCTTTTTCTTGAAATATTTATTATAAATCTTCTTAGATTTAGAGTCTTTAAATTTTTTTACCTCCTCTCCATCATGGGACTTATTTGATGATTGCTCTTCCTCTTCATTTACCACTTTTGATGAGGATTCAAAATCCTTAGAGTACGCTGATGACTCTGTATCCGTTGCCACCTTAGCCTTCGCTTGAGTATACCTTCGATCTTCATAAGTTGAGTCTTCCGACGACTCTGTATCGAAGATAGATTTTCCAGTCTTTGTCGAGCAATGAGTTTTTTTAGCCTTTTTTGCAGGTGGCTTGGCTACCGTCGCCGCTTTCGTCGTCGCTGTCGCCGTCGCTGCTTCGGCCTCTGTCCTAGCGACCATAATCTTGGCTTTCGCCGCCCTTGCGAGTTCGGCCCTTCGAGCCTGTATCGCATCCCTTTGTGGATTCTTTCCCTTCGGAGACGGTCGTTGTTTCTTCGGTGGCATTTTGATAAGAAGAGGGTTTGGGAGAGAGTTTGGAAGAAAGAAGAGGGTCTGAAGGAAAATTCGACCGTCTTATATGACCTTGGGAAGTGAAAAAAATTAGAATAGTTTTGAGTCTTAAATTAAATTTATTACTATTATTACTAGTATAAGACGGTCAAATTTATTACTATTAAAATTTAAAAAACTAGTTTCCAAAATTAAATTTATTACTATTATTACTAGTATATATCCACGTAAAATCACTACATAAACTTCAAGGATGCGAAGTTTTAAAGGTGTTCCGTATAAATTATTAAAAAATTTGGCACAAAAAAACGTGGTGGAAACATGTTTAATTAACAAAATTTGACAACATATTTAAGAATGTGAAGTTTCTAATCTCAATATTTCCATTTTTCGAATATTTGATTAAATTTTTGAACGTATTTTTTTTGCATTGAGCCGTTCTATACTTGAATTTTTGCCATCCCGAATTTTTCACGTTTGACGACTTGGTAACAAGACTATGTACTTGAAAAGAGTAAAATTGAAACACTCAAAGTTGTCCTCTAGTTTACTTTGTAATCATATTTAAGATGGGATTGACGACAAGATTGACGCTGACAACGTAATCAATTCTATGATGTAACAAGTAATTGATGGGGATATCGTCGCTGATATATGGATTTGACGTAACAAGATTTGTTAATTGAAAAATAGATAAAAATAGTTAGTCGCTTACAGCCGAAACCAAATTGAGTTAACAAAATATTATATTGTATTAAATCCTAGCTTCTTCGCCGGAACATTCTTCGGTGAAGGATACAAGAGGAGGAAAAAAACTGTAAAAAACTAAAAAAATAAAAAAAATAAGAGGTCTACGTAGACCCCTCACTAGCCTCGTGGAGGATCTCTGCAAAGTCCTACAGGGTGCGCACACCCGCCCTATGGCACAGGTGGCGAAACCCTTCCCTCTTCTCCAGAGAATCCCGTTCCTCCGGAGTGATCGACAACAGATCAAAGTTGGGCACCGGATGAAGAGGTCTAGCGATAACCTCCAGTGACAACCCGCAGGAGGTCAGGAAGTCCGCAGCCTCTGCCAGCCAGTCATGGGCCGGAGGCGGTGCAGAGGGTGCTCTATGCGGAGAGGCTCGACGATGACGGAAAGAAGACTCTGGCCATGGTTTCCAACCAGATGATCTTTTTGGAGCCATATTAAATGTGCAACCTACTCAAATGAATGGGGACCCCTATGTATATATATACACGTTCCTAACCGACTCTTTCTATTCCTTATTGGAAGTTGGGGATATTTAATTTCTTATTCCTTATTGGAAGTTGGGGATATTCAATGACCTCCAGTGACTCTTCTTATTCTAAGCTTAGTTGGTTATGCTATTTGGCTTTTACATGGAAGGCCTGGGTTCGAGTCTGGTGTGTGGATTCTGTAGAATTTATCTATTGTTAACATTTTTTGGGTGCTATTATATGCTTTTAACTTAGTATGGAACAATTTGGGACGGGTAATGGTCATTCTCCGTGCTTCTAACACGGAGAATGACCATTCTCCATTCTGCTAACATGGAGAATAGTACATTTAGGATGGGGAATGGTACATTTAGGAATGGCCATTCTCCGTTCTTCTAACACGGAAAATGATACATTTATGACGGAGAATGGTACATTTAGGAATGGCCATTCTCCGTTATTCCAACACGGAGAATGGCCATTCCTAAATGTACAATTCTCTGTCCTAAATGTACCATTCTCTGTGTTAGAAGAACGAAGAATGGCCATTCCTAAATGTACCATTCCCCATCCTAAATGTACCATTCTCCGTGTTAGGAGCACGGAGAATGGCTATTACCCGTCCCAAATTGTTCCATACTAAGTTAAACAACACGGAGAATGGCCATTCTCCGATCTATGTAAAGATTTAATGTAGCACAAATCAAATTAACAACCTAATATTATAAAAATTTAGAATTCTAATTGTAATCAAATTTAATTTGTTCTAATACACCAAGAAATTACCAGTATGCTTAATCTAAACTAATTTTGAGTACCTTTCTTTTCCTTCACTGCGCACCACTAGCTTGTTCACCGACTCGTCAATTTTCGAGGTTAGGTTAATCCTGCGGCACCACTGGGTCGACTTGACATTCGACCAGAAGCATGGACATGCGTCTTGTATAAAAAGAAATCCGACAAAAATCCATTGACTAAAGTGAAGAAAAAAGCAATAGGGATCGGGGTAAACGGATCCATTTATCTACGATCGATCAAATTATATTTTTTCGATACACCATTGTCAATATAAATGGAATGTTGAGAAAAGAAATTAATAAGGAAATCAAATAAAGACTTGTGTTGGATTGGCACAACATAAAAAAGAAATTTAGATGAAAAATAAAGACGAGGTGAGGTGGAGAAAAAATATCGGATTTATTCAATCAATAGAGGTCCAATAAACAAGATTTACTACTTATTTGTTGGCGGATTCCCAGATCGCCTTCCACCACGACCGGCATATGAAAGACAAGCGGACGACCTCCTCAGACGACATTTCAGCTAGTACCAAAACCATGGCTAGGATCTCCTTGATGATGTTGGCCCATCCGTAAATGTAGGTTTTGCTCTTCTCTATTTTGAGACTGTTCTGAAGGGTTGTGAATTTTAAATAGTTTGGCTGTTTAGTTTTGTTTTGAATCTATATAAATTGGTTTTGAAGGCTAGTGAAGATGAATAGTTCGGCTTTATAAATAGATTTTAAAAGGTTGTGAAAAAGAAACCAATTTTTTTGTATCTCCCCCGGGCCACTCTTCTTGTATAAATGTCTATCGATCACCATTAATTATGGTGAATGGCACTAATACCGTAAATATGAGTGGAATTTGCACCGCCAAAATTCATCTTAAAGAAGGTAAAATCTGTGTGGGAAAATGTCGAAATCTCTTGGATATGATTACACTGAGATGTTGTATTAATGTTAAGAAACTGATATCATATCTTCCACTATATAATGAGGTTTCAAAAAGGCTCAAAAGTGAGCCGTCTTAGTCGTCATTATATCACAGTCCATTTTATTTAAAAAAATTAATCATGTAAAAAATTGTTGAAAAAAGTAAAATTTTGTCAAAATGGAGAATCGAACTCAACCAAACAAAAAAATACCTTGGACCTTAACCAAATGAGTTAGAAGCATATTTAACTATAATTGGATAAAATTCTTATTATACGTTTTTATACATGCAAAGCACGTACATTTACTAGTAAATATGAAAAATAGAAAGAAATGCATGCATGAATGCTAATGTCAGAAGAACCATTCACCCCAGGACTGATTGATGAGATCTAAATCACTATATATCTCGTATCCAGGTTCCCCTGGGATTACATCATCAAAGGGTCGTTTAAACGTCTGTATTAAATCACAAATTTTCCTGAGGTCGTCGTCGAAGTGCACGTTGAAGCACCCACGTATGTCAAGCACGCGAAGATCCTTACAGTTGTATATGATAGATCACATCGTGTCTCTATTGTACATGCCTGATCCTATCTCTAGGTGCTCGAGATGCGGCATCGAATCAGCCACGGCCTTTCCCTCCATCTCGTTCGACGTGTTCAGTACGAATCTATTCCTGACCATAAAATATGGAGGGGCATGTTCTCCCTCAGCTTGACCAGACGGTGGCAATATTTGCCAGTAGAAAATATTCCAGTCGACGTGATATAGAGGCAGTAGCTAATGCCGAGTTCTTCCAGCACCGGAAGAAACTCCAAGTGTCTCACGAAAGTTTCATCATTCACGTCTCACTTCGGAATGCGCATCACTCTTAGAAATTTCCCACTGTATTATAAAAAAGGAAAACATCAATTGAAATTAACAAAGTATACATAAAATTTTGTAATAGAAAAAATAAAGTATTAGAATAAGACAAAATAAAATTTTGCACAGGCCTTAAACATGTAAAAGGGAAGGTTGCATCGTCGAGCTTGTATGCGGAGAAGGACAGTAGATATCCCCCACTGCGAGCCACGAGCTTCTTTACGGTCAAACTAATCTTAGCGGTTTGCTGGGTCCTCCGGCACCACTGTTCCAAGTCCACGTTAGACCAATAGTCTAAGGGACCGTTGAGCGCCTTCCACTACGAACGGCAAACTGGGGCCACGTTGCACATTACCTCGTTCGTCGGCATCCCCGACAGTACCAGTATCATCGAGAGAATCTCCGTAGGGATGACGGCCCATCCGCTGCAGTTGATCTTGCTCTTGTTCCTCTCCAGTGCTACTCTTCTTCTTCTCTCCTTTGTTTCTCTCTAGTCGGATGGGTTCTTTTCTTTGGAAAAGGCTATTTAATCCACTCGTTTCGGGGGTGTAACCCGCTCGTGGAGGGGTGTGATCGAACAAGGAAAAGACTATTTAGAAATAACGGTAATGCCACTGTATTAATATTAGTTTCAATTATATTGTAAATTTTAAATTAACAGAAATGCCACTGTAGATTTTAACTTTAACTACTTTTAAGTTATGAATTTAAATCTAAGTTTAAATATTAAATCAAAAACTAATTTTAATTTTAGTATTAATATTAGTTTCAATAAAATTTAAGCATCGATAACTTCCTTATCCTTGCCTCTAGACCATTCTCGTGTTTGTAACGTCAACTTATCGACTTGTAACATGGAGAAACTGATCGTCGTCATACAACAGAGAGATGGAAAATCATCTTCAGGGAGGTAGCATCCATATATTTGATTGTCAAATTTGGAAGAGTACTCCCCCATTTTGATAATTGACAAAACAGAGAGATAACATCTTCAGGGAGTGACTCCCCCGTAGGTAGACTACTCCCCATCAATACGTTTTCTCCCCCTTTGTCACTTAATCAAAGATAGAAAATCAAGTATTTAGTAAGAAAACAAGAGAGCTCAAGATTAAACGAAAGCATGCATATATTTGATTGTCAAGTTTGGAAGAGTACATGCGTGATAGTTCTTAAACAAAAAGACAAATAAACTCTCCCTAATGAGAGTAAAGCAAGACATAAAATGGTCCCCGTAGGACCACACAAGACATCGAAACATAACCATTGGTCCCCGCAGGACCTCAAAAGACACACACTAGATACGGACACCAGTTCTTTATTCTACCATCCACAAAAGGAGACCGTAGATACTGATATGCTGGATCATCGTCCTCACCAACCGGAGTCTCGTGAAAGGCACCGAAGGGATCCACACCATCGGGATACATGAACCCGTAAGCATTGGGGTCAGAGAAGCGGGAGCCTTGGATTTGAGGATCCTGAAGGTTAAGATCCAGATAAAGATTGCGGTTCTGAAGAGTCCGCTGGATGAAGTAGGCTTGGTCATGGAAGTGACTCTGAATGAGATTTCCAAGGCCGCGGGTATTGGACCCTCATCTGCTCCTCCGTCTAAGCTATATGCATATCAAAATATTGCTGGGTCAGCGGCATGAAACGGCCAGATGGAGGAGGCGCAGAAGGCGTTGCTGCAGGAGAAGTAGGCTGGGGTGCATGGAAGGATGAAGCACGAGACGCGGAGGCAGCAGGGCCAGAGGGGCAGACGACAAGATATGAAGGAACACCGTCTGATTGGCAGAGAGAGAGGTCTACGCCTTTGGCCTCAAAAAATAGGGTGATGAAGGCGCCATAGTTAAGTGAATGCACCACCCTAGAAAGGACATGGTAGAAGGCGTTGAGGAGAGTTTTGGGGAATGGCCAAGTCTTCTTCGAGTACAAATAATACATGCAAACTAGAGCGTCATTGGCGATAACATCGTAGTTGCCGGACTTGGAGCAAAGAGTGTGGCAGATGATCCGATGGAGCTCGTAGTAGAATGGCTCGAACTGCTTCGAGAGGGCCGAAATGGCATGAGGATTCGGTCCCTTGCAGATTATGGCACAGAACTTATCGAAGGAGTCATCGGCGGTAAGATAGAGACTGGCCAAGGTCGGAAGAGCATCCCCGCGATTTGGTATCTCAAGAATCTCCACGATGTTACTAATCGTGAGGCAAAAATGGCAATCATTGACCATGGTCTCGATGGCATTGTTGGCCAGATCAGGTCTAAGGTTGCAGTAGAAGAGTCGTACCATCACCGGATAGACAGGCACTTGCCGAGGCAGAAGAGAGGAGAGGCCGACAGTCTCAAAAAGTGACAGATGACGAGAGAAGACGAACCAATTTATAGCCTTTCCTTTGTACACGGCGTAGTTTACAAAGTGATGGAACCACATATTGGCAACAATAGAGGAGTTGAAGATCTTGGGATCATAGTCGCCATGGGGTAGGGGCATCGGATTGAATGGGTTGGAAACGTAGGTGGAGTGAGGTCTTTTGAGACTTGCCATGAAGGTTGATAGTAAGAGAAAGAAGAGGGTGTGAAGGATTGTGGAGAGGAGGAAGAAGAAGGAGTTGAGGTTACAAAGAGAGGAGGAGAGAGATAGTATTAAATGGTAGGGCGGTTTGAAGAGAGAGAGGGATGTTAAAGGATGGGTTAAAAAGATAGGTATTTAATGAAGGATAGGAATGACGGCGAATATCCCCCTTTTGTTGATGGTCACGAAGAAAATGGTGTCTAATCTCAATGAGTTTCGTGTGTGAGTGACAAATCGGATTTATCGTGAGATTTATAGAGCTACTATTACCACATTTAATGGAAGTGCAAGTACAAACACTAAACATAATATTGGGTTTGCTTGGTATCGTGCACAAATACAAACACTAAACATAATATCAGGTCGGCTAGCAGTTAAATAGAGTAAGCTCCCGATCATACCTCGATACTTATGAATATCGACCAAGATACTGTCTTCATCTTTATCAAGTTTTATCATTATTGCCATAGAAGTCATCATTGATTTGGATGAGTCAACAATTGGGAACCGTTCGCAAGCATCCAATCTTTGTCCCCAAACAGACTGCGACAACCATTATCTGCCAGCCTCCCTACCGAAACCAAGTTGTAGCACAAACTCGGTACATGGCACAGCATTTCCATCGCCCATCTTCACATGTCTAAACCTGCCGCTGACCAACAGTCCCGACATGTTTATAGTATTTCCATCGCCCAAGTCATACTTTATATGATGAGCTTTGAGATCGTTGTAGTGCCCCGTCCCTATATCGTGCCCCGTTTCTGTCCACGGGGTACGCGAGAAAGGAACAATGTCGCTACCGATTTGGTCGGGACCGATAGGTCGGAATCGGCCGAGTCGATCGAACGAGAACGGTTGAATTAAGATACATTCCATGTTATGGAATGGATCTTTGGAACCAAGTCCCATATTCAGCGGATTGCGCCTCAAGGATTGGATCTGCGGCTGAGTCAGGAGAGACCTTCCGTTGCTCTGATATTCATGACGTACTTGATTTGGATTTGGCTTTGGTTTTCGTGAATACGTTTTTCGTGAATGTTTCCGATGGGTTTTTATAACTTGCGTTTTCGAGCTTCGTATTCATATCGAAATTCTTTGAATTACATAGTGTTCTAATCAGTTGTTTATGTAATTACAGGTGATCGCGTAGGCGACGTCAGCGCAGCCAACCAGTCGCTTGCTTGAAGCAAGTCTAAGACGAGTGGCTGACCTCCTTCGCCTCGTCCCTCTACTTCAAAATCAATATGTGAAGTAAATAAATGCTTGTCATAATAGTGTAGAATCAAAGAAAATTATGGTACGATTCTTCACGAAACACTTGCTATCAAACTGCCGGTATTAAAAATAGAAAACATGCTTCCTCATGCAATTCTACTTGGCCTATGCAAGACAATGAATGAATCGATTAACGTTTAACGCAACGATATGGCTAAGTGAGTAAATCGACTAAGTTTAAAACAAAGGCTAAGTTTTGTACATAAAAGAGAAAGGATAAGGTTCTAGAAAAGAGAGAGCATATTTCAAGACTCTGTAAACGATCATTGGACAACTTGTTGACAAGGTGTAGTTTCTTCGAACGGTTGCCTAGGCCAAGGGACCAATTCGGCCCGGGAGGAACGAGTATAGCAAGCGCCAGCCTTACATCGGCGTGGGTTATTCGGGAACTTTTGCACAGGGCTCGTTACCCGCCGTAAAAGGGTCGCCGTCTAACCCAGCTATAGTCCGTGATGGCTTGACATTGCCAGTGGCCTTCACACCCTTTCACTGCTTAACAAATGCACGTGACACGGGATGAATATGATAGCTGCTGAATGCTTACAAATTCATATGCTTGCCTCGAAACATGTTGACATGCTAATTGATCAGGATGGTTAGAAAGATCACATAAATAACTAGCTAACATGTTTATAAAATGCTTGAATCAAATACAGAGCTTGGATTTTAATTAGTCATTCGCCAGTACATGTGATCGTACTGATCCTCGCTCTTGTAGGTCCCGCAAATCAGGAAGGACGCGCCAACTAGTTCGACGATGCTCGTGATTTTGAAGCTTCGGCCGTGCATCGAAGACTTGTTCCGTAACTCCACTTTTGAAGACTCTCAATTGTCCAAGGAAGATAGCTCAGCGTCCCTCCATTCCAGGTCACTGGAGTACTTTATTGTATATTGAGGGATGTGTGCAATATATGCAACGGCTGTCTCATCGGCACTCTTTTGTAATTGTCTGCAATATATGGAACGACTATCTCAAAGTTTCCTTTACTTAATGTGTGATTCAATTTGTCTGCTTATTCTCTTAGATCTCGTGTCTCGGATTACATTATGACTATGCCTTGTGCGATCACAAATTAGGTTCGTACGATATCACGCCCGGGGGACGACTATCGATTCGATGGAATCGAGACGTAACAATCGTGGGACTAAGTGACTTGACAACCGCAGACAACAGGGGACAGTGCTTGCTATGACTTCGATAGCCCAAGAAAACTCTTGTCTAATGTGTACGTGCAACGACTTGACAAGCAAGGGCTACGTCAAGCCTTGCATCGAGGGAACGTGTTGTGCACGCGTTCGACTTGAACAATCAAGTTCTTTGGGTGCCTAGACTTAAGCAACAAGTAGTGAAATACGACTTAAACTACAGGACAAGCGATTGTTAATATTAATTGTAGTTCCAATAATATTGTACATTTTAAATAAAAAAGAATGGAATTTAACTTTAACTAGTTTGAAGTTGTGAATTTAAATCTAAGTTTAAATGTTAAATCAAAAACTAATTTAAATTTTAGTATTAATAATAGTTTCAATAATATTATAAATTTTAAATTAACAGGAATGCCATGGTATTAGAAACCTAGATGATGTCACGTTGCTCGGGCTCGGTTAGTGTTCGTCTAAACTCGTACGTGAGAACTAGTTATTAGTAATAAAAATCAAAAATTGAATTTTAAGTTTAAAATCTAGTCGAGCTCGATCCTTTCTCTTTATCCCATCGCCCTCTCTCTCTCTCTCTTTCGGGTTCTCTCTCACAGATTGTGTTCACTAATACCATATCATTAGAAATAATTATACAACAGTAAACGTAGCATTAAATGCTTCTGCATGCGTTATCCTTACAATTTAATAATACATGTACGCAGAAGACGAGAAAGTTGTGTTGTTGGAAGTTGTTTCTTTAAAATTATGCTTGCTTTTAGAATCGCTCAAGCATTTTCATGAGCCAACAGAAGAGGGCCACGTGGCGGAGGTATAAGAAAGACGAAAAGGTTGTGTTGTTGCCTTGTTGGAAGTTGTTTCTTTCTGAATAATGCTATTTGTACCTCTAAATTGTACCTTCAAACTGTCCCTCCTTACGTGGCAGCTGACGTGATATATTGATGTGGCAGCTGACGTGGCAAATTTTAAAATAAAAATAAAAGTAAAAATTAACATTAAAATTAATGTTAACATTAACATTAACATTAAAATTAATATTATCGTTAACATTAACAATAATATTAATATTAACATTAACATTAACATTAACATTAACATTAACATTAACATTAACATTAACATTAACATTAATATTAATATTAATATTAATATTAATATTAACATTAATTAATATTAACATTAATTAATATTAACATTAAATTAACATTAATATTAACGTTAAATTAATATGGACAAAATTGAGTAGTTAACTTTTTGGGTTAAAATTTGCCATGTCATCGGTCATGTCAGATAACACATTATTATTTAACATGCCACATCTGATGTCACATAAGGAG
This sequence comes from Iris pallida, assembly GCA_029216955.1. Classification (NCBI taxonomy): domain Eukaryota; kingdom Viridiplantae; phylum Streptophyta; class Magnoliopsida; order Asparagales; family Iridaceae; genus Iris; species Iris pallida. Next base: position 8,653,987 of record JANAVB010034417.1, read on the forward strand.
GGATATATTAGAGGGACAATTTGGAGGTACAAATAGCATTACTCTTTCTTTTTATATTGTTTCTTGTCCTTCATTTCTTCTGTTGGTTTCTAACACACTCTATTTTCTTCAATGGTGACGTCACATGGAGAAACTGATCGTCGTATGGAAGAATTAGTTGATGAAGAAAGCTTTGCTTCAAGAGCAGTGTCAGATGATTTAGATGATGAGCAAAGTTTGGAAGTTGTTAACTTAGGAGACAATAAAGAACAAAGGAAGAAAACAACGGAGGAATGCATCATAACGATGACGACGACATCAATGCAAACAGCGAAATATTATTTCGCATCACCCTTTCTAATGGATTTAAGAAATGTATTATATTTTTACATTGATTTCTCATACTTATTTTGTTTTATTCTGTTCTTAGGGACGATGGTGAATCTCTATTGGATTTCGATACAGCGACGATGAAACAAATATTACAGTCTGCCAACATTAACAAAGGCCCAAGGGATCTCTTAGATGAAGATATTATTGGCTTACAGTTCAACTCTATTGAAGAAACAGAGACATTCTACCAGATATATTCAAAAGCATTTGGTTTCATTATTAGAAAGAATGAAGTAAAGAAAAACAAATCTGGGATGGTGATGGTCCGTAGTTGGTGTTGTTCGAATGTGGGATTCAGACAGAAGAAATACAATGAAGCTCCTAATAGGGTTCGTGAGCCAAGAAGTGAAAGCAGAAGTGGTTATAAAGCAATTTTTTTGTATTGGGTACACCAATTCTACAAAGCTGTGGGTCGTCAAATTTTTTTACGTACATTACAACCATAACCTGGCGAATGATTATAAAATAGTTTTTTGAGATCCTATCGTAAGATATCACCCGCAGAGTTGGAACAAGCTAAGCTTATGAAGCAATCAGGGATGGGGACTGGAGATATATGGAATTTACTTGTCCACTAGAAAGGTGGTTGGGATAAGGTTGGATGGACGAAAAAAGATTTATACAACGCTTTAGCTAAAGATAGTAGAGCACTAGACGATGTTGATGCTACGACAACACTTACATTTCTTCAATCTAAGGAGGGCATTGACCTAGATTTCTTCTACGCGTACAAGGTAGACGAAGATTCCAGATTGACCTATCTCTTTTGGGCTGACGGTGCATGTCGATTCGATTATGAATTATTTGAAGATTTACTAGCATTTGATTCTACATATAAAACAAATAGAAGTCAAATTCCATTGGTGGTTCTAGTGGGTACAAACAATCATGCAATGTCTTGTGTGTTTGGGTTTACAATAATCCATAATGAGACTGCAGAGACATATTCTTGGGTTTTAGAAAAATTCCAAGAGTGTATGAATGGCAAATTACCAGTGACAGTTCTCACGGATGGTTGCATATCTATGAATAAAGCAATTGAGGATTTAATGCCCAGCGTAGTTCATCGAACGTGCTCATGGCATATCCTATACAATTCAGCCAAACATGTATACCGAGATGGTGTTGCAAATGAATTGAGTCTTATGATTAAAAGGTACATCGTACACTTGCTACTTTACTTTGAAATATATTGTTGTTACAATATTAAAACTTTAGTTACTGTCCATGTTTTCTAAACAGGTACTATTCAGTCGAAGAATTTAAAAACCATTGGCAGCAGATGCTAAGGGATTATAATGTAGAGAACAATGAGTGGACCACTGCATTGTACAGAACGAAGGAGCGATGGGCGGACACATTCCTACGTAGAAATTATTTTGGTGGTTCTACTGCAACAAATAGATGTGAATCTATGAACGCATTTCTGAAAAGATTTTTGAATGAGAAGCTGCCACTATGGAAGGCCCTTCAAAATTGTGACCACGGTTTGGTGGCCTTATGTTACGGCCAGATAAGCAAGCATGTCATTGATAAACTCTCAACACCAGCTGTGAAGCAAACTAGCATGGCCGAAATAGAAGATAAATTTGTCATAATTTACATTAAAATGGTGTTTATAGAGGTAAGGAAGGAAATCATACGTTCTGATACATATACTGTTCTCTACAATCACATCATAAGAGAGGCAGAAGTTTGCACTATCCAAAAGTATATGTCGCCAAACAGTATCAACCGAAAGGTTACATTTGATCGGGCCGACAACATCATAAACTGTGACTGCTTGTGGATGGAGACCAAGGGGATTCCTTGTAGGCATATTTTTCAGCAATGAAGAGATTACAAATTGGAGATATTCCAAAAAATTTGATAAAAACTCGTTGGCTCAAGGATTGCAAAGAGAGTTATCTCTTCGGACCTGGCACAGAAAGAAGATTCATCCACCCAGACAGTATTGAGAGCAGAAGGTATGGTGGTATTAATGAACAAGTTAATCTGTTTACGTATTATTGTAAAAAATCAAGCAAAATTCAAGAGAAGGGAACGGAGTTGATGTCGTCTGTTCTGATGGAGTTGAAAAAAATGGTGACCGATATTGGTGAAAAAGAAAAAATGGTAGCTGATGCAGTTCATGGAGTGCATGAATCTTTTAAAGAGCCAAATCCGGTAGCAACAAAAGGAAGGCCTTCTCAAGGGAAATCAAGCCAGCCTAAAGTAAGTCAGACTATCCCGAAGCCAAGAATTTGTAGAGTTTGTAAAAAATCGGGTCACAATTTTTGTAATTGTAAAGTACGGAAGCGAAATAGCGACAAAGAGCAAATGGAATCAAATGAAACGTCGTTGACTTAAGAGCATCTCCAACCCTATTGTCTTTTTTGTGTTGTGAGTCCTATGTGGCATGAGACATAAGATAATGTCTTTCCTATGTGGCAAGATGACATTCACACAAGACAATGGGATAAAAATATGTTCTCTAATGCAAAAGTTTGAGAAGACAATAAATTGAATTGGAGAATCCTATGTGGCATAAGACAATAAATTGAATTGGAGAATCCTATTGTCTTGTTTTGTGTTGTGAATCCTATGTGGCATAAGACAACCAACTTCACATTCTCCTTGCCATGACAACTTCACAATTTATTTCACATTTTGATTGAAGAAGTACTTTTGAAAAATATGCTTGTCATTCCTACATGGCAACCATTTTTTCCAAACTCACAATAGGGTTGGAGATGCTCTAATAATCAACTTTTTTTTTTACAATTCTCCGTCAATTGGGCGCATTAGTACACGAAAAATGGTGTTGACTTGGCAGAATTCGAAGGGGGCAGATTCATTGGTATTAATGGCATATAAATGGCAGTAATTGGGAGAGTTTGTTCTCGTCTTGCTTAGCTTTTCTTGTGAAAGGGCAGATGCATTAGAATTAATGCAAATTAATTGAATTGAATTCGAAGTGACTGCCACTTGGCGCATGAGTTTGAGTTGTCCTTGCCTATAAATGGCAGTAGTGTAGGGAGAGTTTGTTCTCGTCTCACTTAGCATTTCTTGTGGAGATGGACTCTACCGATCCCCCGCCTTGGCAAGACGCTTTTTTGTTGGTTGTCGATCTCCTCGTTCGAAGAAGCTTTGGTTGTGAAGTCCTTCAGAAGACTGAGATGTGCCTAGTGGACTGTCCGTGTTCGTGCACTTCATCGACTGTGTGCCATAATGTTGGTTACTGGAAGAGCCCCAGGGTTTGGGTTGATTGCCAACCCATACTCTGTCGAAGCGCCCGCACGTTGATTCGCTCTGACTATGCACGATGTTTCGTCTACGCACGTTGACGATGAAGTGATTTGCTCTGACGATGTACGGTGTTCCGTATTCGTGCACTTCATCAGAAGACTGAGATATGCCGAGTGGACTGTCCGTGTTCGTGCACTTCATCGACTGTGTGCCATGATGTTGGTTACTGGATCCGGGATCGCCGCGGCCCAGTTTTTGTTATGCTGGAAGAGCCATAGGTTATCGGGGTCGGACGATGGAGTAATTTGCTCTGACGATGTTACACCTACGCACGTTGACGATAAAGTGATTGCCAACCCACACTATGTCGAAGCTGTAGCTTTTAGGCTTTTTTCTTGGTATTAGGATTATATGTAGTAGTTCAGACTTTCATATGTAAATAGAAGTCAAAATTTTCATGGTTTTGACACGGAGAATGGCCATCCTCCGTGTTTTAACAATGTAAATGTAACTCAAAAATGATTTTATTATAAAAGACAGAGCAGACCAGATGTTATAAAAGACAAAAGTTCCTTGCCCAATTACATTATTGTTTTACAATGTCATTGCTAGGTTGGTAGTGTTATATATTCGCTTGAAAGCAACTTCTTAGCCCATCCCAACCTCATCATTGTAATCTTCTGGTGAGTGTCATCGTTATTTCCTCTCGGTATTTTGAAGGGTGTAGTCATCAAGCTCATCATATAATACGTCATGTACAAGAGGCAGTTGGGTGCCTGTTGTTGTGGACATCGTGGAGAACAATTCAACATTGTGCCCTCATACTCCATCTTCGCTGGGCATCTCTCCCTCATCATATCAACTTTCCTTCTGACGATAGGCTCCAAGGTGATCTTCATTAATTCTGCATCTACCTTGCCCTTTTCGTACATGGTTTGCCTCAAGGAGTTGTAGTATGTCCAGTCGTAGAAGATAAATTGAATGTGAGCAGCGTATAGTGTTTGATTGATACATGAAAGAGTGGGATGAATAGCAACTCTATGTCGTCCTCTAAACCTTTGAAGAAGTCTTCTACATCTATTTTGAAAGTGTCAAGGGCGTCGACTTTTGCTTCTGATTCAATGGCACGTTCAACGATGTTCTGTTTCCCAAAAATGAAACATAATATCATGAGTAATTTTTTTATGTCATTTTTCATCGGTGTACACATGAATATAGATTTTTCTGTTTGGATTCTTACCAATGTGTGGGGCATCAAGAATGCAGACCACTTATCTTGCACGTCTTTTGAACTTGACTGGGCATACCTTCTTGTAATGCCTTAAATTTCTCTCAGCTTCCTTATTATTAGGTTGAGTATGCCAGCCTCCATGTCTTCATAGTTGAGTATGTCTTGCATGTTTATTGCCGACAGCTGGATTGCAACTTCATTTTTACCCTCTTTCGACAAACTCAAGTATACAATATCACTGCACATAAATTTAGTTTAGATTAAATTAATAGAGATTCTCAGGATATAATTATGAAAAAAGTCTAGAAAAAGAAAAAAGGGTCGTTCGTCGTCCAACAGACACGGAGAATGATAATTCGTCGTCCAACTGACACGGAGAATGGTAATTCGCCGTCCAACAGACACGGAGAATGATCATTCTCTGGACAACTGTCACGGAGAATGGTTGTTCTCCGTTATGAATTGGACGGAGATTGGTCGAGTTCAGAATACATACTTTGGACTCATCTTTCTGGGGATTACGATGTCGATGTAATGCTTTTTCAGCTCTTCATCCGCACCCATCCAAAGTACGAGTTCATCGCATTCCCTTAGTATGACACCCTTTCTCTTTTGTTCAGCCATTTTGGCGTCTTCTCCGAATTTTGGAGCGGCATTCATCTTCCGCTTTTTATTAGCATATCTAACTGTATTCTTTTCCAAGGGAGTAACATCTTCATCGGCTAATGCCATTGATGGTTTTCTGGACCTCTTTCCTCCCGATCCTCCTCTTCTTTTGGCTTGTTTTGAAGCAGCAAGTTTAGCAGCTGCTTTAGTCTCCTCATGCTGCAATGCTACAACAATGGCTTCGAGATCAGCAATTTTCGCATCCTTTTCAATGGCTTCAATATTCAACGATTCAACTTTATTTTGAAGCTTCATTTTCTCATTAACGAGCCTTTTATTTGTTTCTCTGAGCTGCTCGGTTATTTGCACTGAAATAAAACAAACAATAATAAAATGTATGATATGAATCTAATACGGAGAATGACCATTCTCCATGACCTTAAAACGGAGAATGGCCGTTCTCCTTCCATCCAAACACGGAGAATGGCCATTCTCCTGCATTCTGAAACGGGGAATGTCCATTTTTTGTCTTATTAACATGGAGAATGGCCATTCTCCTTCCATTTAACACATAATGTCCATTCTCTGTGGTAATGAAACGGAGAATGTACATTCTTCGTTATTTTAACACGGAGAATTACAAATCATAACTTCGAAAAAGAGAAAATTTTACCTTGTGCCTGTAGCTCTTTAACCTTTTTGCTAAGCTTTCCATTCTCAGCAAGAATCTCATATTTCTCTCTTCGCAAGGAGTCCAATTCCTGCGCCAACATCTTCATCGAGGTGTTCATTTGAATTTGTTGGGCTCCTTGTTCCTCTAGCTCTTTAATCTTCTTATGGAGATTCTCGTTCTCATCAAGAATCTCAGATTTCTCTCTTCGCAAGGAGTCCAATTCATGCACCAACATCTCCATCGAGGTGTTCCTTTGAATCTGTAGGGCTCCTTGTTCCTCTAGCTCTTTAAGCTTCTTATGGAGATTCTCGTTCTTAGTAAGAATCTCAGATTTCTCTCTTCGCAAGGAGTCCAATTCATGCACCGAGCCCTCCATCACAACGTTGACTGAACGTTGTTGGGCTTCTTGTGCCTCTAGCTCTCTAAGCTTTTTATTTAGTTTTTCATTCTCAGCAAGAACCTGAGAATGTTGTCTTCTCAACTCCTCCAATTCCTGCATCGACCCCTCCATCACGGTGTTCATTCCAAGTTGTTAGGGTCTCTCTTGTTCAGCATCCTCATCCCCACCAGTCTGGTGGTGTCCCTCTCCCTCAAATGTATCTTCTTCTTATATTTCTACGTCCTCTTCTAGGTGGCCTTCCTCTTTCCCAACAACTATAACCAAATCTTTGAATATCTGTTTCGATCTAAATTTAATATGATATTCGCGTTTGAGGAAGACCGATATTTCATACCCATTCCATGTGTAAAATCTCGGGTATTCACGTATTGGTGCGAACGTCCTTTCCACAAGCGTACTATGTTCCGCAAACCAATAGAGGAAGTATATTGTGCAACCTTCTATTTTGGAGTATGCAACGGAGTAATCCCCCCCTTAGTTTTACTTGTAGTCCTCTAGATGCTCTCTATGACATACTCCAAGATTAACCTTGGCCAGCATATTTCGTTGATAATTTCTATGCTGTCTACCAAGGCCAAGAATCTGTACGGCAAATTTGATTCGCCGGACTTTGTGAAGAATACCGTTTGGCACAAGTGGAAGATTATTAGCTTGGCCAAATTATCTGGATTAATAGCGTTATCTCCGCCACGAAGTCGTTGTAACAATTCAAAGAACTTCTCCCTCACTTCCTTATTCGTGACTTCTGAGTGTTTGCCCTTAGAATTAGCCAACAATCTTGTGAAATGATCTCTACACAGGCTCAACGATGCTGGTGGTGTGGGCTGCTGTTGTTTTTCTATTATCAATCTTATGTAATTAGCATCATCCTCACTATCATCCTTCAGCGGTAGACCGAAAATGGCTGCCATATCGCCTACACTAGGCGCTATTTTAGTAGTAGTGCTCAGTTGAAAGTATCCGATACCAGATTTGTCTTCCACATAAGTTCCCTATCAAATTATCAAGACATTCTGAAACCTTGGCCAATTTTTGAGTACAAACTTTGTTTTTGTAGAATACCTCGACAAAATTGTAGAAACCGGTATTCTTCAAAGAATCGATAACTGGCTCGGGCAAACGGCCGCCATCTTCTTTGATATCATCCATAAGAGTTTGCATCGTCTTGAAAGAAGAACGAAAAACTCTTGAATCTTTATTTCTGACAGTTTTTTCCCTACAAAAAAGACAAAATTAGGTTTCTGTCAACTGTTCTCCGTCAATCTAACACGGAGAATGGCCATTCCCTAAGACTTTAACACGGATAATGGTCATTCTTCGTGATATTTTGCACATGAGAATGAACATTCTCCGTGATATTTGCACGGAGAATGACCATTCTCCTACATTTTAACACGAGATGGCCATTCTCCGTGATAATTGCACGGAGAATGACCATTCTCCGTGATAATTGCACGGAAAATGACCATTCTCCTACATTTTAACACAGAGATGGCCATTCTCCGTGGTTTTAACACGAAGAATGGCAGTTCCCCTTCATTTTAACATGGGAATGGCCATTCTCCGTCAAGTTAACACGGAGAATGAAATTAATCCTTCAATCTAACAAGGAGAATGGTCATTCTCTGTGATATTATCACGGAGAATGGTCCATTCTCCGTCAATATAAACTTGTAGAATGGCCATTTCCTATGACTTAACACGGATAATGGCCATTCTCCGTGATATTTGTACGAAGAATGAACATTCTCCATGATATTTGCATGGAGAATGACCATTCTACTATAGTTTAACACTTATAGTTATACCTTCTTTTTACCCTTCTTTTTGCCCTCCTTCTTGATTACTAGCCTCTGGCTCATGTGCCACCTACTTAAATCTCTTCACAACAGCTCTCTTCTTGCATATCTACATCTTCTCCCTCTTCTCTAACTGGGGTTCCATTTGATGCTGATGTTTGCGATATGGTGTGAAGATTGCGAATGGAGAGTCACTGACGAGTTTTTGAAATAGGGTTTGAAGATTTTGGAGGATGAAACCTAGAAACGAAAAGGAGCAGCGTATGGAAGAAGAGAAAGAATAGAAACTTTTTGGTTTTGAAGAGTCGGTTTCGTGAGTGTTTTGAAAAAATTAGAAGGGCAATAAGGTCATGCCGCACCCTTTTATATATTTTTAGCTAATTCTGGGCACGCGATGAAATGTTATTTTGCGGTGGATTTTTCCATAAAACTTTTGGGGTTTTTGGGCATTTTATAAATTTTCTCTTGTCAATAACTTGATAATTTTTCTCGATACATAGGGTCAGAGTCATAAATCACTTTAGTACGAAGAGAGGGTAAACCCGTATGGTTAGAAGCACAGGCTAGGAAATTTTAGGATTATATGGCAGCAAGATTATAAAACAAATGAACATTTTGATATCCTTTTTATCCCATATTTTAAGAATATTACAACTCAACAAAACAAATGAACATAATACATTAGATATAAAAGAAGAATTTTTTTATCGTCTTCCATATTCAATCATTCCAGTTTGGACTCCTTTCTGCTTAATTATATTATATACGCAACTTGGATAGTACTTCATTGTGCTCTGAAGTTGCAATCCATTCAGCAGCTTTGCGTCTTTCTATTCCTGCATCAAACTGTATATAACAAACATAACATCAAAAATATTGCTCTAAAAAGTATAAGTTTTTGACGACATATTTTTAGACTTACATTGAGAGAACGGTAGTCCAGACTACATCGATCTTTCATGAATACAATTACAAAAATCTCGCAATCAAATAAATTGCCTTGGTGGGGAACATAAGGACGACGTTTTATGGCAAAAGTAGAAAAGCTGCACCTAGCATCTCTCAACTTCTAAATCACTTCTTCGAGAAAGAGATCCAAATTTGAAAGCTACAATTACTAAAATACAATATGTATTAGTATACCGCGGATCTTGTATGCAATTCATAAAAATTGATGAATATAAGCTTACTATTTCTTTTATGACTGATTTGTTTTGAATCGAATCATCTGGAGATGCAAGTGTGTCCCAAATTTCAACAGTCCTTGTTTTAACCATAACTCTTGCAAGAGTATAGTGTCTAGACAAAAGAATGGGTATGTATATCTGAATCATGATTAATTAGGTAAAACAAATTAGTAAATTTTTAGAA